>PVIJ01000368.1:19834-148552 GCA_004024925.1 Scalopus aquaticus | reverse complement strand
TTTCTATCTCTCAGGTACAGGAATTTCAGCCTTCAGTTGCTCCACCAAAACCCTGAGGTCATCTGGAGCCCTCTTTCTTTCTCACATCTCACTTTCCATTAGTAAATCTTACTGAGCCACTTTAAAAATATTTCCAGAACTTAATCAGTTCTCACTAACTCTTCTGTACAAGCCACCAAAACATTTCACTTAGATCAACACAAGGTCTTCTAGTTATCCCCCTCTGCTTCTACTTCTGCCTTTGGATCTAGTTCTTACAGACCAGCAGAGAGATCAGTTCACAAATAAGTCAGTCTTATCACTTGGTGATCAAAATTCTAATGGCTCCACATCTTGTCAAAGTCAGAGATGGGGAACTGCGGGTCTTCTGCAATCTGGCCATCCTGGCCAGCCTCTTGCTCTAGGATCCTCTCCCAATATCACCCCACCTGTTCACATTGGTCCGCTCTCTTCTGTGAATATACCAGAGTCCTCTGCCTCCTTGCCTTTGCTCTTCTCTCAACTAGAGCCCTATTCCCAGATTAGACTGGCTCTCACCCTTTGGATCTTTGGTCCCATTTCTCAGTGATCTGCTCCCTGATCATCTGATAGAAGATCCCTGTTTCTTCTCTTCCCCTTTCCCTGCCTTATTTTTTGTCCATGTTGCTGATCAACATGCTCTGAATTATTCCTACTTACCTTGTTTAGTGTCCCTTAGGAGAAGGAGAGCTACATGGGGACAGGAACTTTTCCCTTCCTTGTTCACTAATAGATCTGCAGTGACTTGAAGAGTACCTGGCATATAATAGATGTTCAATAAATATTTGTAAATTTTTCTGAAGATATTGGCCAAACTTCTTAGACCAACATTCACCTATTACTGGAATTGCTTTACTTGCCTTCTAACTGTTTTGTCCTAAACCAACATTTTCCAAATACAGTTTAGACAATGCTAGTTCTATATCTATATATCTATTATCTGTATCTATATCTATATCTATATCTATATCTATATCTATATCTATATCTATATCTATATCTATATCTATATCTATGTCTATCTAAATGTAAATGTGTGCCTTTAAAATGTTTGGGAAATATTTCATACATTTAGCTCACCCACCAGCCCACAAAACTGGCCAATATTTTTAATACCTCTAAGATTGTTATAACATCTAAGAATGACCCAGCCTGGTCAGGCCTTCAAGGTAACAGCAACCCCAGCTGCTGAAAACCATCCAGCTGAGCACAGCCAAGCCAAAGCCTCGCCCAATCCTGGTGGTGCTCCGTTATGCAGCAATAGAGCACTGCAATAGTCTCCCTTATCCCGCCTTGTCATGTAAATCATGAGCAAGTCTGGCTTAAACCTCCCACATGCTCTCCTTGCTGCTCTGAATGAAGGACTTGGGTGTGCAGTGCATCCTTCCCCATTCACACGTCTTGTGAGCCTTGACATATGCTGTTAGTCAGATCCCCTCTTACCCAGTTTTGTGATGTGGCCATGCAATCCCTTGGCTAGATTCTACCCCAAAAGACCAGCTCCTCCTTTTCTCCCTCTGCAAGTCTCATTTGACTAAAGAGTAGGATGACTTTTTAGACTCTCCGTTCTGCAACCATTGCCTTGCAAGCTGGGCCGGAATGCGTGCCCAGGGCACGTGTCTAGCACTGGAGTCGGTGGGACATGTTCATTTTGGCCGCGGTCCACAAGTCACAGCGATTTGCTTTGAATAAGTTTCTTTACAGCTCCTACAGGGCACATTCGAATCCTGGGATCTCCTAAGGTGTTCCAAATGCTTCCTGCTCTGGAGTCATCTGTGTGCTGCCTCCCCCACCTAAGTGTGCGCTCCCGGGGAAAGTGCCGTCTGCCCCTCGACAGAGTTTTCCTGTCTACAGGACTCTTCTGTCCTGGGATGGCATTTGCTTTTCACGGTTACTTGGCTTTCAGTAATTTTATAACCTAAGTCCTGGAGGTGAGCACTGCCTTCCTAAATCACAGGTAGGACAGCGATGTTCCTCACTGCCCACAGCCAATGCCTCCTGCGACAAGCCTGAGCTTCAGGGCTGGGAAGGGGCCGTCGCAGGATTTGGGGTCTGAAGAATCTGCTCTGGGATGTGTGCTTGAGCCACTGATACAACCCATCTGAACCTCAATTCCCTCATCTGAAAACAGGCAAAATAGGCATCCTGCCTCCCCAAATCCTTGGGGATATCAAAAAAAGTCAAGGGCAGGAAAAGTGTTGTGAGCTCACCAAGTCATCTCTCCTTCCAGGTTCCAGGACAAGACTTCTCTTAGTGAAAACAAGGAGGTAAAATTGGATCCAAAGAACCTCAAGCTCCTCCTATGCCCTTCTGCCGAAGTCCTTTCTTTTCTACTAAATTCGGAGCACCCCCACAGTGCGCACGTCAACACTAAGTACTCAGTGAACCCAACAGGAGTCACCGTCCTTCAGGACACAGGTGAGTGAATACAGGGCAACAGAAACTGACACTAAGAAAGTAACTGTGATACCACGAGCAGCTTTGTCCGGATTCAACATGCTCCCTGATTTGTCTAACGTGTCCACCAACGTGTGCCCCGATGGGAAACTCAATCCAGAAAGTCAAACGCGAGTCAACACCTGAGCAATCTGCTCATACCCACTGTTAAAGGCTGGGTGTTAATATGGCCATTAAAAAAGAGCGACTCATATGTAACAACAAAACTAGCACCTTATCGTTCTCCCCACTGGTCTGCCATGGTGACTCCTGGTCAAATCCCCACCTTCTTTAGTCATCTGGAGTTGGGGACTGTCTCCTCAGCACATCTCGTTTGCAGCCCAAGCACCCTCCCTCCAGCTGTTCCTTACGCAGGGGTTCAGCCGCATCCTGGGGGTTCAGCCTCGCTGCATCCTGGACTCCCTCTTCTGGGTTGGTTTTAGAGCACATCGTCTCTAGCCGCTTGTCTCCAGAACAAAAATTATGTCAGTGAACGATCCAGGAGAACTCTTTGGAACTATGGCGGCAGAGAAACAAGGTATGGATGTCTCTTAGCTCTTGGAACATCTTCTAGGTGTTTCTACATCAGAGGAGGTGCACCATACTTCATCTTTGGTCCGACTTACAGTCCCCATGAAGAAGGCTTACTTAAAGCTGGAGCAGCCCCGAGCCTACCCAGCTTACATGAGCTTTCCACCGCTCCATGGCTATGCCCTTAAGCTGCAGCAGCCTCAGGGGCCAGGGAACAGGTTTCTGCCTTCCAGGGAAGCCCTGGACTTTTCTGTGGTCCTGGGGAGAAACAAGTAGGAGTCGCCTACCTACAACTCTCCAACTCTCAGAAGGATGGCCAAAAGAAATTTAAGTTTCCATTGCATGAAAAATTACTTTTTTGGCGTAAATACATCCCCCAAATTTCATGGGGCATACTTCCACAAAAGATCCATTCATTGTTATCAAAAATAAAAATTTCACTGGGCATCCTATACTTTTATTTGCTAAATCTGGCAAGCCTCGCCCTTAGGCCCTGCTAGTTTGCGCCTTAGGTATCATTTCCTTATTGTCTCTTTACATCTGTCTCCAGATACACAGGCGATGATTACATGCTCTTCATTTGTCCCCTGGCCCCCACCCCAGCATCTGAACGCTTCCCAGCACTTAGTAGGCACTTAGCAGCCTGCCCGCTGCACGAATCACAAGAGGGATCTCGGTTACAGCTCTGTCCCCACCCCACCGCAGGTGCCACATGCACTCATGTATCAACTTTCCAGGCACACATTTTACTGCATTTTTTCAGCAACCACAGGTTTAATCCAGAGCTCTCTCTGGCCCTCCCCTCCTGGCCTCAGGTCTTCTCAATGTCTCTGCAAGGTCTGGAAACTGTGAAAGGTCAGAGCCCTCCAATCCCTGCTGATTCGGGGTCACCATTTCCTTGAAGCTTCCCTCTCCTCATCTTTGATTAAAGCCGTGTTTGCCTCGCCTCCCACTTTTTTAGCAATTACACTAATTAAGCTAATTTTTCTTTGTTCTCGCTTTGCAATTTGCATAAATGGCAAATTTATATATAGTGTCCCTAATTCTCCTGTAACTGCTCTGTAATTAACAGGAGGCTCAGGCTAAATATAAATAAGTGCAGAAGGAAAAACAGCCTTCTGCTGAAATACCCAGAAAGGCTGGTGGGGAGGGAGGCAGAGAGGGGAACACCAGCCTCAGCTCCCCTCTTACTCATCTCGCCTGATTCGGTCACAGTTGGAGGGGGCCAGTGAAAGGTCAGAGGCAGTAAGAGCATCTCTCAGAGCACCCTGCCTCCTGGGGCAATTTCAGGACAGAATTTGGGCCATTTTCTTGCATTTTCTTGCAGTTGTATGGGGCTATAGCCGTGTACACGGAGGAGACTACAATGGGCTCACTGTAATTCTGACTGGCGAGGTTACCTTGAGCTAAGGAACAACGGAATCTCCTCACCCACACTAGAACACTCAGGAGCCCATCATCCCATTTCCCAGGGGCGACGATAGCCCAGACATGGAGGTGGCCTTAAAGGGCAGCCTGAAACCCACTTCTACAAATGCACATTCACACATTGACGCGCGGCTTATAAAACAGCGCCAATCAGCTTGTGGCGATAGCCTGGGTACGGTCTTCCATCGACTCTAGCCCCGCAATAACCTTGGGGAAATGGTATCACCTCTCTACGTTTCCTTTCTGCGGAGTGGGGCAGAACAGCCTGGCCAGGTCGTTGGCAAGATTACAGAAGCAGCATTAAAGCCCTTAGCACAGCCCCCGACACTGCTGTGTAATTTAATATTCGCGTCTGCCAGGGCGTGAGCTCTGTCCACGCTGGTTTCCGGTGAACCTTGGTTTCAGGAGGTGTGCGGGCTCCAGACCAAGGCCCCGGGGATCAAATGAGGAGGGCTGGAGGCCCGGCCGGAAGGAGGGTTGTCCTGCCTCCTGTCCTGAGTGAGGCTGCGTCACCGGGACCAGCTGCCAACGCTTCTGTGTCTGCAGAGTCGGGGTGAGCCTGCTCTCTGCCTGCTGTCTCCCCAACACTGGGCACACTGAGACTGTTTCAAGGTGGGGAGACAGACAGATGAACGGTCATTTCCATGAGGGGCCACAAGAGCCAAGCGGGTCTCCCGAGCTCAGGGGGTGTGGACCACGTGTACCCCTCCATTTCTCGGGGAGAGCGATCTTTTAAAAATCTGTGTCTTGAAAAATGCACTTTTGGTGTCTATTATACATTTTAACATGCATGTAATTTATAAATAGGAAATCATACACGTGAGCGCACGCTCAGAGGCTTCCACTGAGAGCAGAGATGGAAGGAGACGGTGGGGGCAGGGGGCTCTGCACGGGAAGATGCAGGAGGGGGAGGCCCCCGAGGGCGGACTGGCGCTGGGGACTCCGTGCAGGCCTCGGCTGCCTCTTGCCCTCCTTGTGCCCCTGCAGGCACTGAGGGGACCCTCACGGGCTGGGACTTTAGGGGCAGGAAAGGGACCCCTGAACTGCCCACTCGCTAGGAACTAAATATCTGCCCCCCCATCTGCCCAAATTCATATGTTCAGGCCCTAATCCCCCAGGTGGGGGGTCCTTTGGTGGATATTGGGTTTAGATGGGGTTCTGTGGTCAGGACCCCAGGGAGGGATTAGTCCTTATTTGATGAGGGAGAGACACAGAGCCCCTTCTCTGTCTCCTCATGCCAGGTGAGGCTTCCGGGTGAGGACATCAGGTAGAGATACAAGGTGAGGATTCCAGGCGAGGGCACCAGGTGAGGCTGCCCAGTGAAGATGCTGGTCGACGGCAGGATGAGGGCCCTCGCCGGAACCCGCCCGTGCTGGCCGCCGGGACTCAGAATTCCAGCTCAGGTGGGTGCGAGGCCCAGGCTTGCGTGCGGCCCGCCTGGTCGGGGGCGTTTGTGTTGCGGCCTGAGCTCACAGGCGGAGAAGGGGGCTCTGGGGCAGCGGGCATGAGACTGGGGCGCAGAGGGGCGGGGGTGAGACCTCTGGGCAGGCGCAGCTCCGGCATCACTCTGTGGGCGTTGGGTCACTCCAGGACCGGCACTGTGTCTTCTGGGGACCCGTGCGGCCGAAGCGGGGACCGAGCACACTGCTCCAGCAGAAAGCCCCCTCGCCCAGAGCCTCCCGGGCGGGTTTCATCTCTGCGGTGATGTCTGACTGGCTGCCAGGCAGACACCACCAGATGCTGTCTGGGGCAGGAAGGCGACTGCCGGGGGGGCCCTAGGACACCCCCAGATTTGATGATTTCCCCCAAGAACTCACTCATACAGTCCACACTCACAGATATGACTGATTTATAGCAAAAAATAAAAAAAGGAGAATCGGCATAGGGAATGATGCGTGGGGTGGGGTGGGGGGCCGGACGCACCCCTGGAGTGCTCTGGGTGGAATCACGCAGGGGGAGACTGTTGCCCAGGCACAGACGTGGCTCGCAGGGCGCTGCGTACAGGGGGCTCGTCAGAGCTGCAGTGGGCAAGGCTTTTGTCAGGGGCTGTCCGCAGAGGCACACTGGGCCTGGAAGGACCCACAGCTCAGACTGCCCCCAGGAAAGAGGGTGTCAGCCTCGACTGTGCTGGTGGCACAGAGTTTGGGAGGCGGCAGTTTCCGCTGCCAGTGAGGGGGCCTGGGCACCCTCTTGAATTCAGGGTCCCTGGACAGTAGCGACTTTGCAGCCAGTGGAGAGAGAACAAGAGGGGAAGGGGGGGTGCCTGCTGACTCCGCTCTGCGAGCTGCCCTCTGGGTCATTATAAGGGTGTCCCCGCAAATGAGACACAAGGTAGAATACGAGGCTGAGCAACAGCTCTAGAAACCCTCAGCTTCGGGCCCCCAGTGGTGCGGGCGTCTCTTGGGCAGACATCCCATTGGTGCCGTGTGGCCTGGCGCTGTCGCTCCATGGTGCGGGCACACGGAGGGCCCCGGTGTCTGCTGTCCACTGTTGGCACATGATGATCAGGGCAGATTTCAAAAGGCTGGGCTCAGGCTGGCCTCGGTGAGCAGAAATGCTCTCTGGGAGTTGAACGGGACCGGGGAGGGCTCAGTCACAGAACCTGACTGTGCCTGCCTGGCGCGACTCAGAGATCCCTTGTTCCAACAAGACATCACTGGGGACACCCACCTCTTGCTGCTGGCACTCCGGGGGCCCTGGGGTTTGACCTCTGCTGCCTCCTTAACCTCTGCTCCAGCAGTGGTGCTGGGCCTTGCCTGTGCCTGCCCACCTCATTCCCTTGGGGACTCCCCAACACAGCCCCGTCTGCCACCCCAGCCCGGCTGCACCGTCGAGGCTGAGAATCGGAGAGTACGAGCTGCTTCCTAGGCTGGCTTTTGCCTAACCCCCTGCCGTCCTGTGCATGTCGCCTCTGCTTCCTGTTCCAGGGCTGCTTCTGGTGGTACATTTGCACCCCAAATGTGCAAATATGCAGGCACCCCCAAAATTGCAGAGTATCTAACACCCCAGGCCAACTCCCAACCGGCAGAGAGGAGAATCTGCAGATAGAAGCTGCAGCTTTGCCGTTGACTTTCAGTGGGTCAGTTCCCAAGTTCATTCATAATTCCTTTCCCCCCGTAGGCTAGAGCTCCAGTGGCTAACAGCCCCTCCTATTGGCCTTTCTCCTTCAACTTCACTTTCCCCATACCTGGCATATGTTCTCCGGGGTCACCTTTCAGTGAATGACTTATCTCCGAGACAGTATCCCATGAACTGTTGGTGGAAAAAAACCCAAACTAAGGTGCATGGAGAGTGGGCTGGAAGGGCAAACAGATTCCACACAAGGCAGAGGTCCTGTGTCTAGGGACGGGGGTGGGAGGGTCCGAGCCGTGGGAGAATTCTCCCAGTGTGTCAGGCGCAGCCAGACACAAGCCCCGATGATGGAGACACAGAGAGCGGAGCCCAGCCTGGGGACGGGCGGTCAGGGAAGCCCTTTTGGAGAATATACATCTCGGCCCAATCTCCTCCCAGAAAGAAGTCATCTTTCTCAAGCAAGACTGAAAATCTTCGGAGCCTGAAGGTGAGAATTCCATCTTCTCTGCGGGAGAGGAACTGATTAGATGCCTATTCGCAATTTTTCACTTCTCCTCCTGTTTTGAAAGGTTCTGATATGAGAGAAAATATCCACTCTGGGAGCCCTTGCCCTTTCGTGATTTGCCAAACACCCCTCAGCAAGGCGCCCGAGCCTGCTGGAGCCAATTGAGACTCAAAGAGAAAGTGGATCGAAATGAAGGGGTGGAGAATAAAGACTGTGTTTATCACTGCTCCCCGCTTCCTTGGCAGTCTTCAGGGGAGCAGGCATTTCCGCTCCACACTCAGCCTACCAGGAGCCAGGGGCCGGCTTCTCACCGGGGCGACAGACATGTGTGCAAAGGGCGAGCAAGCTCCCTGGGGAAAGCGAGGCTGTTTGATGTAAAGTCGCGATACTTGGGTAATTTCTTTCTGGGTTCCCCTTTCTCTTTCATTGCCTGACGTGGAAGATTATTCGCAAAAAGGGCCACAACTTCGTGTAGTAGAGGCCAGGAGGGGGCAGAGTGGGGGTGACTGGTGTGTGACCCAACCGTGTTTGCACATGGTTTTGCTCTGTTATCCATTCAGGTGCCAAATTCTACCAGTAGGTTATTTTTAAAGCATTAGGCACTTTATTTATTTTTAGATTTATATTTGCATAAAAGCTGGGGTACAGGCTAGAGGCGTGGGGCAGAGAGAGGATTCACCAGCGACAGAGTGGGGAGCAGAACAGCAGATCGACAGAAACACACTGCTGAGGGGAGCAGCGGGCGAGGCAGGAGAGGTCTGCCGCACCCTGTGGGAAGCTCTCTGGCCAGGCATCAAACTCGCATCGCCGCTGCCGACAGCTCCACAGTGCAGCGCTTAACTGCTGCGCCACCAAGGAGGCCCTCAGTAGGTTTTTTTAATATTGAATGATTCTTCCATTTTAATCCTCTCCATCTCTCTCTTTCAATAACTTGCTGAAAAATCAATTTGTTAGCAGTAGGGTTTTTGCCTCTTTTCCAAAAGTGATATTGCCAATAAGCTTCTTTCCCTCCACTACCCCACCCTGCCTGGCGTTGAGTCGGCACTGGCCTCATGCTTTGGATCAGAAGTGCCCACAGCTGTGGTCTTGGTTCAGCTGGTCATTGACATTCTAGAACAGAGTAGGCCATGCCTGGTGCCAAGGGACACCAAAGGCTGTGGGACGTCCACAGCTGGTCGCAGGATCTCCCATCGTTGGTGATCTTGGGAGCTGTTCTCACCGCAGTCCACTGGCTAATCTCAGGCCACCCGAGTGCCAGTTCAAGTGCAAGGGAAACAGAGCATCTGGGGCTTTATGAGCCAGTGGCTTGGCGTTTCTGGCCTCCTTAGACCAACGCAGCCGGGACAGCTCATAGCTCATAGAAGAATGTTTACTCCTCAGTCCCCTGCTTTTATGGGCATGTTATCATTCAACCAACATTAGTTGCTACTCAGTATATGGAAGGAGCTTGCTGGGAACTAAGGGTGCAATTAAGAGAAGTGAACTCACGAGGGATTCTTCTACAGGAACCAGCAGAGAACATGCAGGTGGGCAGAAAAGAAGCACCTGCCAGGGGACGAGGGTGAGAACAGGAGGGCCCGCAGAGGCGCCTGGGCGGACTGGCTGTGCTGCACTGGGGAGACAGAGCAGGAGACGGCCAGATGGCAGAGGGTGCGTCTCCGGTGTAGGAACAGCCCAGGCGGACACATGGGGAATCACAGAGTAGGTGGACTTGGGTGCGATGCAAGAATGACTAGAGCACCCCCTCATATTTTAGGGAGCCTAGAAATAGACCAGGGATGCAACAGATCTCAGAGTTCAGGACATTTCTTAAGCAATGGTCTGAAAGTGAACAGCCTCTACTCTCCAAGGACTCTGCCGCTTCCTTCTGGGAGGCAAGGGGAGAGTGTCTCTGACCCGCCTCTATCAGCAAACAAAAGCCAGCCAGTTTCAAAGCAGCTACGAATCTTTCAACTCCCGACCCTCAGGGGAGGAGAGAAGAAAGGCTAGCACAGCTGTGGATGAGGTCCTCCCAAGTGCCGGGCCTCTGGTTGCCCACTCCTCCCACGGGAGGTGGGGGGTGGGGAAGTCCCGCTGCTGTTTTACGTGAGAGTTAAGGTTCTTGAGCGTCCGGTGGCCAGCATTGTCCAGTCGCCCTGCTAGACAGGAGTCGCCCTGCTAGACAGGAGTTGCCCTGCTAGAGCTCTGTCCCTCCAGGTCCAGTGAACAAACCATGTGTAGGGTAAAAGAGTCATCAGGTTTTCCCGCCCTCCCATCAAGGACAGACCCCTGCAGGCCAGCACGCAGCCTGATGGCGGCACCTGGCGTGTGGCGTGGGCCTGCGTGAGTGGGCGCTCCTGGGCCAGGACTGGGCTTATAAGCAGCAATAGAAAGAGAAGAAGCAGAAGCAGCAGAGAACAGCACGTGGAGCGGAGGACCATTTGGGGTGCAGCAGAGACCACGAGACACTGCCAGACAGCCCAGGAAGAGTGAGGCTTCACCGGGGGCTGGGAGGCCTGCCCTCCTCTTGCCCCCTCCCCAATCCCCCAACCTGCCCTGTAACTGGCTGCCTCACACTAAAGACCATTAAAAACCTAAAACGCCACTGAGGACTCCAGGACTCCTTCCCTTTTGACCCTTGTGCGCAGCTCCTTAGTGAACCTGCTCCTCAGTCTTCCTGTCTCGGCGATAGGCTTTCCTGCCCCGACACCATGTCTCCCCGGAAGATGAGAACGTCAGTTTGCCGTGGGTCTCCCAAAGGTAGTGATGCAACTTGCGAACACCTCCCACTGCCCGAAAGTGTTGAGCGGCTGTCCACAGGCCATCGAGTCTCCGGGGGACAGAGCAATGGCTGAGTCACGGGCAGTGGTGTCTACAAGGAAGGTTTCGGCTTAGAAATAACAGCAGATGCCGCCAAGCATGACGTAAGCGGTAGGGCGCATTCTCTCCCGCTTTCCTCTTCAGTCTCTCCTTGCCTCAGTGTGCAGGGGCCAGTTTCATATGACACCTGGGTTGTGACCCAACAGTGGGGGGAAGAGGGCGTGGTTGAGGAGTGTGGAAGAGACAATGGCTAGGCCTGCTCCTAGCATGTTTTTTTTTTTTAAGATTTATTTATTTATGCATACAAGTGGGGTACAGTCCAGAGGCGTGGGGCGGCGAGAGGGTTCACCAGAGACAGAGTGGGGAGCAGAACAGGCAGATCAGAAATGCACTGCTGAGGGGAGCAGCGGGTGAGGCAGGAGAGGTCTGCCGCACCATGTGGGGATCTCCCCGGCCAGGCGTCGAACTTGCGTAGCTGCTGCCAACAGCTCCACAGCGCAGCGCTTAACCGCTGCGCCCCCAGGGAGGCCTCCTGGCATGAATTTTGCCAGGTAGACTTGCAGCTCCTTGGTTTCAAGGCAGATCCCCTGAGCCCCCCACTCCCGCATTCCCCTCCCGTCTCCAGCCCTGCCCCCTCCCCTGTCACCCACAAGCTTTCGCTGAAGATGAGTCCCTGCTCCAGCCTCAAACCAAAGAGCTGTCACTGTCTCATTCAACGCTCAACACGGGCTGTGTGGGCAGGGGTGGCAAGATGGGGTGTCGCCAAGTAAAAGTGGGTAAGAAAATCAGGTGACGTTATTTTTAGAGAATGTACCCCTTGGAAAAATGCAAGATGTGGCTGTTTGGCTCCATAGAGCTACCCGAGAATTGAGATGTCATTGCTGAGTAAGGAGATAATTCTTTTCATTAACTTTTTAATGTCTTAGTGCTTTTACATGACGATAGATTTTTTATGTTTATTTGAATATTGCCATCTTTGAAATCTTTGAAGGCTGATGCCCCCTTGGTCTGAATTTATTTAATTTGCCTTTTGTAAGGAAATAGAATTTAATTTTACATCTCCAAATGTGTTCTGTGTTTTTCCCATTTTCTTTTTTGTTTTTGAAATTTTGCAGACAAATTTGTCAATGGCCTGCATGTTAAGGTCCCAAATTTGGATGCATATACAGAGTTTTTATGTATTTGGCAGCGGACTTTGGTTTACAATTTAGTTCCTTTCCTCCAGTGGATGGCGAAAGAGCATGACTTTCGAGAATACCAAGGTGCACTTGGCATTCTTAAACAAAACTTACACATTAAAACTAACTTGCCAGCCTCTGAGGGTCTCTGCATGCACATTCATTCTGGGTCCTGAACAGAGATCGAGTGCGGTGCTTCTGTGAGAAAGCTGGGTGAGAGAGAATGTGGCTGGAGTCGCAGGGACTAACATTTTCACTATAAACTTGGTAAAATCGGTGACAGTATTTTGCTTTTGGTAAAGGAAGGCATATTCTGAGACAGGAATGAATGGCCTATGAGGTCGAAGTTAGAGAGGGTCTGTCCTCTTTACTCTTTCTCCTTTAGAAGGTTCCACACAGGTGCCAGCCCATCCCATGAGAAGCTGGGAGAATCCCTCCGTACCTTTGGCCCAGCTGGTTGGTCCCAGGGCAGCATAGCAGGTGCAAAAGCAACCCCCAAAAGGAAAAGCCAGGAGAAATGGACCATCCTACCCTAAAAAGAGGCAGGGGTCAAAAGGCACCTAAGCTGACTTCATACTCATGACGCCAAGTCCACCCTTTACCCCCTCCCCCAAGTGTACCTAGGATGACCTGAGGAATTTCCTTGGGCCGGCTACGTCTAGGGGCTGATCAGGATTTGGCCAAAAGCTGGGCTTTGGTTCAGCCGATCAAGGTCCAGGCTATGTGAGCAGATGGGATGTGGGGTGGGCAGGAGGGTTTCAGGCACAGAGGGAAATGAGTGCTGCTCTAGGAAAGCAAAATTTGAGAAATGGATGCTTGAAGAAGAAATGTAGAAGGGCTGGGCATTGCCACGTGCGATTTGTTTCTCTTCTTCATAGCCTTTGATAGCCTTTAGAGGTAATACTTCTAAAGCAAGTCTCCCTTTCTCTGCCAGTTTTGAAGGATTGATTTGTGATGTGGCAAGGAGGCGGTCAGTTGGTATGTGCGTGTTGGTTTGCTTTTTGGATGCTTATGTGGTGAGAAAAGACACAGATGTCAATTGGGACAGCTCAAGGGGTGTTTGCTAAATCCAGTTTGCAGCAACACACAGAGCGCCGAGACCCGAAGTGTGTCTCAAGGCGAAGGCGGCAATGGAAGTGCACAGGATTTCCCACCCTGCTCTGCCTGATCCTGGGATTCTGTTCTTAAAAGCCTTCTTGGGTGAGAAGTTCAGGCCGACCAATTAAAGTTCCTAACAGGAGGGAACGAGAGAGTTGATTCTAGGAAAACACAAAGGACATTTTGCACACCCTAAGTAGATGATAAGGGGTACTGTACAATTGACATCCACTTACCATTTCTTATTCCTAAGTAATTTTTAAGGATCTCTTTTGCCTGCAGTTTCAAAGAGATGTTTGAAAACCCTTTGAAAATGCAAGCTGAGCAACCGAGGGAGCAGTCACAGAGCTCCTTCATTTTCTTCTCCCACTCTTCTCTGCAAGAGATGCAAGGTGACTGTCTTCTCCTGCCCCTGGGTAATAAGTCCCGGACTTTTCCAGTAGCTCTCAGGTAATTGGCAGTTTCATAGTCATTCTGTCTCAAATATTGTCTTGACTTAGTAATTCAGCGTGCAAAGATAGTAGCAAAAACAAACAAGCAACTAATCAAAGTTTGGTGATGAGTCTTCCTTCTTCTCCCCAGGTGTCCAGGCTTGAAGGGGCTTGGGGACTGACTTCTCCGTTGTTCCGTCTTGGGCAGCAACAATTGCCTGAGCCCCCCATTCTCAGCTGTTTCTGAGCCCTCCAAGGCTGGAGGGGCAGAAAGGGGAGGTAAGAGAATAGGAAAAGACTGTTGGGTGGCACCGTCATCAGCTGCCCAGTGCCCTAGGGCCTGGCTGGTCCGTGGGCATGGTGGGGCTCTTCAGAAATCCTACAACAGAGACCCTCTCCTGAGGCTTCCCCCAATCCAGTTGGAAGCAACTCAGACTCTAGGAGCTGAGGTTCTTAAATAATGGATCCCACCCTGGAGAAGTCCTATTTATTGGAATGTCCCCCCCTGGCTTTCTCTAACCCTGAAATGCTCCCCAATAGCTCATGATAAACACTCCCATATTCCTTTCTCTGAGACATTGTGGGTGTCCACACAGCAGGCATCCTTAGGTCCCACCCCAAAGCAACACATCCATCCTCCTTGGCCCCCGCAGTTCCCAGCTGGGGACCAGAACTCAACTGCAGGAAGCACACTTCAAATCCCTTGGAGCGGTTCCATGCAAACTCTCACCAAATGTGAGCTGGCACCCAAAACTATGATGGCATCTCTGAAGAAATCTCCCTAATAATTTTCCTCTTTCTATCCACTGAACTTTCTTTAAATCCTCAGTGAGGAAGAGGGTCCTTAAGAAAGAGGGTCTCAGAAGCCCTGCCCCAATGCTTTGTATTTCCATTGTAAATCTCAAACATGGGACTGTGGTTTTGAATCTGTTAACAGGGTACGTACTAGAGACTTAGTTTTCAAGATCCTCTTAGAAATCTGTTTTATGATCATTTGTATGCCAAGAGGAACTTTGTTTTTCTCCCTTTGGTTTCCCACCCAAATGTTCCTGCCTTTATGATTTTATGACTCAGTCTCTAGGATGTATTCTCTAAGTCACAAGATGGAATGACTCGTGCTGGGCTGTACTGTCTCGGAAGTCCACGGAATACAGGATGGCATTACTGAAGTCAGTCTGGAGATCCTCAGATTCCAGGTAAAGGAAATTCAGAAGAGGTAGAGAATTTTGAGAGCTAAACATTGAAGAAAGTCCTTTGCATTATTCTGGGAAGAGGATGACTAGCTCCAAGTAAAAGTAACCACAAAATTAAGGTGAGATAAGGAATTATTATTAAGGACAGTCAGGAAATTCACATACAACATACCCCCAATCTTCCAAACAATTCTGCTTTTCCCCTAACTTGCTTACATTCTTCAAGTTCTGATCAGACGCTCCTTCCTCTAGAAAAGCTTTCCTGACCCCAGGCTATGTATTAAATAATCCCGCTCTATTCTCCCACGTCAGATTGTATTTGGATACATATCACACTCTATTGTCACTGTTTATTTTATTTTTGTTAAATGAAATTTAAATGTTATCCTAACAGCCTCGTGTCAGTTCCCCAATCTTAGATGTTTCATAAATGTCACCTAATTATCAGTTAGGGTAGGTCAGGTTATGCTGCTGTAACGAGCACCCACTAAGCTAAGCAGCGTAACAGCAAAGACCCCTGTGCTGGTCCAAGCCAGGTGCTGAGGTCCGGGGCAGCATCTCTTCCTGCTGACCAGGGTTGTTGCAGTAGAGAGAAATAGCAGCTCCAGGCTTCAACCCTGGAGTGACATGTGTCACCTCTCTGTGGCCCACGAGCAGAGCTGGGTGTCCACGGTGGTGCAGAGTGAGAGGGGAGGCAGAGTAGGTGGGCACTGGGGTCTCTGGGGAGACATGTGGCTGCACGATTTCCCTTTGGGGAACACAGGTGCCAGTAAGTGACCTAGACAGAGGCTCATCCCAAACCAAAGCCCAGTTCACCCTGGATAAAGCTCTCCTGTCTTTTCCACAGAGGGTGCTTTTCCGGTTTTACAAGTGAACAATATATATATATATATATTTAAATTTATTTATTTATACATACAAGCTAGGGTACAGGCCAGAGGCGTGGGGCGGCGAGAGGGTTCACCAGAGACAGAGTGGGGAGCAGAACAGGCAGATCAGAAACACACTGCTGAGGGGAGCAGCGGGCGAGGCAGGAGAGGTCTGCCGCGCCATGTGGGATTCTCCCCGGCTGGGCGTGGAACTTGCGTCGTCGCTGCCGACAGCTCCACAGTGCAGCGCTCAACCGCTGGAGCCTGGAGCTGCTATTTCTCTCTACTGCAACAGCCCTGGTCAGCAGGAAGAGACGCCGCCCTGGACCTCAGCACCTGGCTTGGACCAGCACAGGGGTCTTTGCTGTTACGCTGCTTAGCTTAGTGCTCGTACCAGGGAGGCCCACAGTGAACAATATTGAAGTCAAACTTACTGTGAGAGATTTAATTCTAGCAACTCTGCAGAGTGCCTGCAGGACGGGGTGGGGTCAGGGTGCCAGGAGGGCTCACAGAGGGGAGCAAGACCGCCCTGCTCTCTGGGCATTGGCCCTGGAAGGGGGCAGTGAGGCTCAGGCGGATCCCTCAGGCACACCACGTGACAGAGGCCCTGGGGGTGTGTGCAGCAATGTGGCACAGAGGTGGGAGCTGCTGAGCAAGCGTCCGGGAGGCGTGTCGCCTTGTCAAGGGCTCTGGCAGCTGGTGGGGGAGGAAGCCTGGCGCAAGGACACGGCGTGCAGCAGGTTCTGAGCTGACCTCCCGTGCTCCCTGCACCAGCAGCGCAGAGGAGGCCCCCGGGGCCACCAGCAGTGGGGTGGGCTCTGGGTCTCCTCGGCCATGGAGCGCCCCGAGGAGGGGCATGGACTGCGGCACTGCGTCCTCGAACCCGCCTGCGGCCAGTGTGTCTTGTGGCCTCGGGAAGGCTTCACTCTCAGCCTCAGCCTTCTCCCCAGCGCCCCGCAGCCTGGGTGGGCAAGGGGGTTGGGTCCCCAGCTTGCAAGAGACCAAGCCGATGTCGGGAGTGAGGAGAAGATGCTGTGTGGACACTGACGGACGCTGTGGGGCGAGTCAGCACCCCCTCATTTCTTAAATAAAGCAGTGGACCGGTGCAGTTAGTGCCCCCAGCTGGTGTGGCCGCTCCGGGTGAGAATGGGGCGTCTGACCCGCCCTCTGCAGCCCCGACACCACCCGGGCTTCCCGGCTCACACTTTCACCTCACAGATGTCCAGGTGCGATTTTCAGAAAATGTGAAACATCCTCTTCACCAGGGTGAGGACTTTCTGTGCCTCAAAACAAGGGTGAGATGTTCTGCCCCTCATTGCTTTGTGAAGCTCTGGGCCATTTCACAAGTGAAATATTAAAACTAAAAGGCCACCAATCTCTCCAACCCCATGCCTTTGAGGAGCTAAGATTTTTTTTTCCATTCTGCAGCAAATTAAATATTCCATCAGTGAAGCCTAATTAATAAAACCTATGAAAACGAAGCTCTGGAACTCATTAAAATGAAAGCCCCCCCCCCCCCGCCATTCACCTTGTCATCACTTAGGGGAAGTTTGCCGTGACCTACTGGGTCCAGAGTCACCCCAAAGCTGACCATCAAAGGCAACGTGTGCTCTCAGCTACCTAAACTCTTACTTGTTCAAATATAATTACATTTATAAAATCTTGAGTAGAGGGCTTTGATCCAGCATACCCATATGGAAAAACCTCATTAACTGAGGTGTCATTAATTCATAAAGGGTGCACATCTGGACTTGAGGCTGGTGCAAGCTGACTTTCTAGCTTGCTTATTTTGAAAAGTCAAATGCTTGAGCTGCACGAACTTGACATTAATCAGCATTTATTCCCAACTCCCCCCCCAGTGGTCCCCTTCCCTCCATGCTTCTAGCTTCCTCAGTATCTCTGGCTCCCATATTGATCCCATATTCCAGCCTCCGATTTTTCAGTGCTCAGATCAGGTCTGCATAGTGCGGCTGGATGGCCTGTCCAAAGTCCAAATCTGCTCGTGCCCCTTTCCTAGGAGAGTCTCGACCCATTCTCCACCTGCAGGAGGGAGTCCAGTCTCATTACCCACGTCCCTACTCCCCAACCTCGCTCCTCATTGCAGAGGTCTTTACTTTGATCTCTCAGCACACACCACCCACCGTACTGGCCCCAGGGCGGCTGCCTCTCTCTCCTCCTGCATCTGCTCAAGCTCCTGCCTCTGGCTGAAACATCACCCCCACCCCCTCCCTGCTGACCCTGGCTGACTCCTACCTATCCTCGGGGCTAAGCTCAGACTAACCTTAAGATCTTCTGGGGAGACTTGCCTGGCCCCTCAGTCCTGAATAGAAACCACCCCGGTGTGTTCTCATGGTGCCTCCGCTTCCCCCACTGTAGACTCCCTGCCAGGCACGGCCACTGCCTACTCACTTCTCCTTATCCCTTTGGAGGCTGTAGGTTGGAATCTTCAGAGGCGTTCAGGAAAGTGCCTGGTGCCTACTAGATGCTCAAGCTGTATGACTGCAGTGAGTCAGTGCACTGTGAGGAGCACCTGGAAGAAAGTGCAGGTAAACACCACATGGAAGTGAGCTAAAGCTCAGACATATCGGTGATTCTTTCCCCCACGTGGGATTCTTACTTCACATCATACTTGACCCATCTCCGTGTCTCCTGTGCCATTCACATCGCACCTGGGACATACATTCCTTTTGCAGGAACAGTCGTGTGCAATGTGCTTGCTGGGAATGGTTAGAAGCTTGTCGCTTTCTAAGAAGCTGGAATTAAATGTGACCAGGAGGCCGGCAGAAGGTAAGTTAAGCAAATTCCAGTGACCTACAAGTGAATCCTACTGCCTCCGTTTTGATCTTCTTCTCTTGGGTCACCTCAAGAAGAATTGGGAGAAAGTCAAAACAGCTGGGTGATTCCATTAACAACCAATAATCTGGGGATGCTGCTGAATTCTTTTGAAACTGAAGTAGCTATAACTCCCCATGGATCCATTAACCTGCAGCCAAAATCAGATTATGTAGAAATAACATTAAACAAAGAGCCACAGTCTTCAGTTAATTGAAAGGCAAACTTGTGAATTACAACGTCACTCTCTTTGAAAGGAAGACTATCCCATCGCCCCAAGACCCTTGGGACAACTCAAGAGGTCCAGCTTGTCATTATACAGAAAAGACATTTCCTATAGGGGTACTTTAGAAATGTTCTTGTTGTAGAAAAAACAGTTCGAAATGGGAAAAAATAAAAGCTTTAGAATGAGCCCAAGATGAGACAGATTTAAATCTTGGATCTGCCATAGTCTATAGCTCTGTGACCTTAGAGAAGTTACTTCATTTCTCTGAGCTCCGACAATCTGGTTCATTAATTGGAGGTAGTGGTGGTGGTAATATGTCTCTTTCAGTCTTATGAGGAAGGTGGACACAATAAAAAATCACTGCCACCCAAGGAAGGGAGTACATTGAGGGGGTGTTATGACATCATCCAGGAGGACCATCTCACTTGGCCAACAAGGTCTGATGGTGCCTTAGAGAGATGCCGGCTGAGCTTAACCATGAAGGTGGCCCGAGCCACACCAGAACAGGTGTGACTGTATTAAGAGATTGGCTATTAGTGTTTTTCCTGGAGGCTATCCTGGTCACCTAGAACTTGACCATTGAAAATTCCGTAAGATGGGGGTCAGCTTACTGATTATCTTCCCTCTCTCCCTTTCTTCTTTCCAAAACTCTATTTCCTTCCATCCTTCCTACTAAAATTCCCACATTCCTTCTCATCTTGGCTTGAGTGTGTTCCCAGAAAGCTCAGTGTCATTCTCTCAACTCAAGCGGAAGGCATCTTGTTGAGGCTCTTCCTGGTGGCGTCAGTTCCTGTTGGACAGGCCATTGACCTCCCTTCTGCCTCAGACACTGGGAAGGCAGTGTCGGAGTTTGGAGTCTCTCAGTGAGTCCTCTATGGGAAGCATCCAGGAGAACTGGACTCTGTGCCTGTCTCTTTAAGTCACACTCATGACCCGGAAAACCCCCGTGGGGGGGAAGTTCTGTATAAAGGCCCCCATATCCAGGTGGGGCAAAAGCATGAGGGATGGGGTCCTGAGGAGGGTGGATTCTCAGTGATTATCATCACCCAACTTTATGGATTAGGAAAACGGAGCTTATGGGGGCTCAGTAACTCCCCAAATTCACACAGATGTTAGGTAGACATACGTTACATGTCCGGTCTTCTGAATCCAGGGCTCTTTGATGATGCTGTCTTACCTCTTTGTTGATAAATAGCTGCATTTTGTGATATGTTCATCTAGTGTAGGTAAAGAACTGGGAGTTTAATTACACTTTCACTTTCTGGTTTTGGCTTTTCTTATGCCTAAATTAAGAGCCACCCTCATCCCAGCAATGTCTCTCTCATCTTCTGTCCTTCTCCGTCTTCATTGGGCCACCAATGCCAACCCACCCAAAGTCTGCTCCATCAGCAGCTGGGGTTGGGACTCTGGGCTTCCTCTCTCCAACCTCTTCTCTCTTCCACCATAGAGCACTGCCCCCTCATGGACCATTTTCACTCTATTCCAGGTTATAATGCTGTAGCTGGTGTGGATGAGGCTGAGAAATACACGGGGGACTGGTTCTGTTGGTTGTTAATGTAGAGGTGAGTCTCTGTTGGCTTCACTGGAAAATTCTTTCAAAATTTCATTTTGAAAATGCAAAGGAAACAGGACTTGATTCCCCAGTGAGACTAATTACTTCCCTCCGAGTCAGGGTGATGAAATGGCTTCAGAAAAACAACAATTCTCCACACTGAGCCCAGGTCAGAGGGTGCCCCTGGTTCCTTCCAAGGGGAGTCATTTCTGGACTGGAATATGCTGTTTCTTGAGGAAGGAAATATCAAAATTAATCTGTTGAGTGTGTCTCTGTGCTGAGGGGCTTTATTCCTCAGCGGTGAACGACTCTGTGAAAGCAGATCTGGGGACGCGTGAGCCAGGCTGTGCGACTAGCCCAAGCCACGTTTGAAGGTGAAACACCAAACAGGAGACAAGAGTTCATCTTTACAAAGTTGTTGGGATGAAAATACTTGCTGTAGGGCCTCGTTTCAGGTTGCACACCGGCTTATTCTTTCATTGGTTGTTCTTCTTTGAATTTAACTTTATCTTGTTTTATACTGTTGCCATTTGCTAAGGAAGCATATCCATAAAATCATGGGTTTGATGTACTAGTTTACATCGTATCAGGTAGAGGGTCCTTGGTGGAAACTGTACAATCTTTCCAGCCATTTTGAACAAAGAGAAGTTTTATTGGAGGATAGTGGGGTTGCAGATAACATGGAGAAGGCTGGAAGATCAGGCTGGAGTAGGTCAGCATCATGGTTGCTCCAGGTGACCAGGCAGCAGCTCACAACAGAAACTCAGGTCTCTACTCAAGGCCACGCACACCAGAGCCGCCCCCCGAGTCTGACCATCTTCCAGCCCACCGCGTCATCTGCTAGGTTCAAACTCCCTGGGAAAATGACTGGTTGACCAATCCCAAGTCGCTTCTACTGTAGGGTGGGGTAGGGAGGGTGGCTATTCCTCTGCCTCCCTTAGGTAGCCAAGGATCTGCAGAACAACACAAAGTGGGAGATTCCTTGGTAGGGAGAGCAAAGTGTTATCTGGAAGGCAGATTGAATGGTGGATATGAAAAATAAGCTAATCGAAACAAAACACCAAAGAACAAATATCCATTACCCTCACTAAAATAAATACATAATTGTGAAAATAAAAATTCCGTGTATGTACCCTACCATCACAACCTCACATACCACCTGACCTTCGTACCACCCTTGAGGAAGCCCTGGGCCGGCTGATCTCTGGGGCCATGCAGCTTTGGCCTTTACTGTTTACATGTGAACACCAATGTCCCGACAGGTGTAGACTCACATGTGCTTCTCTGCAAAAAGTGGAACCTTATCTATTTTCATTTGTTACTATTCTCTAGCTGCACCTGTGGAAACCTTCGAGAGCCATTCTTTGACTCTCATTGGTTGACGTTCCATTTCCTCCTCATTTTTGATTTGCACACTCCCAGTTTTCTGTTTACTTTGGTGAGCAGCAGATACTTGGCCAGGAGGAAGGAATTGCTAATGACTTGAGATCCTGCGTCTTGTGATCAGACCACAGATTCCCAATGCCTAGGACACTCCAGAGAGTGTGTGTTCCCGATGGTCAAGATATAATTTCATGCCAGTTTTCTCTGGGTTCGAGAGACAGAGCTTTAGAAACACGTTGCTAAGTGAAAATGTGCTCCTCTCTTCTAACCCCGTCTGTTGTGGTTCCCTAAACACCCTGTACGTCATCGAGTAAATGTAAGTTCTTGAAGGAATCTTAGCAACAGTGCTGTTCATTTATGTTGATAAGACCCCGAAATGCAAATGACTACCCAAGTGGCCTCCAAAGAAATGAAACATTAGGCCTAGAATATTGTGGAAACCCATGATAGAAGTTCTAGTTCAAAATTTAGGTTATTTTTTTTTTCTCTCTAAGATACAGGGAAGATTATACCCGAGTTACCTGACATTTTATGTAGAAAAATTAAATAAAATTCTCTTCTTAGGTGGTTATGGCCCCACAGAAGTTAAATGCATCATCTCATCAATAAATGATCAGTAATATCCATATGCATGTATGCGCACGCACACGCACACGCACACACACGCGCACACGCACACTCACTCACAGAGAGAGCCAGAAGAGAAAGTAAATAATGCCAGATGTTTGCATGCTTTATTACTTAAGTGAATATTAGCTATAAAGGTCAAAATGTAAGTATGGTTGTGAGGAAAAAAATTAGCAGTTGGTCTTTTACACATCCTTTTTAACCAGGGAGAGATGAATAAAGAAAAAGAAAAAGAACAGCCTGTCCAAATCTTACAAATATTCTATTCAAGCTTTAATGGCCCTTCCTGGTAGGATGATAGCAGAGTCCTTGTCAGTGGAATTCCTTCAGGGGGGTGGACTTTATCAGTTTAGGTTGCCTAAGGTAAGCAAACCTGGAATGTGTAGTTTTATTTCTGGACGACAGCCTGCTGGAAAATGTTTGAGGTACGTAGTGTTCAGAGCATAAGATGGAGACACGCCAAGCGGAAAGTCTCCTTCTAGGAAAGTGAAGACCCCACATGCCAGAGTCTATCCTGATGTGATGGGTGACCCTGAGAAGGAGTGAGGGTCACTCTGTCACCATCACCCATATCCTCTAAATTTTTAGTAAAGTTTGATATAAGATCTCTGACTCCTGTGAATCTGAGTTGACTGTGTGATCCGTATGGACACTATACATGCATGATATCTGGACTCTATTCTTCCTCTGGGACTGGTCATGTGACTTGTCTTGGCCAATAGGATGTTAGGTGATGTGAGACAGGAAAGGTTTGAAGAGTGCTGGGTGTAGCAGTTCTTCCTCTCGCTGTTGGAACCCTGTGCTGCGTGAGCAAACCCAGGCTCATTGGCTGGAGGCTGAGAGACACGACGCCTCAGCTGAGACCCTCTGAAGACCAGCCAGCCTGACTGGCAGCTGGTGGAACTTGCTAGCTGACTGAAGCTGCATGAGTGAGCCCAGCTGAGCCCAGACTACCTATTGTCCTGCAGACTCAGGAGCTCAGTAAGGGGTTGTTTCTTAAGCACCTCCCCTGGGGGGCTGGGGAAGGATATGGACAGAAAAACAGACACAGTATATTCAAAATCCATCATGATCAGCCTCTAGCCTCCTCCTCCCATCCTCCCCACCCTTACTGCTGAGTCCTCTTTTCTTAGTTTGAGATCATGGCCAAAAAGTGGAGGGAGGCCTAGGAGAGGTATAGGGTAAATGATGCTTTCAGGCTTTTATGCCTTTGGCCTCTGTGGCCATCACCTGTGGCCTTGATTTGGTAATGTAGGGAGTGCATTAGTGTGGGGACCACATGCCTGACTATGGATACCTGAGTGTGGCTGTGTGCGCATGTACAGGTGTTCACACCTGAGCCCAGAGGTCAGGGTTATAAGGGTGGCGTTACTCAGAGATGGCGGAACAGCTCTGAGAGGATGAGTGACGGCTACGAGAGGAAGAATCCATGAGAGGCCACAGAAAGCGCAGGAAGACAGTAAAGATTCGCAAGGGGCTCAAATTGCTGTTTCCCTGCTGGCTGGTTTCCTCAGCATACCATTAGAACCTGTGAAAATGATGCCAAAGGCTTCAAAACTCTCCTTCAAATCACTAGAATCAACGAGGAACTGACTCAGCCTGGGGTGGTTGCAAAACAAGAGCCCAGATGCGTCCCCACAGAACCACTGTTCCACCGAGACGCACTGGAAAGACAGCACATACTCTTGACATGGTATAGAGCTGGTGGTAAGTACCCTTGTCGTACTAAATGCTAAAGATCTTTAGTATTAGCCCCGGTCTGTGAACACAAAAGGTAAGTCAGAACATGTCCCGTGGAAATTAAGTTAGAGAGTGAGGAAAAGGGGGAGACGTAAGCAGGTATTGAGGTGGGATGGGGCAAGAGTAACCTGGCTTTGGAAAGTGAGCGTTCAATGGTGTGGGGAGCAACTGCCAGCCCCCCACTGTCCCCACCACTCCTGGGGGTATGAGTGGGGCGTGCCTGGGGGCAGTGGTGTCCTAATTCCTATTTGCACATTACCTGTCTACCCTTAGGGGAATCTGTATGTCTGTCCTGTTGGTTGATATCTGGCTTCAGGGCGTGACCAAACCGCCATGTTTTCACCACTTTGGTCACCTTGCCCGGATGGTCCAGCTCCTTCCCAGACATTTCCTGCACGTTTGCACATTCTTCAATTCCACCTGAAATGCTCCTTGTTCTGTGAAATGTCCCATAGGACGCTAGATAAGCCAGGACCTTCTTCTGTGCTCTGCGGGTTGGCACATCATCTCCACCAGCAGCCTATCATCCTTGGTGCCTCTACAGTGGGGCTGTGACCTCTCCGAGTGCAGGGCCACCCTTTTCCCTCCCTTTACCCCTTGGGTGCGGCGTGTGCAGGGTCCCTCCAACCCTTGATGAGTGAAGGACTCAATCAACTAGTCCTTCTAGTTGAACTTCAGAATGCCTTTGATGCAATTGGTGTTTTCTGTAAAATCTACTGTTCTCTATTGTGGTAATTGTTCCCTGAAGATTAATTTATAATCACCAACATTCTCTTCTGTTTGTAAGGTGCCCCTTTGACTTTAAGGTTAGTAGCTAGCTTATAAGGAAATAAAAGTTGTTTGAAGTATAAGAAAAAATGAGTCAAATAGGTTTGAAGAAGTATGAAGGAACCGAGAGGCTATGGATGACACAATGGTGAGAATGCAGGTTCCCCAGTTTCCAAATAAAAGATATGAATTTGCCAGTGGAATTATCCACTATGGATCATGACAAGTTACACTAGACTTTGGTACAATCCCCAAATCTAGGTGACTTAACAGCCAGCATGGATTATTTTATGTTACACGAACCCCTTGGGTGGCAGAGAGGACAATTCGTCTTGGTCACATGGGGAACTAGGACAATAGATGCTCCTCAGCAAAGGCTGCCACAATCACTCAGGCAGGCAGGGAGAACCCGCAGCACACCCATTGCTCTAAAAGGTGCCATCTGGAAGTGACGCACAACTCTTGCTCCATCTTTTGGGCAAAGCAGTCACATGGCCAGGGCTAACTCCCACAGGGCAAGGCAGAGCAACTGCTGCATGGGTCAGGAAAGAGGAAAGTCAAAATATTTGAGGTATGCAAATGACTATGGCAATTAGTGACTTTGCAAAGGCATCTTCACTTTGCAAATAGACTATCATCATCTACCTTATAATGACCTTCACCACTGAATTTAAAATAGACTTTGACAGCCAGCCTTTGATTCAGGCACTTCTCCAGAGTGGTTTCAGAAGCGAGACTCCCTTGTTTAAACAACTCCCCTAGGGCAGTTTAAAGTGGGAAGGTCCCTGAGTCTGCCAGTGAGCTGACGGCCCCAGGACGCAGGCGCGGCCAAGGCAGCGCAAGGTGGAGAAGTTTAGGTTTTGTGGGATCACTGTGTGCCATGAAGGCACAATGGGAGCCTCTGAACTTGTCAGAAGCAATTACACAGGAGTGACTTTGAGGAAGAAGTAGTGATTGAGCAAAACTCTGAAAAATGCATTGGTTGGCCGAGTGGACATGGTGGAGAATAGTAGGTGTCCCAGAGGGGGACCCTAGATGGATCTCTGCTCAGGACAGGGTGACGCCCCTTATTTGCACATTCTTTATACACATTTGGCCTTGAAAAATGCCCTCCTCTCTCTCATTTTCCTCCCTTACCAATAAAGAGGTAGAATCAAAATCCCATTTTGAAAAATAGAACTCCACAGTGTGATTCTGAAATTCAGAGTAAATTGTAAGACTAGCTAAGAGTTTTTGATTAAGAAATGCAATGCAATAAGATGAACTTGCCCTATCAGAAATAAAATCACATTCTAGAGATCCAGAAATTAATATTTTCTCAAAACTTGGCATTATTCCAAAGACTGGACAAATCAATTGAAAGAACAGAAAGAGAGACTAGAATCCAATCTTTGATGTTTGAGAATTTATGAGTTGCATTTCAAATCACTCAGGAAAGGAAAAACAATTCAAGAAATGATATGGAAACAAATGAATAACCACTGGAAAACGTATCTCTATAACTCACACCATATGTGAAAATAATGCCCAGATGTACTAAAAATCGGTTACTAAAACAAAATCCGAAACATATTATAATATAGAAAAATAGTAGTTTTATTACTTTAGATAGGAAGTTTGTCCTATAGGAAGATGAAACTGATGTCAGGAAGAAAAACTCATATTTGATTATAAAACATTTTAAATTTCTTTTGTAAGAGACAACAAAACAAATTCAAAAGAAAAGTGACAGAGTAAAAAAGTATTGCTATAGATTTAATAATTGATTAATAATAATCCAAATATACAAAGATCTCCTTGCACAAAATTATTAAAAATATTCATGGAAAAACTAGGCAGAGCTTCTAAAAGGGTAATTAATATATGACATCTGTGAGGCTAATAAACCTGAAAAAGTTGTGAGTCACATATTAAGGGAATGCACAATGAAATAAAAAGGTGCGAGTTATATTAAATTTTAAAAATTGAGTTAATTAAATCCAATGCTTGTTAAATTGCTGTAAACTGGATATTCATTCTCATTAAGTGGCAGAAAATTCAAAACGGCTAGGAACATGGGCTGCAAAGCCAGACCACCTGGGCAGTCATTGTGCTGTGTGACTTTTGGTGAGTTGCTTCCCTTTCTGTGCCCCATTTTTCTTACCTTCCACAGTGTCTATATTGTATTTATGTGACGTTATATGTAATAATCCACATAAAGTGCTGAGAGCAATGCTGGCACACAGCGAGTGTTCAGTGGTGTTGTCTTTTATTTTCTCACTCATTAAGAGTATTAAAATTAGAAGAGCATAAACAATTCCATTTATGGGCATCTGTCCTATAGAAATAACATCCCATGAATGTATTTCTTTTTTACAAGAATATCCAGTTCAATATTTTAATGGTAAAATTTTGAAAATAATCATGAGTTCACTAAAAAGGGAGGAATCGCAGAAATTATGTCCACCCCCACCCTCTATAGGCTGTTACGCAAGTTTTTCTAAAGAACGAGTCGGTCGTTCCTTATTGAGATGAAAAGAACACTAAATGTATGTCATTATACGAAAAATAAGTAAGTCAGAAAACAGTTTGAATAATACACTCTCTGGAAATCATTTAAAAGTATAATATTTGTAAATACATTGACAGTTTCTTTAAGGAATCATGCCAGATGATTATTAGTTACTTTTGGGGAAAGGAATAGATTAAAAGAGAATGAAGACAGATTTTCAGTGTTTCCTTCAGTGGCATTTGTATTTCTCTATAACAACGACGTGTTTCCTTAGGCACTTTAACAACAATGTTTTTAAATTAAATGGAGGACTGAACTGTAGATGCTTTAACTAGACATGCTTCTAATGCAAATATTCGGATACTTTGATTTTTTTTCCTCCAGGCAATGGGGAACCATGGATGGTGTTTGAGGAGAAGACTGGCCTGGCCACAGCTACAGGAATTCTTGAATAAATCGCTTCTGTCTTGATCTGTCTGGTATTTCTCACTTACTCTCCCCAGTGCCTCCAGGCGCTGCCTTTTCTTGCTAGCAGCCAGTGGTTTCCCCTTAATTTTCTCCTAGCCAAGCACTCAACACTCAGGTTTACTTCTCTCTATGGTCTTTATTGTTTTTCTCTTTTTGGACAAAAATTGGTTTCTGAAACCACTTCTTCTCCGCTGCTTGCTGAGATCCCATAGGGGTCAATTTCAGCCAAAGAGCCTTTTGTCCTAAAGCCCACCCACCCCCCAGAAGGGGGAAACTGCTGAGTCAGGAGCCTGGGTTTCAGGTCCTGGGCCTTGCCGATGCGAGGCCCACCACTCCGCTCCCGTTTCCACGCTAACTGGGGGGTGGGGGAGAGCCCACGTCCTGGATGACCCATCCCGTTGTGAGCACCTGAGACCCCAAGCAAAGATGGGGCTGTGGAGCTCAACATCACCTGGTTTTTGTGCTTCTGCATGTTTCACGCCCTTGCCTGGACTGTGGCCCCTCAGTGAGCCCCGAGCGGGCCCCTACACCTGCTTTCCTCCGGTCAGCAACAAACCCCCAGCATCTGCTAAGCGCCAGTCTCTGTCCGAAACGTTGACAGCGCAACCAGAGTGGGTGTGACCTCCGGTAGCTGGCAGTACAGTGGACGAGACAGACGTCAGCCAAGTAAACCTAGAAACAAGCAGGTAGCTACGAGTCTCTTTGCCATAATAATGGCGCGTAAATGGCGGCATAAGGGGGAGTCACAGGGTTACCCCCTTAGCCTGGGCATCAGGAATTGTCTCTTACAGGGAACATCACTGGAGGGAATGTGTTCTGGGTAAACTGGGGACAAGAGCTTACCGGAAGAAGGTCGTTGTGGTTGGTGCCTGGTAAGTGAGCGGGTGAAGGTGCGGGTGAATCCCGGGAGGGGGTTGGAGAGGCGAGCCGGCCAGGTCCTGAAAGTCTCTGTGGGATGCGCTGCTGAGTCTGGGTTGTCTTATAAATGCGATGGGATTGTAATCAAGGAAGGATTGTGTTTAAGGCGTCACTTAGTCTTGCTCAGGGCAGGCGGGCTAGCAGTAGCAGGCTTGGGAGCTGGAAATACCCCTTGTACTGCAGGGGAGGAAACGATGGCTAGGACTAGGCCTTTGGTGCAGAGACAAGGAGAGGGGTGGATTCAAAAGAAAAGCAAGACACACTTTATGAAAGATTCCCCTTATAATATTTAGACACTCGCATTTGCACACGTACATGCACACACGTACAGATACACTCGCACATCTTCTAGATCTTCTCTCTAGATGACTGATACCTTATGGAATATCAGCTGCTTTTTCACAAGAACCCGAAAGCCAAAGAAACATTTAGGGTGAAACTTAGTCCGGATCCCTGCTTGGCACTCCTTAACCGGGCTGTAACCGGAAGATCACTTCTTGTGGGTCTGAGTTTCCAGGCTCCTGGTTCTGCCCTGGGCACGTAAGTGATGGAGATGCACCTTTACCAGGTGAATGTGTGGTTGGAAGGTCAGTGACGGCAGCTGAGGAGGTGCTAGGGAACCAGCTTCTCTGGAGAGACCAGTCCAGCCCCTGAGTCCACACCTCACTGGCCTCTCGTCCCAGCTGAGTTTCTCTCCCTGTGCATTCTTCCCCTCCTCCTACCCTACCAAGACCAGGGATCTCAGCAAGGCGTTTCCACACATGCTCCTTCCTGGGCCTGCCAGAGGCAGTTTATTCCTTGTTTCTGTGTGAAGACACCCCGCCCTTATTTAGAGGGAAGTGTGAACAAACAGACCTGAGGCAATTTCCTTCTTCCACTGCCTCCCCCTGCCACAACTGTCACTCCTCCTCCCCTGCTTCCTCCCCTGCTTCCTCAGCCAGCTTCCAAGCCAAGCGCACCCCTGAGTGGGGAGTCCCCATTCTGGATTTGCATCAGAGCTTCATTCTTGTCCAGCTCTGTGATATTTGGCCTCAGTTTCCCTCATCTGTGAAAATGGGCAAAGGTCCCTGTCACCCCCTCCTCTGCACAGTAGCTCAGGTCAAGTATCCATTCAGACAACAGATTCGGTGAGAACATCCCCACTTGCAGATGGCGGTCACCGCAGCCACAGGGGGACCACTAAGTGGAACAACGTGGAATGGTGGTAAAGGTGAGGAGTGTTACTACCGATGACTGTGTGTGTGTGTTCTGGACCCAGGCTTTCCTGATCCCGGGCTGGCCGCATTCGCTAGAGAGTGCTGTGGGCCAGAGAGCATGAGCTGTTTCCCTCCCGCCCAGGGCAGACATCACTAATCACACCCAGAGGCCATCTCAATGTTCTCCACCATGTGGGCTGCTGGGACTGACGGACAATCAGCCAGGAGCTGAAATGCATGTGCCACTTGGGCAGAAAAAGCCCACTGTGGGTGTCAAGACAACGTGGATGTGGTTTGAATTCTGGTTCTCTTGTAATATTAAGTTCAGCAATCTCCTTAAATCTCTGTGTGCCTGTAAGGAACTCACTTTCCCATAACCTCAGGCTTCCTGTGACAATCAGGTAACATCATGTATTTTAGCAGCTACCACGTGGTATAGTCGGTACTTAATATTCATTTTCTACCTCTTCTCTTTCAGTTCTAGACAGAATGACTCTCCGATGCCCGGGTGTTGCCATCTGTAAACTGTCACGGTCCCCCACTTCCAGATCACATTGAAGCAGGAGACTAACAGCCACACACCTCCCTTCTGGTGATTCTCCTTGCGCTCCTCCCCACAGTTATACCAACTGGACATCCATCCTGCCTCAGTTTCCCTTCCACACTCTGGCCAGTTTTGAGAAGCAGTCAGACTACACTGGGGGAAGGGTCATTATCTCCAAGCAAACCAAAATACTGGATCTTGGCTCAAGTCTGTGTGTTGGGGGCATCAGAGCACAGATGCTCCCAGAACTCCTGGGGGTCTGTTCTTCCCTCTGTCCCCTCGGGTTCTTTAGGACCTCAGAGAATTTGTGCCCCCATTGCAAGACCCCATGCAAGTGCAGGCTGCAGAAATTGCCAACCTTTCTACCACTCGGTGGGTCCCATTTCTTCCTCCTCAAGAGACCCCACTGGGGTCTGACCTGAAGGAACTAGGAGAAGGCTTAGTATTTAAGGGTGCCCCTCTTGCCTGGGAGCCATGCAAGGGCTGGTCTCTCCCCAAGCCTGAGAGCCTCCTTCAATTGCCTCATTGGGCTTCGGTTTGCCACGCCTTCCCATCTGGCCATTGGAAGGAATTTGGGGCACTAACTGCCAGAAGGGAATGTTCTTCAGAGCCAGGCCTTCTGGAGTCAAATCCCAACACCTCCACTTGAGTCCTGCAAGTTGTATCACTTCACTCTCATTTATCCCCATCTGTAAACTGGAGACAGGATAAAATGGGCTGCAGCCACGATAGCCTCGTCAGCAAGATGAAAAGCGAGATTTTTATTGGATTGTGCAGTATTGAGAAGAATGGAGATCCCAGAAGGAAAAGGGAGGGAATTCCTCTCGAGACAGCACCATGCCAGGCACCTCGAGAGTCAGCCCTCAGCCGCCGGCCTCACTGATGGGCTCTTAGAAGCTGCCACTTGACGCTCGAGGAGATATACCCAAAGCAGGTCCGCAAATCGCATCATCTCAGGCAAAGGTGTCTGGGGTTGTGTTTTGGCATCAACATTACCGGGAAATGACATTGAGCTTAGCATTGTTGGAGGACCTCCCATCTGTGTTTTCCATCTTGAGCCCCAGAAGGGCTCCCCAGAACATGGGACACCCCTTTAGAGGTCAGGACGTGAGACTCAGCGGGCACATCCCTCATCCCCTGTCCCAGGATGCCCGGTTGCTATGAAGAGCCGATAGTTCTTGAACTCACATCCCTGAAGTTCCAAATGCACTGCTCTCCCGTCCACCCTGAAACCTCTCTGATTTGCAATCCGCAAAATCAACGTGGGAACACTTCCTCTCCCGCTCATCTGCTCCCTAGCATGAGCTGCCAAGTTTGGGCACCGCAGGAGACTGGGTGACCTCTAAGTCCCTCCACCTCCAAGTTTCTAAGGATAGCCTCCTGAGAAAGTGAGTGTGAACGTGATGATCAAATTGCAAGAATAAAGTGCCCTGCTAAGAAAAGGCTGGCACTTTCTAAGGGACGTATAATTAAAGTCCAATAGATTAAAATTCCTTTAAGAAATGAGTAATACAAAGATTAAGGCACATCTGATATGGCTTCTGGAAAGGCCGCTCAAAGATTTATAGGCAAAGGATAAATCAGCACTGACGAGAGAGAAGAAAATGCCTCTTATTGTTCACATCTCGCAGTGGAAGGTAAAGTATGCAGAGAGTGAAAATGGCCAAGCAAGCCCAGAGCACTTTTGCAAATATATTTCCGACAAAGACACAGAAAATTCCTTTCAAGCGCGGGGCAAGGTTTGGTGGTCAGTCAGGAGTGAAGTGACCTACCAGTCAAATCTCCTTCCTGGGAGTTTTTTTTTTCCCCCTCCTTCTAATCACATTGAAAATGAGCAAAGGAACTTGGAGTAATTAGGAAGTAATGAAGTTGTCAGAATAAGCTATTGACCAAAGAGCAGACAAGGGAATAGATGAAAAATTTAAACGTTTCTAATTTAACCGGTCTGGGAGCTGTGCCTCCTGAGTCCACGTAGGAATTATCCTCGGCACCTAATGAGTGAGCTTTTCTGGGAAAAGCAGGAAACAGCCCAGCAACAAAGGAGAAAGGAATTGGAATCAAAGTCCAAAATGATAATACCGATAGTCATAGAAATGATAATTAATCCCTTACATTCTTACCCAGCTCTGCAAAGCTCTTGGGCATACATTACCTCGTTCTGCTTGCACAGAATCTTGAAAGGGAGGAAGAACAGCCTCAGATGCAAGTGTGGAACTCCAGTGTCGGCGGGTGTGAGCCTTTGCCAAAGGACAACACAACTGACACACCCTAATGCAGAGTGGGGAGTTGGGTTCTGGTCCTTCCAGCCCAGAGCAAGAGTTCTCTCCATTGAAATTCACCGGGAAGACACAAAGAAGGGGAGGGTAATTGGGGCAAAGAAATTGATAGGCCATTTAAACTAGAACCATAGCACTAAAATACAAGCAATTTGGGGGGTAGCAGAGATCAGTCAGGCACAGGCTGGTCTCTGAAGTGAGAACAGGCAAAAGAAAACCAGTCATTGCTTTCACAGAGTGCAGATGTTACCCCAGAACTTGCGGATCTGCTTCAAACGCCACCCAAAACATGAAGTTCCACATGGAAAATTGGGGAAAACCGTAACTAGATAATACATTTTCACTTCTGGTGTTTAGACAAAGGAAATGTTGCTGGGGTGAGTCCGCACGTGCTGCGTGTCACCCACGACGCTCTACGAAGGAGCCGGAGCTCTCACTTAAGTGCTTTCAATGGAACGGGAACTGCTGGTGTGCTAATACCAGCTCTCAAACTGAGGGCTCCCCAGGGCCCCCAAACTCGAAGGTGCTAAAGGAATCTGGCTGGCCACGCACACAATGACAAAGGAGAGAATTAGTGTGAAAGAACTCGAATGAGTGTGAATAGAGAGAGAAGAAAGGATAATAGTGTCCCAATAAAACACCCAAAGTTGGGGCCTCCCTGGTGGCGCAGCGGTTGAGCGCTGCGCTGTGGAGCTGTCGGCAGCGCACGATGCGAGTTCGACGCCCGACCGGGGAGAATCCCACATGGTGCGGCAGACCTCTCCTGCCTCACCCGCTGCTCCCCTCAGCAGTGTGTTTACGTCCATCTGCCTGTTCTGCTCCCCACTCTGTCTCTGGTGAACCCTCTCGCCGCCCCACGCCTCTGGCCTGTACCCCAGCTTGTATGTATAAATAAATCTTAAAAAAAAAGAAAGCTATTAAAAAAAAAAAAACACCCAAAGTTACCCGTCCCCTCGTGGGTAAATGCCCAGCCAAATGGGGTTTTCCAGAAGCAGGGCCTCTGAGGCCTGAACGTTTTCCCTAAGTCTAGGCTTCTTCTGCTGGGGCACCCTAGGAAAGGAGCACCCCTGTGTTCCCTCCTGGCACTGCTAGTCCCACTTGTTTCATGTTCTTTCTCTCAGTGAACACAGTTTAAAACCCACAGCTGAGGGCACTCCAGAGTCCCAGATTATTTTTGTGCTTCCACCTTGTGTGGTTCATAACTTGTTCCCTGTTACCAAGTTTCATATCAAGTTTTAACAGAAAATAAGCCTCAAACAGGTTTTGCTGCTGCCATATTTCTCAGAATCTTTTCGTGTGCTCATTGTGAATTTCCGGGAGGGACACACAATATTTCCTGAACTTATTTACCCACAGAACCCACCCTTTTCTATAGAATGTCTGTGTAGGGTAAATGAAGTTAAAAATCAGGCTTTTGCGCCTCCCTGGTGGCACAGGGGTTAAATCTCAGCACTATGAAGCTACCCACAGCCACTGCAGCACGAGTTCAATCCCCGGCTAGGGAGCTTCCCACATGGCGCAGCAGACCCTTCCTGTCTCCCCGCTGCCCCCCTCAGCAGTGGATTTCAGTAGAACCACCTGTTCTGCTCCCCACGCTGTCTCTGGTAAATCCTCTCATCCCCCCACACCTCTGGCCCAGCTTGTAAGTATAAATAAATCTTTTTTTAAAAAACAGGCTTTTTCCCTGCCCTCCTGCCTCTGGCGTGATGCCCGGGACTGGGGTGGGGGGGCGGGGCAAGGGCAAGGAGAGGCCTGTCCACTGATTATGGACACCTGGGCCCAGAGAGCACAGGCGCACTCATGTGCAAATGCTGGCACCTGTGGAGAAGCCCGGGCTAAAAGGGTGGCGTCACTACAGCTACAGGAGCACCACTCTGAGGCAAGATGACGAGCAGAGAGGGGATGCCAGAGAGAGAGGCCAGAGAAAGAGCACAGAGATTTGTCGGGGGCTGGGAGGCTCAGTTGCTCAGCTGCCTTCCAGTCCCCCTGCCTCAACCCTCCTGCCTCCTCGCCTGCCAGCCCCCCTGCCTGGTTGCCTGTGTACCTGCTTCCCTGAGAGAACACTAAAGGCCTGAAAAATCCACAGAGGGCTCCAGGTCTCTCTGTCTACCTGAATCCGCAGTGGCCCTGCCCTGGGCCTGCTGGCACTGGAGTCTGCTAAGGCGAGCTCTGGGAGAAGCAGAGGTGCTGGCCGACGTCAACCAAGCACTGTGAGTATTTACCTCCTAACGCTTCTCTCAATTGCTAATACAGTTTGTTCCTCTATATTAGCACCAAGATTTCATTCATAGGTTCATAATTATTAGCTATTTTATTTTTTTAAAGATTTATTTATTTATGCATGTAGGAGCTGGGGTGTGGGGTTAAGAGGATTCACCAGAGATAGAGTGGGGAGCAGAACAGGCGGATCTACTGAAATACACTGCTGCGGGGAGCAGTGGGGAGACAGGAGAGGTCTGCTGCGCCCTTTGGGAAGCTCCCTGGCCGGGGATTGAACTCGTGCTGCAGTGGCTGCCAGGAGATTCATAATGCTGAGTCTTAACTGCTTGCACCACCAAGGAGGCCCCAGCTATTCATTTTAAATGATTAACTGCAGGTGAACTGGGAGCACAGGAATTACACACTGGTCCTGGGAGGGGCCAAGATGGAGGGGGTGTGGACTGGGCGCTCAAGATGGACTCCAAACTTCTGGCTTCACCTGAGGTTCATGACTGTATCTGGCTGTGTTAGCTCAACAACAAAACTCCTGAGCCTCAGTTTCTCCTAACTGAGTCCCTGTACTCAGGGTATTCAGGCTCATAAGCTTCCTGAGAGGTGTGGCTGCGAGGGAAGGAAGCACGTCTTCCCAGCCCCATGCTGCGTCCTCTGCGGCTGCACTTGGTTTATACCAGCTGATGTGTTTTGCTCAGTGTCTGCCAGGCACTGTGCTAATGGGCCCTGTCCTAATGCCCACAGAAACCAGAGGCAAATGCGCCAAATAAATCAGAATAATGAGGTAGAGGCTGGCTGTGGATGCTTTACCTGGTAGTTTCTGCTTTCAATGTCCTCTAGGTAGCAACACCCCTATGTACATAAACACACTGAAACTATAGGTGTGCATACGTGCATGTGTGTGTGTGTGTGTATGTGTGTGTGTGTGTGTGTTGCCAACGCTATTGGCAAGAGCTTAAGCCAGCAGAGGAGACAAGGGAGCAGCTGAAGGAGATTAGAGACAGGAGAGATGATCTTTTCCCAAGCAAGGCTGTCAGGTCAGCAGCTCGAGGGTGTCCTCCAATCAGTTCGACTATTTCCATCTAAAATGAGGAGCAGGTTCCCGCTGTCGACAGTGGGTCAACAGCCCAGAGGAAGAATGTCAGCAGCATCTGCTTGGTTGTTGAGAACTCAGACTGGAAAAGTGGCAAGAACATTTCTTTCTCCAAACTGATGGAGTCCCTGAGAAATCAGAGCATCATTTAGTGTCCTCACCCTCTAGTCTGGTCCCTCCACATGGACACAGCTAATAACTGAGTCCCACTCTCCCTGGGGGGAAGACAGCACCTGGATTGAAGCAGTTCGACCTGTGTTATTTCTGAGCCTTGGAGTCGCTGTGCATCTGTAGGTGACGTAGCAATACATTAGCGATGTGAATCCAGGATATCTGCTCGCACTCATCTGGAGGTCGTGAAGGATGCCTCCGAAAGTATGAACTCTGGTGGCGTAGAGGAAACAGCCTCCCACGGAGACTTGTCCCAATTACCTTGCCAAAAACTTGGTAAGGTGCTGACCAAGAAAGGAGGTAAACAAGGCTGGAGACTTGGGGAGCGATCGTCTGAGAATTCCAGGGCTGGGAGAAAGACTGAGCTAATAACCCAAGGCCAAGGAAGTCACTCTCAGAAGCAGGTGCGTGCAAGGTCACACATCTGAACCCCCACCTTATGCAAATGGAACACACAGGACAAACCAATCAGGAAGTGTTCTTTAGACACACCTGGCCTTCCAAGTTGTGCCCACATCTAAGGGCATTGGCTAGTGCTTGCTACGTACTCAGCTTCAATTTGCCCATTTGTGAAGAGTTAGTACCAGATAAAAATGGGTGAATGCAAAGTATGATCCCTACATTTATCTTCTTTGCAGGGACAGGCACTGTCATTTTTTCTTCAAAGCCCCAGTTGCACCTCGGAATCTTTCTCAACTCTGTGCTCTGCGGACCCACACCGGAGCCTGAGCACCCTGCATCAACAATACCAAAACTTTCTCCCAGTGCAAATATGCTTAATTGTATAAATAATAGACTTCTTCGTGCTAAGCACTTTGGGCACTGCATTTTCCTAGCACAATGCCACTGCTACCTCTGTGCTTCCTTCAGGCTTGGAATGGCTGCCTGAACAGTCTCACCGTGAGCCATCCCAATCAAGGTGTTTGCACCTGAATGGCACCTGTAGCCCCTAGACCTTGATGCTGTGAGCAATCTTTCCAAAGAATACATTATGAAGAGACTCCTAGGTGCTGGCAGGCCTCTTAATAACTAAATCTCCACCACTTTTATAACCAAGCATGTTTTTAATTGGACTTCCTTGGAGACCACCTCCTCTGTGGTGTCTTGAGGAATGTTCTCGCCAGACATCCTGTGTGAAGGGCACTTCACAACTTTCAGTGCTAATTATCCTCTGGAGGAAGTAGGCAAGAGCCTCTGGCCAGCAGCTGGATCTGTAATCTGGGTCAACTGTCTGGAGATGATCTGTTGTTATTTCAACTTCCTCAAGCTCATTATCAGGAAGAACCGATAGATAAATTCTTGACTAATCGGACAGAACACTCCACTTCCACAAAATTTTCAGAGCCCTTCTCTCCAAGGGAAGAGACAAGTGATAGCAAAATAAATCGATATGAAGGAACTCAGAACAACAAAGACAGAGAAAAAGCACACAGGACCTCACAGTGCTTGTTGTGTTCTGTAATGTGTTGTCTTAGTTGCTTAAAATACCAGCCATGTTTTGGCCCATGCTTCTGTGGGTCAGGCATTCAGGCTGGGCTCAGTTGGGATGGTTCTTCTCCACAGGAAGTCCAGTCAGGCCACTTGACAGGCTGCAGCATCCAAGGTGGCTTCATGCATGTGTCTGGGAATTTGGTGTTGGCTCTTATTTAGGCACCTTGCTTTATCTCTACCACACATCTCTTTCCCTCCAAATGGTCTCTCCTCAATCAGGAATCCAGATCAAGTCTTCTTGTTTTATTTTTTGAAAAGATTTATTTATTTATGCATACAAGAACTGGGGTGTAGGCCAGAGGTGTGGGGCGGTGAAAGGATTCAGCAGAGACAGAGTGGGGAGCAGAACAGGCAGATCAACTGAAATCCACTGCTGAGGGGAGCAGCAGGGAGACAGGAGATGTCTGCTGTGCCCTGTGGGAAGTTCCCTGGCTGAGGACTGAACTCTTGCTGCACTGTCTGCGGATAGCTTCATAGTGCTGAGACTTAACTTGTTGCGCCACCAGGGAGACCCCAGTTATCAAGCCTTTTTACATGGCAGTTTGCTTCTAGGAATATCCATTAGTTTCAAAGTTTACATTTGTTTTCTCACTGAAACTCAAGGAGTTGAGGGCACCAGTAACTGTGGTGTGGCGAGAGCTTTTGGTTCTTACAACTCTGATGAGGCCCATCACTCAGCTTCTTCTGGTTCAGAAATTCCAAGTCACTAGGAGGCTGATATTGGGAAAGCCTTGGGTAGGTCACCTGAAGTAATTTACTTTCTTTTGTACATTGTTAGAAGTCTCGGGGTGGGTGAGTTTATCCCAAACTTCTCCCAGCACATCACATTATGGACTGTAAACCATCTGTCAGTCAGAAGCCCACCCTTCAAGCCACTGGCCTCGCGGGCTGTCTCTGAGTTTATCTCATTACCCGCTTGGCCGCAGATTTCAACAGCTGTTCAATTCCCCCTAAAGAATCCACTTGTATCAAACATTAGTGAGCCATGTGGATTAACTGACGATTATGGAATGGGGGAAATTTACATAGCACAACTCTCAGCAAAATGAAGAAAAATATATATCCCTCGTTAAATGTTTGTCTCTCCCAAATTCCCTTCTCCGCAGGATCCCCAGGAGTTCATTTCCTTCCACAACACGCAGGCGCCCTCCCTTCTCAGCCAGGTGTTACCAGGTCCTTCAAACTGATCTTTGTCATCCAGAACAAAGCAGCTCTTTCCTCTTACATCCTTCCTCAGAAGGTAACAGAAATTTATTTTCTATTTTGAGAACTCAGTCCATGAAAAATAGGAGTAGAGAACATCTTGACCCAATTCTAGCCGTCCTATCGCTAGTATCACCTCCGTCACCCCGAGCAAGACAGCAGGATTTGACACGACTCTAGAGTACAGCTGGATGGCCCCGGTGTGGCCATTCGTTCACTTATTCGAAACCCAATTCTGAGAGCACCCCCCAAGTCAGGCACGGTGCCTGTCACCCCTATAAGGGTGAGCGTTTGTGTCCACATGGGTCTTCCATTCTGGTGCATGGAAACAGTTCAGAACACATCGCTACATGAAATCATGTGTAGATGGTCAAAGGGAGAGGAGAGAAATAGTGTGGTGGCAGGAAATGGGGGCGACATTCCAAACGAGGTGGATAACAGAGGGGCGTCTGAGGCTGGGCAATGGGGCTGAGGTCTGGAAGATGAGGCGCAGAGCCCACCTCTCACCAGCTCTCTCAAGCGTCATCTTGTTCTCAATGGGATAAGCCAAGGAATCCTCAGCCTCTTCTGACTTCACTCCGGAAGAGTTTGCGCTGCCAGGGCGGTGGCACGTGCAGGGGGGGGCAGCAATGCGCGCTGAGAGGCCTGGACGAGCCCAGGAGGCGGGCTGAGCCCTGGTGGTGGGGCGCTTCGGGGGCCAGGCGTGCCCGTTAGGTTTCGTCCTGGAAACAGAGCTGCTGCAGGCGCCAGGGAAGTAAGATTTGTCGTAGGCGTTGGGCCTCACCTCCATGTGGGAGGCACTGGGCAGTGGACGTCCACACAGAGGAGCTGGAGGGCCAGACACAGCCACAGAGGAGCAGTGAGGTGGAGCCATCAGAGGTGGTGCAGAAAGCTAAGTCCCAGGAATGCCCGGTCCCCAAATGGAGCAAAGCAAGTCACGTGATCTAACTGTCAAAGAGGATGACAACATAATCCTTCCAAGGAGAGGTGGCTCGTATTTGGAAGCTGTTACACAATCTAACATATCGTCCAATCTGCCTCTCAGAAACATTGAAGGCTGTAGCTCCTCGTGCTCCCCAGCCTGGTCTTTCCCAGGGTCTCCAAACCACAATTCTTTTCCTGTTCTTCTACGACACAGCGCTGAGTCTCTGGGCCCCTCTGGGTGTGGCCCAGGGAGTATTGATGACAGCGCCAGTGGCTGGGTCAGCTCTATCTTCACAGATCCCATCTCCCATAATCCTCACAACGGCCCTGGGGAAAGGCACTGTCAACCCGTGTAGAAATGAACAAAGGAAGAAACGGAAGCCAGACGCTTCATTCATGTAAGCCGCCCACACAGCTGGCGTCAGCTGCGGACCTCAGCTGCTCGCACCACGGCCCCGTGTAGCTCCGTGCCCTGGATGTAGGAGAAGCTGAGGATGAGCTGACACCTTTCTAGTCTACTGAACATACGCTGTGGGCACAAGGGTCAAACGTGAGAGAGAAACTCTGCGATTCAACAATCGAGGCAGAGTAAGGCCGTGCAGGCACATCCTTCAGCAGGGCTCCATCTTGCAGCACCTGGAGGCCCATTTGTGCACTTAATGTGCATTAAGACCATCTGTGCCTACTCGGTGCGGTCATCAGCACAGCCCTTTATGGACAGGATCTGGGTCACAGATGGCAATAATATTTCACTTTACATGTCACTCTGATTTTTTATAAATGACCATCTTGAGGGCTGTGTTGAGGAGGATCCTGAGGGGTCTTTAAGAAAGAGCAGCGCCGTCGACAAGCAGCGTCTGCCAAAGGAAGGGCAGAGCGCGCTGTGCGTAGCGGCCCGCCCGCCCGTGCCGGGGAAACCAGCCTCGTCATCCAGGAAAGAGAACTTCTTGGGAAATTACTGAATGGCATTTGAATTAATTTTAAGAATTTATTTATGCATACAAAAGCTGGGCCAGAGGTGTGTGTGGGGGGAGTGTGTGTGAAAGGACTCCCCAGAGACAGAGCAGGGAGCAGAACAGGCGGATCTACTGAAGTCCACTGCTGAGGGGAGCAGCGGGGAGACAGGAGAGGTGTGCTGCGCCCTGTGGGAAGCTCCCTGACCGGGGATAGAACTTGTGCTGCAGTGGCTGAGGACAGCTTCATAGTACTGAGACTTAACCCCTTGTGCCACCAGGGAGGCCCTGATATTTAAATTTTCAAAAGGAAGGAGAAAACTTGTATTATTCTAGCACCCGCCAGTGGGCTTGTGCTTCCTTGCTCGCTCCCCATGTCACCGTGCGTGTGGATATCAGTGTTCCCGACGCATAGCCAGGAAGACACAGGCGCGGAAGTGCCCGCAGGCTCCTCCTTAGCTAGCGGGAGAGGCTCTGGACACTAGCCTGGTGGATGCCTGGCGCGTGGGCCACAGCAACGTGGGCAATGCTCTGAGCTCCAGCCTCTGTCCCACCAGCTCAGCGAGTTGCTTTGCCATGCCAGGGCCCGGCCCCAGCTCCCCGACACCCTCTGTTGCCTGTCTCCTCCTCCTCGGGGGCTGAGACTCGCTGCTCTCGGGGCCAGTGGCGACGGGGCCTCCTCCAGGCGAGGTGGCAGGTCTGCATCACGACTTCACGTCAGGGCTCTTGGCAGCCGGAGGCAAGAGTGGTTCTGCCGTGCGACAAATATAGCGCTGCTGTCCTGGAAGCGCTGAGGAGACACTAACCCTCGAGGGAGATGCCATGCAAGAAATACTTTTGCCATCACACATTCCTCCCCTTTGCATAAATTTAACACCCCACTCTCGTACAATATGTGATCTTCCTGCTAACTCCCCACAGACAGAAATAGCTCTGGTAAGATGTGATCAAAGACAAGTGGCAGAAAGCAAGGGAGACACGACAAGTTGGAGAGCCCGACTTGAATGCCGGCTTTTCCACCGTGGTTATTAGTTTTGCATTAACGGTATGCAAAGGCGGGCAGATCACCGATCCAGTAGGATCCCCAAAGCATGGGATAAACCGGTATGTTTGGACCCGAAGCTGCTGGTTCTGTTTCGTCTTCCAGATGTTTGCCTCAGCCCGCCTGCCTTTCCCCATGGCCACAGCCAAGCCCACGGCCACTTCCTTCACGTTCAGCGTGAGTCCAGGCACCAGCTCAAGGGTCCATCCTGCCTCCGGGGAAAGGGTTCTGAGAAAGTCAAACAAAACTTACATGTCCGTGTCTCTGAATTGTTTGGCTCAGTTCAATTATTGTGGAACTTTGAGGAGGGCATGTAAATATATCAAGAGTCCTTGCTGGAGATCAGACCGGTGTCATAAAGAAGTCTGCCTTAGAAGCTTCAAATCTGGGCCTTCCTGGTGGTGCAACAGGTTAAGCGCAACGCTGTGGAGCTGTCAGCAGTGACTGCGCGAGTTCGACGCTGACTGGGGAGATTCCCACATGGCGCGGCAGACCTCTCCTGCCTCGCCCGCTGCTCCCCTCAGCAGTGTATTTTGGTCCATCACCTGTTCTTCTCCCCACTCTGTCTCTGGTGAACCCTCTCGCCGCCCCACACCTCTGGTCTGCACCCCAGCTTGTATGCAAAAATAAACCTTTAAAAAAAAATAAAGAAGCTCCAAGTTTACCTAAACAACAGGTCCCAGATTTTATAGCCCCCAAGCAGGGCCTTTCAGCAGCTTGAGATTCTTTTACCGTTGGCTGGAGATTGATCTAGGTCGCCGGTGCCACCCTGGAAAGCGGACTTCAGAAGGGCCCCCCTGAGAGGCCCCGTCCTGCAGCAGCATCTGAGGCGGCAACGCACAGCTCCCCTCCCTGCAGCCACGGGCCCTTCAGCCTTTCTCCCGCGTTGCCCACCTCCTTCCCTGCGTCATTCTGCTGCGGAGGTCAGTTACAGAGCCCACCCTTCACCACCCAGCCTTGGTGTGGCCACGTGGCTAAAACCCTTACCCCGGAGGAACAGGCAGGGGCTGAAGTGAGCGTCAACCACAGGCTCGGAACTGGCCAGAGGCTCAGTGGCAAGCGGCACAATCTCCCACGCACACTAATTTAGAGGAAACAGGAGACGTGGGCTGGTGTAGACCAAGAACAGGAGTAGCCACAGCGTAGACACGGCTGAGGAGGGTCTTGGGTCAAGCTCTCCCCGCTGACGCTGCGTCCTTCCGGCCCCGCCCAGGTCTCCGTGCGTTTCTCTGTGTTGGCGTCAGCCGCAGGCACCCCTCTTCCCCCCGATGTGACTACAAAGGTGCCCCTGAGCAGCTGAGCTTCGTTTGACCTTCTCAGAGCCCTTCTGGGGACAGTGCGCTGAGGCCGGTGCTGGGCGTATGTCTGAGGCCGGAGAAGTGGCCCATGGCCGAGGGGGAAAGGAGGTGAGGCAGGTGAGGCTGACAGCAGGTAAATCCTGGAGGATGCAGCAGGGCATTTTGGGGTTCAGAAGTCCAGTTCCAGACACAAGTTCTAACGGCCTGGGATCTGGAGGAAGTAGGGTGCTTTGTTTTCCACAGCTCCACCCCAGGGGAGACACCCCGTTTTCCGGCTGTGTCCGTGGGCCTGTTCCAGTCAACTAGCGTCAGCCCCGTGTTGGTGGAACAGCCACAGGCATCTGGAAGAGAAGGCTTCTACCAGGGCGCCTCTCTGATGAGCGGTTAATTCAGACCTGGGAGTACCGAAAACCCACAGGACAGAAACAGGCTCCCGAAGGCGCGCCCAGGCACAAACTGCTCATCTGGGGAGAGGACCGAAGGAATTCAGCCCCACCTCCCTTTCTCAGCTCTCCAGATGAGGGCACGAGCTGCCTCGTATGGGTTTGGGGTCGCTTCTGCTAAATGCTGCCCCTGCTGGGGAGGGTGTGTGCCTAGATGCGGCCGTGTGGACGTGGCTTGTGCAACCGACTCCTGCGCGCGCAGCGCCGGGTCAGCACGTGGCTCCTGTCGCGGTGCCGACTGACCCCGAAGGCCGGCTCCTGCCTCCTATCGCGTCCACGATCTCAGCGACCCCAGAAAAGGCATGGATGGTGTGCTAGTGCTGACAATTGAGGCTCTGCTGCCTGCCACCACCTGTGTCCCCATTTTTATCCTCAGTTCCTGTTGAGAACAGTTCCTGTTCCAATTATGGTTTTGGAATTATATCAATAGCTTTGGTTTCTGGACTATTTAGCAGTCCCTCCAAGACTTGGTTCCCTAGAAACTGAAGCTGTGTCCCTGAACCCCAGCCAGCGCTGGAGGGCTGTTGCATGCTGGCCTTCCTGGAGGGTGACCTGAGTCTCCCAGACTGGTACAGGTTAGCCCCGAACCCCTCAACCGGCTGCCTATCTGACGTCCCCGCTGGAATCACCTGGGGCTCAGTATGTCCCAGCTGAATGCGCCACGTGGCTTCTCCCCATGTGCTCATGCTCCAGTGCTCTCGGCTTCAGGAGATGGCATCACTGTCTTTGCATATCCCCAGGCTAGAAACCCAGAAGTCTTCCTTGACTCTGCTTCCCCTTCCTCACCGTGACAGTCAGTCACCCTGTCCTGCTCCCAGCAGCTTCTGAGGACTATTGCTGGTCCCCATTGAGAAGCCCAAGCCACCAACATCCTTCATCCTGACTAGTGGTCTCTGTGTGTCCAATCTTGCCTTGCTCCAGCCCACTGTCCACACTGCCCAAGTGATTGTTTTGTAACAAGCTCAACTGTATCTGTCCCCCACCGTGTTCTCCAGTTGGCCCCCCTTGTCTCAGCCCCCAGTCAGCCTATCGGTATCAGATGAAATGCAGCTTTGCGGGTTAGTTGTCCAACTGTGATGGCGTCCACTGTTTGATCTTCATAGTGTTTATCCAAACTGCAATCCAGCGATTATTTATGTTACTACTTATTTAATATCTGCCCCCCAGGTAAAGTAAGTGCTATGGGAGGTGAGGGCTATATCTAGGTTCCTCTCCCTGTTTCCTGAGGATCTATTTCCCCACTGAAGTTGCATCCAGTACATAATTAACAAATCCATTCAGGAGTGGAGATCACAGCATAGAGTGTTTAGCAAAGCCTGAGCAGCCGTCATCTGCAATGCTGCAAAGAGAAGTCTGGCTTGGAGTTTGGCCAAGATCATGTAAAGATTCCTTCCAAGTTGCCCTTTCTGGTTCTTTCTTTCAGCTCATTGCCCTAATGCTGCCTACCAGTAAGAACCTCACTGTTACAGCTGCAGATACTAACTCACCTGTTTCAGGGCAGTGTCATGAAGTCATGTTATTGCTGTTCTCATTTCAAGTCTTTTCTTCTGAGTAGGGAAGAGGGGACAAGATTCTGTCGATCCAATTTATCTTCATCTATAAAAATTTAAACCTACAGACTGAATAAATGAGGGGATGATTTCAGGTCTTCCAGGTGAATCCACTGAAGAGGTTCCTTGAGGCGGCAAACTCTCTCTGAGGGCATTTAAAATTGGATTTGATTTACAAAAATTTGATTTACACATAACTCTTCAGGAACACATCGATTGCTTAATGTGAGGTACACCGGGGCATAAATACCTTTAATCTTTGATAACAAAGGCAGCAATTAAAACTGCTTTTGCTAAGCAATTTTTGAAATGGAGGGGTAAATCGCTTGGCTGGTCCCCCCACCCAGAAGAACTGCTCCCTGCCCCCACACTCTCCTCCTAATTATATGGGATAACAGCTTCAGATTCTCTGTAGAATGTGGCTTCTGACAGAATCACACTCCTATCTATGGGTTCCGAGAAAGCCATGCTCAGGGTTTCATTTCATTCCCATCCCTCTTTGTTAATATGGCCCCTTTTGATTCTCACTTCTCGGAAGGATTGTTAGAAAGAGATTGATCTGTTGGTTATTAAAAAATGGTCAATTACAGTGGTGTTTGTGGGACCTGTTCTCACTCCCCAGCCTCAGTGCCATCTCCACCCCTCGAAGAAGTTTGCCTTTTGTGTGTACTTCTGTCTGTTTGCTTTATTTGGCTCGTGGTGTGGGGTGCCTAATAAGGAATCCCGTTGTTCGTTTGCTTCATCTCCAGATTGAATTTCTTTATAGATCAGCTTCAGTCATTCATTTCCCAACTGGTTCTAATCAATACGGCTTGACTCGGCTTAAGGTTAGAGAAACTAACGAAACCCAGGCTCTGCGAGGGTGGCCCACATTCCCTCTCTGCGAGGCCTGGCTTTGAAGGCGGCCTGTCAGGCTGGGCTCCAGCCAAGCCTCGAGCTGACTGGTTGGTGCTGGCTGGCTTTGATTTGGTGAAACCAGAGGCCAGAGGGGCTTCTGTGAGAGCAGCACGGTGGGAGGGAAAGATGACCAAGGGTGTCAAGTTGTATGAGGAACTTGGGACCAAGCTTCCAGGAGTGTCTCGGCCTCTCTGAACTCCATTCCAGGATCTCTAGAATATGCATCTGGGGCTGCCGACATCCAAGGTCTTAATGGCTCTGAAGTGCTAAGACTACGTGGACACAGAAAGCCCTACCGTGGGGGCCTCCCTGGTGGCACAATGATCTTAGCACTATGAACCTACCCAGAGCCACTGCAACAAGAGTTCGATCCCCGGCCAGGGAGCTTCCCACAGGGCACAGCAGACCTCTCCTGTCTCGCCCACTGCTCCCCGCAGCAGTGTACTTTGGTTGAATCCTCTTGCCACCCCACGCCTCTGGCCTAAGCCCCAGTTCTTGTATGCAGAGATTAATAAATCTTTAAAAAAAAAGATATTAAAAAAAAAACAAAACAAAGAAAACAGGAAGCCCTACCGTGCCTCTAGGTGTCTGCTTCATTTTCCAGACGTGTGTGCTCAAGTGTTCACCGCCTGGGTAAAGGGAGCAGCAGCCGCGGCTTCTAGGTCATGGGAAGGAGATTTTCCCTCTGCCACAAGAACTCCAAACCCTGCCCGATGCGTCCTGGCTGTGGCCCTGGCCAGGTCACGCCATGTTGCCCTGTTTCCTGGTCTGTAAAATGGGGCCATGCAGCTCGGCCCTTCAGCCAGGGAGGTCGCGGGAGGGGAAGCGCCGTGGGAAACAATGCACGGATGTGACACGAAATGCGCTGTCTGATCAGGTGGCCGGCTGGAGAGCAGGCTGTGTATCACCCTGGGGCTCCCTTCTGCCCCCCACTCTCCAGCCTCCCTGTTTCAGAAATCGTGGCTTGTTTACAAGTTGGCGAGTGGGGAGGTTCATCAGTGCAGCCAATGACACCATCCTTGGGGAGCAGGCAGAGCTTCAGCCGAGAAAACTCTGTCAGGCAGGCCACTCCTGACCTCACTGTCCAAACCAGGCTTCCAGTCAACTCTGGGAGCACCCATGAGACTCAGCAGTGCTCCCGGCACAGGCTCTCCCGAGCAGAGGAGCGGCACTCACCTCCTCGGGTCACGGTGGCATCTGTGAATGACCAGTGAGACTCTAACGTGGCACGTGCTCATGCTTTTTCCTGAAGCTACTTCTGATATTTTGTACAAAATGGAATATCTGTAGGCCCTAGGACCTAGAAATATAATTATGTTCCGTTATTGTTTCTTTTAAACTTTGATTATGTCCCAGGTGCTGACTCTGAGTCAGTTTTCATACTGGTCATGTTACATAAGTGAATTTATTTAATTATTTTTGCAACATCACTACGAGGTAGGTATCCACTTAGTAATGTTTCTTGAATGAGTGAATGAATGAATGAAGTTAAATAATGAACATAGGTGGATACCAGGAGTGGTTTGTGGACACCAGTGCCACTGAGAATTCTCTGGGAGGCTGGATACTGGGGTGACTTTAATCCCAGTGCTACAACTCATTAGATATGAGATTTGGAACAAGTTACTTGCTCTCTGTAAGCCTCAGTTTCTTAATCTGTGAGATGAAAAGAAATAATTCCATGTATCTCAGGGACCAAATTGTCAGTGTTAGGTGGTTCTTAGGAGGAAAACTAGAATGGAGTAATTTTTCATTAAAGTTATCATAAAACACAAATAAGCTAGGATATGGTGGGGACTGTCTACACCACTCTCCTAGCCAAGTCGCTGCTCTGTGGACTGTGTATCTGGGCAGCTTTTAAAAATGATACCTTCTTCTAATTTATACCCTAGAAGCTGGTAGGTTCTATAATGAATCCATATTCAGTAGCTCTTTCCAATGTGTTATTCATCCGGTTGTGTTTGACATCTTTTACCCTCCCTTCTCCGATCAGACTGTGAGCTCTCTTGAAGGAATCCTTGCTTTCATCTTTGAATTTCCCAAAGCCACTGTTTGAACTCCATATTGATTCCCACAAAGCCAGTGCTCAAACAGTCTGCTGGCTACAGACATTTTACAAAGCAGAACATAGAGAAGGTGAAGGCAACTGTCATAAGGCATAGGTATCAATTACACTCCCAATAATGGTGCATAATAAACCCCACCCAAATTCAAACCCATGCAGCAGCAACTATTTATCCTCTTTCTTGTGGATCTGTGATCGGAGAATGGGTTGATCTTGGCTGGGCTGAGTTAGGTGCTCTGCTTCAGGCTTGGAGTCAGCCCAACTTTGTTTCACGTTAAGCACAGGTCTATACCACCTGAGTTGATTCTGGAATCCTGGCTGAGGGGCAGTTTCCACTGGGGAGGGCAGTCTTCTTAGGTAATGGCAAAAGCACAAGAGAGCAAATAGAACCATGCAATGTACTTCAAGCGTTTTCTTGCTTCATAAAGGCTGCTATCTCATTGTTCAAAGAAAGTCAGATGACTGAACCGAATGTCAAGAGATAAGGAACTATTTGTTCCACTTCCAAGTGGGAAGAAACTTGAATTAATGTGGAGAAAGACATGAACCAGAGGATGAAATTTGAGGTCAATATACCTACTTTATAGAATACAAAATCATCAGGACTAAGAACTTTGTATTGTGGGCAGTAGTTGATTTTCTAAGAGTATTTGAGTAAGCACTGTTCTCTCACTTCTAGAACTGCAAAACTCTTGAGAGATGAGTTAAATTGGAAATCCTCATGAGAGTGATATGATCCAAAGCGTGGAGATTCTATCCTACCTTCCTTCATTACTCATCTAGGTCTATAGCTTATTTTTCCACAAATGTAGAGATGATAAAACAGATTCTGATTATTGTGCAAATAAACATAAATTAACATATGAAATTGCCTGGCCTCACTAGTAGCTCAAAGTGCCTTTCCACAACTATCCTGTTGGAATGCAGGGGAAGATGGAGGAAAACTTGATTTCCCAGTGAATTTCAGAGACCCTGTCAGGGAAGGACTCACTTTCCCTTTCTGAAAAGAAGTAATAACAGAAAATCTTTACCACATTCACTCACTTGTTGCTTAAAAGCATGAGTGATCCACTATTGCCTATTTTGGATTCTAAAACACAAAGTTATTGCCGAAGAAATATAATTACGACAAGAAATTAAATGAAAGTATTTTCTGAAATCTTTGTGAGTTGAATTTCTAATTTTTACTTTCTCACTCAATTCATAAAAGCTAAAGTCAAAAATTACTTTTCATCCAGATCAAAACAGCAAGTTATTTTTGGTAATTTTACCAGCATGGAATGAAACAGCCCTCTCCAAATCTCTTCTGAAAGGGCACCCTCTGCCCTTGGCCTTGGGAGGTGGAGTCTAGATAGAAGTAACTGGGAGTTGAAGCTTGTTCTGTTTTTGTATCCCAGTGAAAACCAAATCTCAGAGAAGTTAAATAATAGCATGTAAGTCCTGTAATGAGGATTAAAATATGTTAAAACATTAAACCAGCTTCACTAGGTAGTTATTAGTACTGGGGCATTTGTTGTAGAGCAGATACTCTTAGAAACTGGATCGAGTTGGATGTAGTCCCATTTGTTTATTTTTGTTTTTGTTTCCCTTGCTATTGGAATCGAGATCCCACAGACATCCTTTAGCCAACAGCCACTTAGAAACAACCTAAGTGTCAATGACGATGACTGCATTAAGATGCGGTACATATGCACGATGGAGTATTACTCAGCTATAAAAAAGGTGAACTCCTGCCATTTGCAACAGGGATGAAATTGGAAGGGATTATGCTAAGTGAAATAAGCCAGTGGGAAAAGGACAAATATTGGATGATTTCACTCAAATGTGGAATACAGAGAATCAAAACCAAAGAACTAACAGAACTAAATTAAAACGAAGTCTAGAAATGATGACAAACGAGGCTGCTTAGAGGGGGAGAGAAAAGGGCTGGAGCAAAGTGGGGAGGGGCCCGATGGCATCTCATAGCAGGATATGGGTTCTCTGGGATGGGTGGGTGGGGTGACGTATGTCTGAGGAGGTGAAAAAAATTATCTGAATTATATACAGTGACATAAACCAATGTTACCTAAATAAATAATAACCAACTAATTAATATTTTAAAAAGAAAGAGACTGGATCAGGCCAGCTGAACCCCACTGCCTAACTCCAAAGCCCTCACTCTTCACCCACGCCAAGCCCATTGAGAACACCAGGGCTTCAACACAGAGAACCATTTCTCTTTCTCATTCTGGCTTGTCTGTACTTCTATTTTTTTCATTATTTTCAACTATATTTTAATATGGATTATTTTTATTTCCCTACAATGGGTATTAAATTTTCAAGCCCATTGAATCTAATGAATGCTTAATTGAGTCACAACTACACAAAAGCAATATTCTAGAATAGAGACTAGGGAAATGTAAAGATCAATAAGACAGGCTCTTTGCCCAAAAGAAGTTGATGATTTTGTGCCAGATAGTATAAGTATTGAACGAGGGGCCAGACCCGGAAGGGGAAGGGAAGAGAAGATGGCTTTTCCCGGAGTCCCATCTGCTCCAGATGTTGCTTGTCCGTGCTGCCCACACTTTAGCGCACACGGCTCTCCCGAGAGCTGCTTTTGGTGAACTCAGAAGAGAACCCAGTGTGCGTAGCTCTAAGATCACACTGCTCGGGCTAGTGAGTGGCAGAGCAGACATCCCCCAATCCGTCTGCCCCTAAAACCTGGACTTCGTTCATTACATCATGCCATTCCAGAAAGCAACCTGTGGGGACAGGAGAAGAAACCAGAATTCTGAATGAGTAGTTTTTAGTTTTCACCCTTAGCGGTTCTTCACCCTTAACACTTTTCATTTAATTAATTTATTTTTATTGAAGAAACGTCAGTTTCCAACTCTGTATATGATTGAGAGGTACCGGGTCACCCCCTTCAGGAGCAGGTCATCACCCCACACTCACCACCAAGGCACTCAGTCTTCCACCAAAGCTCTCTGGGTCCGCACAAAGCTCTGCCCCTGCCCCGCCCCCTCTGGGGGCCTCAATTCTACACGTTTCTAGAGTCTGTTACTGGTTTGGTTTTGTCTGTTCCTTTGCCTGGCTTCTCTATAGTCCACATAAGCGTGAAACCATCCAGTATTTGTCTTTTTCCTTCTGACTACTTTCACTTTGCACAGTCCCCTCCAGTTCCTTCCATGCTGTAACCCTCTTACCCCTAACCAGCTCTCTCACTCTCACGTTTGCAAACTGGGCAGCAATGTTGAAATTGGAATGGGACTTCAGGTTCAACCGGCCCCAGGAAGGCAAATAGGTCCTTCTCGTGGCCAGCAGAAAAGGCACCTCCCCCTGGCAGAAAATAGATGAAAATAGCAAATGTTGATTTCCCACTGACCATATCCCAGGCACTGCGCTCGGCGCTTTGCACACGCTGTGATTACTCTTCCCATCAACCTAGTGAGGTAGGCATCATGGAGATCCCCACTTTACAGATAGAAAACGAAGGCTGCAAATTTTCCAGAGGCCACTTAGCTGCTAAGAAGCAGAGCTGGCATGATTGAGAGCGGGCTGCACTTGTGGTCAGTATTCAGTGTCGCTCCTCATTGAGGAGATTTGCTGACAGAGGCTGAGAGAGAAAGGGTCTTGGCCACACTGGGGCACTGGCAAGGGAGTGAGCAGACAAGCTTTAGCTTCTCTGTCTCAGCCGTCAAAACGATCAAACAGGCAATTTTTAAAATAAAGATTTTAGGGAAACCGGTCAGGAGCTCAGTGGCTGGTGGGAGAGAGAGGAATGGAGGTGGGGCCAGCCTCGGCCTCACCGCCACTGGGAGCCACAAAGCCCTCTACCCGCCAGGCTCCCCAAGTCCCTCTGCCCTTGCCATTTGTCACCCCGGGGCTACCAGCTTCTGTGGGGTGCCTGCAAGGACCGATCTGTCTCTTGGAGAAGCTGTCAGCTTGCCTTTGTTGTTTTCCAAAAGTTAAGCACCCATGAGAAAAGAAAGGCTGTGTCGCCAGTCCCTGCGCATTAAGATTCCTTGAGGACAGCTTCTCAGGCAATTCTGGGATAATCGACCACAGTCCCAGACAAGCAGACAAGCGTGCTTCCCTCTGGGATCCACACAGGCTACAAAAGAATTAACGAGGACAAATTAAGGGTTGTCAGAGCTTGGGGAAGTCAAGCTATTTTCTACCCAGGAGCAATCTGTTAAGATCATAGAAATCTGGACAAATAACTGGAAAGCACCTCTCAGGGAACAATTCTGGACCAGTGAGCAATACAGAATGACTGTCTGGCTAAGCCTCGGCCGGCCCTATTACCTCCAGTCCTATTTTTGGCAGGTCTCTGTGGAGCCATCTAGTCAGTATCATCTCTCAACAGGACCCTGCACGGATCTGCCTGGGGAGTTAATACTCCTTCCTTTCTCTGATTCCCACTCCTCACGTTCCTCCTCCAAGAAATCTCCAAGATGAATTTTGCAACGAGCTGGGCATTTCATTTCGGAGCCACGCTGGTCCATAGGAAACGGAGCAGGGTCTGCACGTTGATGCTCAAGCTGATGGGAAGATACAGGCAAGAGTGGAAATATCCTGTATCCTTGACCTTTAAAGGCATTTTTTTCTGATGGATCTTTGCGTTTTTTTTTTTTTTATTTTTCACTCATAAAGATAGTTGTCTTATGCATTCGTTGAGTTTCACAATTGAACAAAGGTCATCAGTAAAATCTACTTAACAAAGCTTGATTGTTGAACATTTACCAAAATATACATATGGATGGGTGGATAAATAGACAGTGGTGGGTATAGTGATGTGTGCGTGATGCTCCTGAGGCACTAACGGCTTATGCTGAAGCTGAGAAAGTCTATTAGATCACTGGAGTTACTTAGTACCTACTATGTGCCGGACACCAAGTGGGAGGCTCTCCAAACACAGGTGGACCTAGACTTCTCTGTCCAATTTTTATACTCTTACTCTGTTCCCCATCTTCTGTTCAATAAATGGTAAATGTCTGATGATCCATGTTTAGACATTGTTTTACATTGGCTAGGGCATCTGGCCTAACATTCATTCACATATTCATTCACCAAAAATTTATGCAATGGGCGAGGTCACACAAATCCAGCAGTAAAACGAAAAGATGAAAATCCCTTTCCTTTGGGAGCATTCCTTCTAATGGAGGTGAGACAGGTTAAAAACACATGACTGTGAATTATAAGGAGTAGTGAAGAGGGTGAGGGGAGCAGGTGAGTCTGACCCATTCAGTCAGTAAATACGAGAGCTGGCCACGGTGGACATAGGAAAGGACCAGAGACTCTTCTGGACTCAGTGGCAGAGGCAAGAGACTAAGGGTTGGGCCAATTCAAGAACGAACCCAAGGGGAGGTGTTGCACTTCCATAGAGGGCAAGGAAACAGCCTAAGAAGTTATGGTCTTTGGGTTGCAGGGCATCTTAAGCTGGGTCTGGAGTTTTTTCTCTGCGCAGACAGAGGTGAAATATATTGTAGGTTGAAGGCTATTCGGATCCAGAACCCTGTAAGAACTTGAAAACAAGAGCAAGCCAGTCAACTTTCTGCCCATTAAAATAAAATGGGACTAGTAGAATTCAAAACTATATAAATCCATACAGCCACAAAGAATTTTAAAACAAAACACCAAAAAGTAAGATAATAATAATAATTAACAATAATAAAGTGTGGCTAGCACCTAGAAGCTTCTTAGAAATTAGAATCTCATGCTAACGCCAGGCCGATTGGTCAGACTCTTCATCTGAACAAGATGCCCGGGAGATCCCATGCGAACCAACATTTGAGAAGCACTTTTCTCAACCACTGCCTTTCAAAGTTTGCTGCATGTTAAAATCACCCAGAGATTTTATTTTTATTTTTTTAAAGATTTATTTATCTATGCATACAAGCTGGGTTGTAGGCCAGAGGTATGGGGTGGTGAGTGGATTCACCAGAAACAGAGTGGGAGCAGAACAGGCAGATCGACTGAAGTACACTGCTGAGGGGAGCAGCAGGGAGACAGGAGAGGTCTGCTGCGCCATGTGGGAATCTCCCTAGCCAGGGATCGAACTTGTGTTGCAGTGGCTGCAGATAGCTTCATAGGCTGAGACTTAACCTGTTGCACCACCAGGGAGGCCCTCGCCCAGAGATTTTAAATCCCCATTTCCAGGACCATGGAGATGGATCACGGGTGAATTGGTGGTGGGCTGCCCAAGGGGAATACAAAACGTAAAAGACACAAATAACAATAAAAAAAAATGGGAAAAAAAATCCCCATTTCCAGGCCACACCTTTCACCAATTACACCAGAATCTCTGTGGGGAGGACTAGACCTCATTAAATTTAAAACTCCAAGAGTGAAAGCTCAGCCTAACAAAATTTCATCTTGCTCTTGACCTGTGTGCTTTATCCTTCATAAATATGCCACCATCACACAAAGGGACTGATTTGTGAAATAATTCTTAGCCCTAACTTCACAGACACGGCTCCCCTGGCCATAACCCCCCAGAAAGCTTAATCAGAGAAAACAGAAGTGCCAATCGGCGAGTGGGGGGGCGTGAAACGGATTCCCCTGCCTGGTTACGTGCTGGCGGCGCCGCCTCCTGCAGATGGGCGGGCTGCTGCAGGCGCAGCGCCTCGTAGCTGACACATACGTGTGAGGCTTCGTCTTCTTCCTGCGCCAGAGCAGACGGCTTGGGGAAGAGAGGACAGCAGGTCTTCAGAGAGAAGATCACGCTGTCCCGAGTCCTCTTCGGCAGCAGGCGCTGTCTTGAGGAGCAGCCAAAACGCTTATTTCTCACCAAAATTGAGTCATATAAAGCTGGTGGAGCCAAGATGCAAACTTTTCTCAAGAACTTTCTTCTCAGATCTTCAGTTTGGTGCTGTTTGCCTGTGTGTTTCCTTTTAGCCATTGCTCCCTCTGCTCCCGGCACCCAACCCTACGTCTACAGGAAGGAGCCCTGTTGGACTCCAGGGGAAGGAAGGCACCCTCTGTGGGAGTGTCTGAGCCTTGGAGGTGGTGCTGGAAGTGGCAGTGCTCGCTGGCCTGCCCTGAAAAAGTGATGTCAACCTCTGAATCTCATTACAATTGGAGCACTGTAAAAACAAAACAAAACAAAATATCTCACCAATTTGCACGCTCTGCTCATCCTTCTGTCCCTCCCCCCACTGTTGCCAAGGTTGGGGGCCAGAGATTGCCGGCTCTTCCTAGGGAGCCATTATAGATGCAGTCAAGTGAAACTTCAAGTCCAGAATTCCAGATCCATCTTGGGCTTAGTCAGGAGTCAATCTCTGGATCGCCACCTCTTTCTAGTTCCTGGGTCTTCACTCTCACCCTGCTCTAGTTGATCTTATCCACTCTCATGGGTCCCCTATATCTTTATTCCAGCAGCTCACAAACCTACATCGTCAGCCTGAGTTTATGCTCCTGACTAAGGGTATTGATTTCCTCAAATTCAAAGGCCCTTCTCACTGTGGTGTCCCTTTCACATGTATACACACATGCACAGAACACGGCGTCTGGCACACGATAAGTATTCAGTAAGTGTGGGATCGATGGCTAGAAAGAAATGGTTTCTTAAAATAAACAAGTGTGATAGAGGAGATGAACAGAAAATTGATACTCTTTGGAGGGGGATGGGATGAGTTGGACATACCAACGGAAACAGTCCCATAGTCAAAGGGAACAGAAGTGTTTGTTGATGGACTTGAGGATTCTACTAATGGGCAAATTGAGGTCCGGTACAAAATAGGGGTTTTCTTACTGGTCTCTCAACCCATCTGCCATCCCCATCTCTTGCATAGACTATATTGAGGCTTGGTTGTTTCTGGTACAGATAAACACTTTTGGGTTTTATATTCATGATTTAGCAGCCTTGAAATATTTATCAAAACTCAACATGCCTTTCCTGCATGACATCAGTTATTGGGCAATTTTGTGGTAATAGTACTGAATCCAACATAAGTACATTTTACTAAGGGAATGGATTAATATAGCATATACATTGAAATTATATGGAGTAGTAAGAAGTAATGAAATTGATGGGTTTACAAAAACATGAATGGACTAAAACAAGTAGAGAAATAAGACTAAAGGGATATACTTAAAACAGGTACACTAAATTGCTACATATTTTTCACAAGGACAGAAGCACAATTAAAAACATATATTAAGCATTATATAATATATATCATATAATATATGTTAAGTATAATTGTGGAAGGAGAATAGGAATTGAAGAAAAAGAGAAAAACAACAGAGTAATGGGGTCTTGAACTGAATGGTGATGTCAATGTAGTATGAACCAGCAGGTGACTTTTGCCTCCAATGCTCAAGCTTTAAAATTATTGCAAATATCAGGGATGTTTACCCACTACCAACTTGGTATAAAGTAGCTTCACACCTCAAGATATTTGTTCAGTTCAAGGAGATCCCCTTCTTTTCCCACAATCCCAGTCACATTCTCAGACTGTTGAGGGGGACAATTATACTTCAGTTTAGCTGCGACATGACAAAGAAGATGAATTAAAATGTAAAATCTTGTAAGGGCTCCATCAGCAGATACAGCTTAGATTCTAAAAAGAGATAAAAATCCCTCAGTCCTAAAAGACCCAAGATTGCTTTAAGTATCCTAGCTTTTAAGATTAAAATGAATTACTCTCTTCCCAGGAGCCTCTAATCAGATTGCCCATAATAAAACTCTGAGAATCAATCTGACGGTGGCAACTTTGGAGCTGTTCTTGGTGCTTAAAACAACTCTCTGGACTCTTTCCTGTGAAGGATTCTGTTTTCACTGATGGAGGCTCTCCTGCCCCTACTCTATGACCACTGCTCTTAGCTGCTATGATTTACTAAAGGTAGAGATTGTATCTTTGTCCATGGGCTAGCATGAATTTGGTAGTCAATACAACCTGTGCATTAATATTGTTGAACAATGATTCTGTGTCCAATTCTGCCAGAATTCCAATTCTGTCTGTCCAGCCTCTTATCAAGTTTTGTGTGACTTGGGCATGTAATAAAGGTAAACAACATCTCTTATGCATTTGCTTTTGCTATGCTGGAATACCTTTATCACTTTGGAGTTAGAGAAGTAATAAAATTTCAGAAAAGGGCTGAAAGAGAAAATAGGAGTGTGTCACATACTTGACCTCTTCATAAGTTTACTTAAGACTTGTCCAGAATGAGCTTATAAATGAAAAATTGTTCCTCTATTAGAATCTCTCTTCTTCTACCCTGAAGGAAATCTCCCTAGCCATCCTGCTAAACTCTATCTTGGAATATTTCCCCCAGAGACCAAGAAAATCATAGGCAACTTTTTTAAGGATAGAGTTCTGGATAAGTGAAAGAGAGTCTGTGATATTGTGATTTGTAGGAAATCTATATATCTGATCATTCAGATGACAAAATATGTATTTCTCATATACATTTGATCTTCATACCTAGTTTCTGACTCAGAGCTCCTAAAATAACTTGAAGTTTCCTAAGTGCTATGAGTGATAAAGATGATTCTTGGCACGTTAATCGGATGGATTTGGGGGAAGCACCTAAGGCTAGTGTGTGGTTGCCAGGGAAACGGCCAAGTGATTAGAGGGTTGGAACTTCCAGTCCCTCACTCCTGAACTTCAAGGAGGGGAGAGGGGCTAGAGATTGAGTTCAATTACTAAAGGCCAGTGAGTTCATAAATCAAGCCTGTGTAATGAAACTTTCATAAAACCCATGAGTCTGGGTTTCAGAAAGCTTCTGGATTGGTAAAGCTTCAGGATTAGCGCTTGTGAAGCTTTGGGGAGAATGATGCATCTGGAAAGGACATAGCAGCTCTGTGTCTTTTCCTCATACTTTCCCCTACATATATCTACCATCTGGCTTTTGATTTGTATCCTTAGTATGCTTTGTGATTAACTGGCAATCTAATGATTAAATAGGTTTCCTGAATTCTATGTGCCATTATAACAAATTAATCAGACCTGAGGAGGCTGTCCTGGAAATCTCTGATTTATAACCAGCTGGTCAGAAGCACAGATAATAATCTGGGCTTGTTATGGGCACCTGAAATCTAAGGAAGAGGTTGTGGAAATGTCCAGACTATAGTTGATTGGACAGAATCCCAGGTAGCAGCCTTGACTTGTGGCCAGCATTTACAGTGAAGGTTCATCTTGGGATTCTGAGCCCTTAATCTGTAGAAGCTATTGCTAGGGTAGTGCCAGACTGAAATGAGTTCTTGGACAACATGCTGGTGTCCAAGACTTATTTGTTGGTGTGGGGAAGCCTCACCACCCACACAACCATTGCAATAGATAGAGCTGCAGAAAATACCGACAACTCAGGGTCCAAGTTAAACCAAGGGGACCTTACATAAGCAACATATTCTGACCTAAAGACCAGCATCAAAAAATATCACAGTATGGCCTCCCTGCTGATGCAACGGTTAAGCGCGGCGCTGTGGAGCTGTCGGCAGCGGCGAAGCGAGTTTGACACTCAGGCGGGGAGATTCCCACATGGCGCGGCAGACCTCTCCTGTCTCGCCCGCTGCTCCCCTCAGCAGTGGATTTCTGTTGATCTGCCTGTTCTGCTCCCCACTCTGTCTCTGGTGAACCCTCTCGCTGCCCCACGCCTCTGGCCTGTACCCCAGCTTGTATGCATAAATAAATCAATCTTTTAAAAAAATATATCCCAGCACCTGGATTATCATCCGAGGAAAGAAGAAAAGCAAATGGTGACTATTTACTGGATACCTACCACATTCCAGGACGGTATTAATCCCCAATTAACCTGCATAACAACTATTTGAAAAGTCCTTTGATCCTCATTTTATAGGTGACAAAACCAATGTCAGGAGAGGCAGTATATTTTACATCGCAAAACAAAAGTAATAAATAGACTAACGATTTGAATCCAAGTCTAGTTGATTCTTAAAGCCCCACAATTTCCTCTGGCATAATGAAGTGATTCCCAGTTATTAAGCATTGACTAGACATACTAGTGCATTTGACATTCGCATGCGTGACCCCATTTAATCCTGCCAATGGAACTAGAAGATGGAGATTGTGATTTTTCACATGAATCTTTAAAAGATATCTGAGGAACCCATCTGTCAAGTACCCTTTTAAAGTTGTAAAACTGACGAGTGGTAGACTTTGGGTACCACAAGCTCTATCTTGACCCCAAGCCTCTGTTATTAACCATTCCTCAATAATTCCTTAACCAACCTCAAAATAGGTGACACTCAAGTGCTCCCTTTCACCTTGAAAATGCCTTGATCCTTATGACCTAAAGCATGTTCTCAGACTGAATGCATTTCTTCACTGACCCACCTCCAGAAATTCACTGGTGCTTTTTCATTAGAGGAGCAGTACATGCTAAAACTCCATTCACTTTGAATGGGAGGTGAAGGAGAGGATGCAACTGGAGTTTATCATCTTAAAATCCTTTCCTATAAAGGAGAATAGGAAGAATGGAGGACCTGGTTTGTGGTGTTGATGGAGGCAAGGAGAGTCACAGGTACACCACTTTACTGGTGCATCTGCAACTGGAAATAATAGTGTCTGGAAAACTGACAGCTTCTCAAAGGATTTCTATATTGTGGGAATTTTAGGGATAAGTATTAAAGGAGACAATGCCTCAGAGTGTCATTTTTCCTGGGAGTGACTGACCATGAAAATGGCATGGTTGGGCCTCCCCGGTGGCACAGAAGTTAAGCGCTGTGCTGTGGAGCTGTCGGCAGCAGCGGTGTGAGTTTGACGCCCGGCCCGGGAGATTCCCACATGGTGCGGCAGACCTCTCCTGCCTCACCTGCTGCTCCCCTCAGCAGTGTATTTCTGATATGCCTGTTCTGCTCCCCACTCTGTCTCTGGTGAACCCTCTCGCCGCCCCACACCTCTAGACTGTACCAAAGCTTGTATGAATACATAAATAAATCTTTTTAAAAAATGGCATGGTTGGCCCACAATTTACACGAGAAAGGTTATATTGTATCAGGGTTCAATTCCATTTACCCTGAATGTCTTTTTTTCACCTTTACCTCCTTTGGAGACACTAGAACACTTCAGGGAATAACCTCATACAGAGACTGAGAAAATGATTGACTGATGTGATTTGCCCTCTGATTTTCTCTGATATTTTCCATCAAGCCTGAAATATTGTCATTAAAGGTGCAACCCGAGTTAGACAGACAACATTGTAAAATGAGAGAATTATGTTGGTCATTAAATATTTTTTTGAAAATAGAACATTTAGTGACTGCATAATGGTCCCCTGAATATTTCTATTCTTGGGAATTATGAGCATTTCCATTTTTACTACTTTATACTAACTTAATACTTTTCAAATCACACGTATCTGTCAAAATCTATCATTATTTACTTGGGCGCCAGTCTTAGGATGCAATTAGTAGGTCTAAAGTTATTAAGCTGGTAGAGATGTATATCGGTCAAATTTTTGGAAAACATTTTCTAACCTCTATCATTTTAATTTTTTTTCAAATACTTTGTCTGTGAGTTACTGTCGCCTCGCATCCTGCCCCCTCCCCTTGCAACTGGTCGCTTTCGTGCCTGTGTTCATTCTGCCCCTTGGGGTGCCATTGTGAGCCTCACGGAATGTGACCTTGCCGGGGTGAGGGCAATGCTGCCACCTGATGACCTCCTTTCTCGTTCCACTGCCACCATCAAAGACAAGTTCGAACCTCCCCATGTCAGGTCAACGTGAAGTTTGTCTTCTGAGCCTTCCGCTGGGTCACCGCCAGAGAACACCACACAGGCCTCTCTCTGGATGGAAACAGACGTATTAGCACTCAGGAGCACGAGTCCGCGGCTAGGGCTGCGTCTCTGCAGTGTGCTGTGCGTCGCGGCCGCCGCGAGCCTCCTCGGAAGTGGTTTGAGATCAGCCTCTCCGTGGCTTTTCAGCGACGGTGCCAATGATGGAAAATAACCTGACACAGAGGAGTTATGCTCGCCGTGGGGGTTGCCACCTCTTCGATGTGCACCCCGAAAAGATCCATCGACTACTGTGCTATAGAGTGTTCCTGCACAGGCAGTGGTGTCTGCTCAGAGGAAATGATATTTAAACTCCAGAGGCTAGGGCCTCCTTGGTGGCGCAACGTGTCAAGCGCTGCGCTGTGGAGCTGTCAGCAGCTGCGGTGCGAGTTGGACGCCCGGCCGGGGAGATTCTCACATGGCGCAGTAGAACTCTTCTGCCTCCCCCACTGCTCCCCTCAGCAGTGAATTTCCGTCCATCTGCCTGTTCTGCTCCCCACTCTGTCTCTGGTGAACCCTCTCCGGGCCCCATACCTCTGGCCTGCACCCCAGCTTGTATGCAAAAATATAATCTTTAAAAAAAGTATCAAAAAAATAGAAACAAACTCCGGAGGATAGAGGGTCCGGCGGGGAAGAGCAGTGTCGAGGCCTGCAGGCCCCAGCCCAGCTGGGGGACGGGGTGGCCGTTTGACAGAGCTGCGGGCAGGGCCTGCAGTGCGGCAGGTGGCGCGGAGAGAGCTCCCAGCTGGCGGGGGCTGCCGGGGAGGGCGGGGAGCCGCACAAGCGGTGGGCGGATGCTGTTTTTATGGCACCAGCTTCAAGTGGTTTTGCTTTCTGTTCTAAGATTTGATTTTGTTCTTCTTCCATTCAACTTAGAATTTGTTTTCCCATTTCTGATGGCGTTCCATGCCGTATATTTGTTTATTCCCTTTTAGCTTATGCCAGAAGGAGCCTTACCTACTCCAAACATGGGGGAGGATTTGTGTATATGTGTGTGTGTTCTTTAAGAACATGTGATGCTACCCAAGGTTGGGGTGGGAGATGATTTGCACGGCAGATTTGGAGCGTTTCAGGAGACCAAGGCTTCCCCACGACGGGGAGACGCTGCAGAGCTGAGAGGAGGCTTTGCCGGAATCAGGGAGAGGGGCCTCCTGTTACTGGCAGCGGGGCTGGGAGGCAGACGCAGGCGTCCGCATTCCGTCTCAGCCACCGTGTAAAGTCGGCCCGTTTCCTTTACCTCTCTAGGTTTCCACTCTCATCTGTAAGCCCGTGGTCCTCTAAACGCGTCCAGTAAATCGGCTATTCTGCCCAACTTGGTCAGGGAAAGCAGACACTCCGCTACAGCAGAAATTTGAGTCCTTGATCTAAAACCTTATCCCAATTCTACCCGCCCCTATTCTCCTTCTGACGAGACCCCACTGAGGCTCTCTGCTTGTGAGCTCTGGGTTTCTGGCCTGTCCTGGGTGATGGCTTTTTGTCATCGTCTTGATTCTCCATGGCAGGTGTACCGAGTCTTTGGCCTGAGCGTGCACTCTCACCCTGGTAGAGGCAGAAGGACTAGGGAGCCGAGGCCCTTCAAGGCCAGGCTCGCAAGTCAGGCTATCTCTGTGTACTTTCTGGATGCTTTTTGTTTCTTTGCCTCTTTTTTTAAGATTTATTTATTTATGCATACAAGCTGGGGTACAGGCCAGAGGCGTGGGGCGGTGAGAGGGTTCACCAGAGACAGAGCGGGGAGCAGGACAGGCAGATCACGGAAATACACTGCTGAGGGGAGCAGTGGGCGAGGCAGGAGAGGTCTGCGGCGCCATGCGGGAATCTCCCTGGCCAGGCGTCAAAACTCGCGGCACCGCGGTGCAGCGCATAACCACTGCACCAATGTTTCTTTGCTTCTTGCTCAACTAATCCTTCTTGGAGATTCAGGGAACCTCCCATCATTGCTCAGCTGAGCTCTGAGCCCAGAACTGGAGATTTACCCAGCACGAATGAGAACAAAAGACAGACCCTCAATCCCTTGGGGTGGTGTTGGGGAACACTTAGAACAGAAAGCAAAACCACTTACTCCCATTGTGTGAACTTCTGCTTGAAGCATCTTTCTACCCTTTCTCCAACCTCATGCTCCTCCAAGGAACCAGTCGTCTGATGAGTGAGGTGGGGAGAAGTCACTGAACCACAAGAGACCCGGATTTTCTGCGCATTCTCGTGACAAACCCATATAAGCCATGGGCCCCTCTTCCCCTGTGGGGGAGGCCTGGAAATTGCACCAGAGATATTCAATATGGTGGAGGAGAAGAGGACACTTCCATGGTGGCGGCACATGTAAGCGAAATCTCCAAACCAGTCAGTTCAGAGAGAGAACTGCTGTTTTATTTCCATTTCTCAGACTCCTGTGAGTCATTTCTCAATTTATTGCAAACGCTGAGGGTACACAGGTGATATTTATTGCCCCTCTTAAAATCCCAGCTATTCAAGGGTTTGCCTGGAACCTTCAGAAAAGGGCACTGCAATCGTCACTCAGAGCCCAATAGAGCGCAGAGACGTTGTTTCTGGCACGGGTGCTTCAGGTGCTCTCCTCCTGCGAGTTCCGCCCGCGCTTACAGCACTTTCCGCTGTGGCTGCTCCAATCACTGTTAATGCACCGGCTAGATTGTTATGAGTCGGGACCCTCGGGTCTCGCTGGCTGAGTCTGATGCAGCTAGTGCCACTGAGGTGAGCACAGGAGGAAGAAAGTCTTCCAGGGCTGGGGCAGCTACCCCAGAACACAGAACTTCAGTTCATGGGCTTTTTCATTGACAGTGGGAGGCATAATTTTTTGCTCCCTTTACTGTGCTTCTCAGCAAGGACTGTAAACCAGGACTTAAAATTAGAAAAATGACTAAGTTCCACTGTGTTAACTATTGAGACGCTAAATGGTAAGATGCACGGAAGATCCTCGGTCTGAATTCATTTGAAGTTTTTCAGAAACTAGAAGCATCTAGAGAAAGCCCACCCAGAGCCGGCCCCGCAGTGGGCACCGGGGCTTCCTGCACCTGCGTCACCTTCCTGGCACTGTGTCTCCGCGGAATTTTTATGTGGCCAGATAATCTCAGGGCCACGCCTCTGGCTGTCTCCGCTGGACCACACGCTGGGTGTGATTGGAGAGCTGGAGTGAAGAATATGGGGTGATGACTTAGCCTGGGGTTCAGGGAACCTCAATTTGGGGTCTTCAGCAGAGGTGAAACAACCAGTCTGGTAGTCCCAGGGGGAAGAAGGAGGGGAACGATATGGGGGAACTTACAAAGGTGGGGACGCACTTCCTGAGTGTTCCCCACCCCAAGTAAGAGCTGAGCGCCGGCTGGCCCCCCAGTGGGCGGGAAGACAGTCCGGAGAGCACCCAATGGGGCATTTTCCCTCTCGCCTCAAGCCTCCACTGCCAGCTCTTCAGTGTTTCTGCCCAAAAGAAGATTCAACAGGGGAGACAGGGACTAGGCATAGGCCGGGCCGCCTGTGTCATCTGCTCTGTGGGGCAATGGTCAAGCTCAGGCCAAGGGCAGGTGGATTAGGAGGCGCAGGTGTGCTGGCACTGTCCCCCCATTCTCAGCCCCTGGCTTTCCCATAATAAAATCATATCACTTTCCAGTTGCACCTGTAGGAAGCTGACACGGTGGCCCAGGTGACACTGACACCTCGGGCCCCCAAGCCCCCGGTGAGAACCTGGGACTGACGCAGAGTGACGGAAGGACTCAGGGAAGCGGACCCCTGTTTACACACCCAGAGACCCCTTTGCTTTTCCTGAAACTTGAGAAAGCCCATGGCCTGGCAGGCTGAAAGCGCTGCTCTGAAAACACAATTTTATGTAATCATTTAAATCCGTGTTGGCTGGGAGGCGCCGTGCTATATTTGCGCTGTCCTATAAAATCCTCGCATGAATCCTGGGAGGAGGCTCTATTTACAGCCCTGTTTTATAGATAAGGAAACTGGCCGGGGAGATCAAACCACAGGTGAGGGTGGCGTAGAAGCCAGGGGCAGGCGGGTCCCCGAGCTCCTTCTGACATGAGTCTCAGACCTTTGCCACGGTGCTCGAAGCCCGTCCTGGAGTATGCTTTCCATTGCAAAGAGAAGGACGCGGTCTCCACGTTAACCCTCTAACCAGCTCCCCTTTCAACAAGCATCAAAGGGCTCTGATAGCAGAAATTAGAAACATGAAGCAGCTCCATGGGGTCAAGCGCATGGGTGAGGCACTTACTCCTGCCCTACGCGTAGACACCGAGCTCAACGGCGAGCGCTGGAGGCCCTTGTCCTCAGAAAAGAATTATCCCAGGACACAGAAATATGTACAGAACTTTTCTCTAGAATATAATGTGTAACAACCTAAATATTTATCCCCGGGAGGACTGGTCAGATGCCTTGAGAGCCCTTCTGATGGCCAGGCTGTGGCCATTTATAGTGATAGTATATTTGTATCTATTGACTTAGGAACATGTTAACTGAAGATGGCAAGTGCGTGAGAGTGCGCATAATGGAATCCCATTTCTCGGGAAAAAGAGAATAGTGGGCATGAAGGCGGAAAGAGTCACATCTCAGCAGTGACAGTGTGGACCAGGGGTGGCGGGCAGACCCCACAGCGGGGTCCTGGCTCGTTCTGGAATCCTGCTTGGCAAGGTCCAGGACCTCTCAGCCTCAGTGTCCTCCTCTGGAAAGTAGAGACTGGGAGTGACTCCGGGCGCTGCCCCGGGGGCTGGAGGAGTTGGTGACCGTCCAGTCTCAGCTGAGCGTGGTGCTTGCTGGGCAGGAGGAGCGTGGCGGCTGTTTGGGCATTCGTTTGGGTGCCTGTCCCATTACCCAGCGTGGTGTAAGCAGCTACTCCAACCAAGCGCTTTCAACAATAACTATTGTGTCTCACAGGCTCGCAGTCTCCCAGTGCTGGGGGTCCCCGATTTGGGCAGGACTGGCTGACCCTTAGCTCCTTGGGCCTCACCTAGAGTCACTCACTGGCACTTGCTCGGTGGCTACACTGGTTTGGAGCATCCCAAACAGTGTCTCTCTCATGTCTGGTGTGTGGGGGGAGGTGGGTTCTGCTGGGCCTCTTTTTGAAGCACCTCCATGGCCCCTCAGCATCGTGGCTTCAGGGTAACTGGATTCCCCTAGATTCAGCCTCCCAAGAGAAACTGGTGGACGTGGCCTCGCCTGGCTAACTTATCCGCAGAAGTCACTCAAGTTCACTGTCACCGTACTCGACTGAGTCAAGTGATAATAAGTCCTTCCTGATTCAGGGGAAAGGGATGCAGACCCCTTGGTCAAGGAGCGTGTCCAGGTCTCGACGTAGGCAAATGCGTTGGCTGGGGAACTATGGCTACCATCTTGGGAACCTGTAATCTGAGCCTTTATGTCTCTCTGAGCATTTGCACATATATGATCTATCTTCCATAGCCTGCTGGGTGTCTCTGTAGCGAGGGCTCTCCTCTCTAGACAGCTAAACTCCCGAGCTCGCAGTGGGCATGGAGGAGTCATGTGTGAGTCTTTGTTGCACCCTCGGGGCCAGGAGACAGGCCCGTGCAGACCGGCTGTGTGTGTGTGTGGGGGGGTGGGCAGAGGGTGGGGGGAGTGGGCCGGGCTCTGTGTGTGTGTGTGTGGCAGGGAGTGCGGGAAGTGATGCAAGAGGAAGCAGAGCTCCCTGCACGCGCGCCGCGTAAGCGCTGCCCTTTGCAAGGAGACGGTGCGTTTCTCTCCCTCCCGTTGCTATGATATCCGTCACTTTATTTATAGCCGTGTCTGCTGAGTGGCGTCTGCGTACGTGAGAGGCCTCGCTGCTTTAGGATTTAGGAGCGCGCTGACGAGCTGGGGAAGCCTGGTCAGCGGGGAGGAGGGAGGGGGCCAAAGCGCTGCTGCTCCGTCTCTCTCATTGCCTTTCCTGCGCGGCCTCTCCAGAACCCCAACTCTCCCCCGACAGTGGTCTTACCTCACCCTGCCCCCCCAACTGTCCAAGCACCTCAAAACTGAGGTCTGCTCCAGGCCAGCGCACTGTGACCTTGCTGGCTGTAGGGGCGGGACGCTGGCGGACATGGTGCTGGGGGTGGGGCTCGAGAGAAGGAGCAGGAAGAAGAGGGGAAAAGAAGTGGAAAGAGAAGAATCCGTATTGCTCCAAGAAGCCAAGGTCCCACTCTGGAGAGGTCAGAGGTGGCACCAGCTGCGCAGATGACCTGGGGAACCGACACATCAAATCGGCCCCTTTCATGGTGCCAAGCTCTGTTCCCACCCTCTGACCTCCCTGGTGTGGTGGACACCAGGAGGGAGCAGCTGGAGCTGGGCCTCTCAGGAATAAGATGGGGTGGAGAATATTCAAGGGGAAGCCACGAAGAACCAAGGAAACCACGTTTGAGCAGAGGAGGCTGGAGGCCGTCACCTGCGCCCTGGGGCTGTGGCCAGTGGTGGCTGTCTCCCTTCCTCGATTGATGACAGAGACCCCTGCAGGAGCACACTGTCCACCAGAGGTGTCGGGGACCTCAGGTCAGCAGCTGCTAAGAGACTCCTCAGGAGTGGACATCCAGCCCGAGGCCCTCTGGGGCTGTAGCTCAGCAAGGTGCTCCGCAGAACAATCCAGAGTGTGGGTGTGAAGAGGGGCAGTGGGCGTCAGGCTCCCCAGTCCACTCTGGGTTCTGCCCCTCGAGGGAGGGTGCCCCTCCGTGCCCTCCAGCCTCATCAGTGGGTCAGCCCTGCCCACCTCAGGGTTCCAACCCCGGGCCTCGCTGCTCAGCACCTCGTCTGCCCCATGGGTCCTCACCCCTCTGGGACGGGCTCCCCAGGACAGGGACTCGAACCCACAGCATGCCCAGATGTCCATGGAGCAAGGAGAAAGCATAGAGGTAAATGAGTTTCAGAAGCAGCGTTTCTGAGCCACGACACCCTTCACCTGCTCCCCAACTCCTCCGAGTCTCAGCTCCAGCTAGAAAACAAGTGGGCAGAATCAAAGAAGTTTTTAGGACTCTCTGGTGTTTGAAACCTGCCCACCAGCCACAGGCTGTCTCCAGATTTGTTGTTACTTGGCTTGTATTGCCCCCAGCATTTATATTAATTTTTAATATAAAAGTATATGATAATATTTAATATGGTTTTATAAACTCAGTATGACCCCCCACCTCGGCCTCCTTCACCCCCTGGATTCACTCGTTACCCATTGTCCTTCCTACAGCCTGGGGCTCTGGTCCTCCGGGCTGTTTCCATCAATGCACCTTTATCAGTGTCTTCTGCAGTGAGGCGTCGGCTGCTCTGCGCGCAGAGTGCGGTGCTCTGTGGAGGGAGCTTCTCTGCCAACTGAGAAGATAAGCCAAGAGCAGGCCACCAGGAAATGGCTCCCGGCTCTGGCCCAGGCGGAGCTGACAGGACCGAGCTCCCGTGTGGAGTCAGCCCGGCGCCACGTGCGGGGGCCTCTGTGTGCAGCGCCCCAGCCCCCGGGTGAGTGCCAGGCTCGGCAATTGCTGCTGCCCGTTCTGGCTTCCTCACACGCCAACTGAGCGCGGGCAGGGCCAGCACATCCTCAGAGGGCAGTGGCCAGTCGGGGTGGGCCTGGGGCGGACCTGAGTGGTCTGCCTGCAGCCGACGCGCTTAGCTTCTAGAAGACACTGTGTCTCGCGTGGGGACAGCCAGGGAGCTACGGGAACCAGGCTGCAAGCAGAGCTATGGGTGCCACACTGTGCCCGGGTCACAAGGACAGAACCTAGGTGAGGAGGCTCCCCGGGCAGGGCGTCCAGGGAAAGGGAGCAAAGCCAACTGGACAGGCAGCTCTTCTGCTCCTGCACACTGGGGGCCTGTGGCCCTGGGGCGCCAGCTTGGAGCCTGTGCCCTCTCTGGCCACCCTGTGTACCTGGAAAGGCTCCTTCCTGTTTACCAGCCCAGGATGATTCACCTTAACAATTTTCCTCTTTACTTTTTTCCCCATTTTTTTTAAAGACTTATTTATGCATACAAACTGGGGTACAGGTTAGAGGCGTGGGTTGGCAAGGGGGTTCACCAGAGACAGAGTGGGGAGCAGAACAGGCAGATCGATGGAAATCCACTGCTGAGGGGAGCAGCAGGCGAGGCAGGAGAGGTCTGCTGCGCCATGTGGGAAGCTCCCTGGCCGGGTGTCGATCTCGCGTCGCCGACAGCTCCACAGCTCAGCACCCAACCGCTGCGCCACCAGGGAGGCTCTTTCCCCATTTTCATTAACCAGTCCTGACAGGCACCAGGACGGAGCCACCACTTGCTTCTGTAATCATTTGCTGAGCCATAATGAGAATCGCTCATCAGATAAATATGCTGCAATTAGCCTGCAACCACAATGCCATCTGTGTTTTTTTTTAACATCCAAATGTGGTTGGAGTCGAAGACAGGGGCTCCCCTGGTGATGTGCAGAGAGGCAGGAAGGCCCCAGAGGGGTCTCCGGGGGGGTGGGGGTGGGCGGGGACACCATCAGGGGTCTGGCAGAAGGTGGCAGAGTCTGGGAGCTCTCCCAGGCCCAGTCGGCGGAACTTTAAGCTTGACTCTGGATGTGGAGGTCAAAGAAACTGTCAATTTTTGAGATTCAGGACCCCTCGAGTAGGAAGGGCCATGACACACCTGTTTCTCCCGTTAATCACCTTGTTAATTGGCCTCAGAGGACTAAGTCTTATTGGTGGAAAATGGTGAGTTGATCATCGCAGGCACCTGATAAATATTTGCAGGCTTGAACAGTACTAAGTCTTAGGCAAGACGCCTGATCTCAAGAGTTCCTCCAAGCATCCCTCATGGCGGGGACAGGAGGAAGACCCGCAGAATTAGAACCGACCTGAATTTGGAGAAACAGAGTTCGTGTTGCTCTGAACAATTCAGTTGAAGTGGAGACGCCTCAGTATTCCTGAACACACCTGGGGAGACTGGAGGAGTGTCCTGTGAGTAGTGCCTCTCCTTTTCTTCACCCCTCCCCCCAAGTCCCTCTTTGAGCTCCAGGTAATTCCTGGCAAGGTGGTCAACATTGGTCAAAATTGTCTGCCTCCACATGGAATGGCATTTGACTGCAGGCAGTATGATCCCTGCCAGGGTGATTTTGCCAAATGGGCCTCTGGAAAGGGGTATCTCCCACTAGAAATCAGAGTAGTGAAGTGAAAACAAGGCATGCTTTGCTCACTCAGCAGAGGGGTGAAGTCAGTATTGATGGCACTGGGGAGAAATGAGGGCTTTGGCCATCGCAGGTGGTGATGGCACAGGGGACACCGCTGCAGACAGCCATCGGGCACTAGCTGGCTCTGCTGAAGACGGGCATGTCCCTCTCTCCCAGCCGCATAGATAGCAGGCCCTGGGCAGCACCCATGGGTGGGCGAGCCCAAGCTTCCATGCCCTCAGTGATCAGGCCGACATTGTTGGTGATGTGAGCAGAAAGAAAGAAGTGAAACTCCTCCAGTAGAGAAGTGGATCAATTATGATATAATTGTGAAATGGGATACTTAGCAACTAAAACAAGTGAACTAGACAGATATGCTGAATGAGTAAGGCAAATTACAAAAGGTACTTGTGTGTAGAATCACAAAATCACATATGTAAATGCTTTAATGTATACAAAACAAACATATATACTGTTCACAGGGCTAGGTACAGACAAATACAAGAACTGGCTTGATAGGCCACACACAGTTTTTAGATTTTGGATACCTGGGGAAAGGAGACTTGAATGTAGGGACTTCCATTGTGTTTTATTTCTTTTTTTTTTTAATTTATACATACAAGCTGGGGTACAGGCCAGAGGCGTGGGGCAGCAAGAGGGTTCACCAGAGACAGAGCGGGGAGCAGAACAGGCAGATCAGAAATACACTGCAGAGGGGAGCAGCGGGCGAGGCAGGAGAAGTCTGCCGTACCATGTGGGATTCTCCCTGGCCAGGTGTCGAACTCGTGTCGCCGCCGCCGCCAGCTCCACAGCGCAGTGCTTAACTGCTGTGCCACCAGGGAGGCCCTGTGTTTTATTTCTTTTACTTGTTAATAATACATGAAACAAATATCTGGCTGGAGGGTTTCTGTTTCCTATTTTCTGTGTTTTTTGGTACAGGTCATAATTTAAGCAGTTAAACAAGAGGAACAGATGGTTGTGTGTCCTGTTGGGCATTAAGCGAACTTGGTGGGACCCAGACCCATAGCTGGCAGAGGCCAGACTTTGTTAGCTTCCTCCAAGGAGTGCTGTTGGCCTCTTCTGGTTCATCAGGAATTTCTCTCAGGCCTCATCCTTCAGATTTTAGAGGTAATCAACACCTCCACATCAAGTCCCAGATATTTCTCACCATCTTGTACTTTCTGGAGCCAGTCTCACTGGCCCTCTTCTCCCTCCTCCCCTCCCTCCCTTGCCCAGTATTCTTAAGTCCATATCCAGTGCTGCTTAAAACTACCAAGTCTTTATTCATCATTGATACTACCTTCCAGTAGGAGACAACAGTAACAAGTTTGTCTAAAAAACAGTAATTTCAGACAAAGATAATATGAAGAATTAGATTACATGGGCTTAATAGATATTTATAGACATATCCAAAAAGCTGAAATAGAACAGTTTACGGAAATTCACATGTAGCCACAAAAGATGTAGAAGAGTCAAAGCAATCCTGACAAAAGAGAGGAAGAGTGGTAATATAACAATCCCAGATTTTAGGCTAACCCTCAAAGCTGTAGTTATCAAAACAGTATGGTATTGGAACAAAAGCAGGCACACAGACCAATGGAGTAGAATGGAGACCCCAGAAATAAACCCACACCTACTAAAAGGATAATTAATACATGAAAAAAGAGCCAAGAATATACACTGGAGCAAAAAAAGAATATTCAATAAATGGTGCTTATTATACTCCTTTCATATCTGCATCCCCCAGATATCCTCCAGGCACGCTCTTCCTAACATCACTCCGAAGTCACTGGGAACAGTCACAAGCCTCAGGTACCACTGTTTCTTGCTCAACTGAATACTAGGTCCCTTGAAATGACAAGGTTATTTTCTGTTTTATTCTAAGGAGAAAGTAACACCATGCCCTCGATCCTAGAATTCAACCCTTTGAGAAGATGCCTTGGTGACATCTAATTGTTTTCAGGACTTTATGAAAGTTCTCTTACAGCACTTCTTAAGAGTCACCCTGATTTCCTGTGACTCAGAAATGAGCCTAACAAAGCTACACAATTACTATGTCTTCCCCTGACTAATCTTTCTAACCAGGTGAAGGCCTATGAGCCTAATTTCTTGCCTAAGGAGTTACCACAAATGGTCCCAATCTTTATGCCTTCTGGGAGGGGGACTCCCTCACCAGTTTGTTACATATGAACAGGTATAGATTATAATGTAGGAGCCTGAAACCACTTTTACAAGTGCAAAATGGGAATAACAGAGGTCAATTTAAAAAAGTGAGGTATAATTGACATATAGCATTAAATTACTCTCAGGTATACAATATTTGTACATATTGCAAAATTATTGTCACAAAATCACCATCTGTCACTGTACAGTTACAATTTTTTCTCGTTATAAGAACTTTTGAGATCTACCATTTTAGTAACTTTCAAGCACACGGTATAGTATTACGAGCTATAGTCACATGCTGTATGTGACATCCCCAGGACTTTTTTATTTTATAACTGGAAGTTTATACCTTCTGACCACTTCTACTCTGAAAACAAGTTACACTTTTAAAAATATGATATAGTTTCTGGCCAAATACACACTATGATATGTGATATAAAATTTATTACTGTTGAGGATGTCATAAGTCTTAAAAGTCTTAAAAACTCTAAGTCAGAAGAAAAACCTAGAGATGTTAGACACTGGAATATTATTTGACTTAAAGAAAACTTTCAAATCCTTTTAAAAGGAGATATGCGGGCCCCACTGTCCTCAATGAATGGATAGAAACTGCAGGTGCAGCGGCCGCTGTGTGTGGTGGCAAAAATCTCAGAGCCCAGGCTCCAAGGAGGCGCCCAGTCCTTGGGGCTGGATCGGGAAGGGAGGCTGCAGAAATGAGATCCTCTACATGGTGCCTACCAGCATCTCTGACTTTAGGGGACTGCTTACATTTTAATGGGAGAGAGAAAAATATTAACACAAGAATATTGAAAAATGAATGCAATTATGGCTGGCTGAGATAAATTCAATAAAAGAACTTAACCAGGGAGGAACCATGAAGATTGGATTGGGGTCTCTGAAAAGGTGTTTCTGGAAGTCTGTATGAATAGGTGGCATGTCCTAAAGCACGGGGGTCTCTGAGTGTCTCTGGTCCTTCCTGACTGGTTACGGCTGCCACCACATTGAGTGTCATGCCCGAAGTGACTTCAGTCAGGAGGGAGGGAGCTGTGATGCCACACACTTTTTTATCTTTCGTTAGTGAACATCTATATTTTGTATGTCACCAGTAGGAAAATTTATGTTTGTTTTTTTTAATAGATCAAAACCTGTGACCTCGCTACCCCTTGCTGCAATGGATGCTGGGAAAAGTGAGTACCTCACATAAGCTGATCTTGTTGCCTCCAAACAAAATCAGGCTTTTATTACCAAAGAAGGAAGGGGCAGAGCATGTTGGGCAGGTGGTTAAAATCGATTGCCACACACACCATTCTATTAATTCTATGACACATTTCTGTGCACTTGTTCACATTCTTCCTTTTAATGAAAAAGAAGTAAGCCCACGGCGTCACTGCTTTCCTCCTCTCATCCTTCCTGACTCGAACAAGAACATGATGTCTAACAAGGCAGCAGCCATCTTGTGATCACGAAGTAAAGACCAGGCAAGCTCAGAGACTCTGACAGTTTATGAGCAACTGAGCCGGTGCCAGCGGTGGGCAACCTCTGCCTGCCTTGTTTCATGTAAAAGAAATGTTATATACTCACATAAGCCTCTAGTGTCCGGTTCCTCATACTTGCAGCCAAACAGGAACTCAAGCAGCATGAGGCAGTGAGAGGAATGACCAGCTGCTGGCACCATCCCGAGCACCTACCAGCTGGCTTCCTTCTATAAAGTGCTGCACAGCAACCCTGCAGACCCAGAGGGGGGAGAGTGTTTCCCTGGGATTCATCTCTACTTGTTGCAGCGGCAACACCACACTGATACGCGGGAGTTGTGGAGCAGGCTACAGAATGCAGGATGCTGCCCAAGGAGCAAGATCCTGGCCTTTTGATTGATAGAATCATCATACTGCATCAGCGTAGGGGGAAGGAAGATAAAAAGAGAAGGGTGAAACTAGCAAATGTGTCCTGTCACCTATAGTGGGTCTGCCCTTCAAGCACTTCTCATCTGCTTGATGACTCGGTATTGTCATTGAGAGCAAGCCCTCATCCCCTGCCGTGGTTTTAATACCTTTCCATACACCCGTCCTCGCCCCACCCCCAACTTCGTTCTGGTCATAGCTCGAGATGCAAAGTCTTCCCAGGGTGATCCAGCTTTCTGCTCTTGATTGATTTAAAAGGCACCTGGTATGTTTGGTTATAACTGTCTGGGCAGTTCTGACCTTGGGTAGGAATGCAGAACGGTAGGTAACAAAATGGTGGCCCAACAGGCCACTTAGGGTTAGCAGACCCACTTCTACTGCGACACCCAGATTCCAGGCCTCTGTCACTGATGTCACGTGACTGCCGCCCTGAGCCCCTGGGTGACTGAGAAGCCGCCACTGAACCCTGAGTCACCACCCCCTGTCTGACATTGGGCTGTCCCCCAGCTGTTGATCTCACACCATAAGCCTGGAACCCTCCACGGCCACAGCTGAACCCCACGTCTCATTTTTAACTTTGTTGCTCACTCTACCTTGGCCGACTCACCCTTGCGTTCTAACTCAGGGAAGACCCTGGAATGACATGTGCATGTCTGACCCTTTTTTATATGCCCCATGCAAGATGGCAAACCATTTTTTTTAATAAGCAGCACATTTCTTGATTCATAATTTATTATATGTTATTATTTCCAGCTTTGTTTCCTTATGATTATTTCACAAATTGTAGGCTCCCACTTCAAATTAATGCTGATTATGAGTTTCCCCAGGTGCGTTAGCTTACATTTATCTATATTAAATCTCATCTCACTTGCTTCCAAAAACTTGCATTCTTCTCTATTCTTTTAGCCTCTCCAATATTCATTGTAGTTGGAATTTGGTAGTGTCTGAAATGTAATCAACTTGTCTTTCGAAATCATAAATGAGCTAGAATAAATGCCTCGAACATGTGTAGGAGAGGAACTAGTATTTATCATCTATTGCCTTAGTGTCTTAGTTGCGATTCCCCCAAAAGAATACCCTCGAATGAGGATTTGGTGCAGCTAGTTCACGTGGAAGGAAATTGTGGGACGCCCAGTGTGAGAGTGGGCACGGGGGGCAGAATAGAATAAAGGCGACAGCGGCCCACAGAGGACTAGGCTGACTCCTGGGGCTCCGCCTGCTGAAGACCCCTTGACGGCTCATAGCGCACCTCCCGCCTTCATTGCTTAGTGGTTTCTCTTGCGGAGAAGGGGCTTTACCTTGGAATTTGCAGTCAGCATAAGCCCAGCAAGCTCCATAGTCAGAGAGCTCTCAGGCTGAGCCGGGAAGGCTTTATGGTTTCAAGATTTGTCATGGGCTTTGGGTAGACTTTGAGATGAAGGAATTCAGGCTGGGCACCAGCTCCCATCCAGGTTTTGCAACACTCAGATCCACTCTTGCCACACTTTAAGCCCACTTGTTCTGACTCAGCAAGGTGGAGTTCTGGATATCCTTCACCCTCTCCTCTATGAGTCACTCAAAATTGTCCTCAGCCTTGGCAAACACTTCTGCTGGGATAAGTTGTCTTCCCAATGGGGTAACTCAGAGCATCATCATTAAGGTATCTGAGCACCTGATTACAATGCCCTTGTCATGTCGTGGCTGGCAACTTGCCCACTCGGTTACCAAAGGGCATGGAAGCACCAGGAAGCACCGCAGAGGATCTGCTGAGTTCCACTATATGTCACTGCTTCCACTGCTGGCAGTGGCCCCAGCACCCCGTGTCACCTACCCCTGCAAGTATAGTCACTCCATTCTGGCTTTTCTCCTTCTGGTTTACCAGCATGCAGAGTCCAATGTAACCAGTCAGTAACCAAAGCTTTAAGGCTTAGTAGAACCCTTCATTGTTGCCCCACAGAAACATGCATCTCTCAGAAATAAACACTGACATTCTAGTAGGGCCTAGAGGTGCAGGTTTGGGGGGTAAAACATATTGTCCAAGAGGTTTTTGGGAATTGATGGGGACAGTGACAACAGGGCAAATATTCTATATCTCAACCCCTGGAGCGCTATCCACATGCCTCTTCTCTGGCCCCCCTTTTCTCCAGCCTTACAATCATGTTCCTTTTAGTTCTGCGACACCTCAGTGAGGTCATTCCCCACTATCTGTAACCTTTCTGAAAATCATCTCTCGTCACCCAAAGTTAATGCTCGAGTCTTCTTAAGCTCTATGTGCTGAGATTTTCCCTCCCACTGTCTTTCATCCACACTCATGAGCGAAATAAGAAAAAGCCAGAGGACAGTGGTCGGCACACTAAGTTGGACCATCCAAGGACCAGGACTGTGATTTTCTTTCTCTGTCCTTGGTCACGGGGGCCATCAGTGTGAGTGGTGGGACAGGCTCTGATCAGAGGTGAGTGACAAAGGTCTGGGTCTTCAATTTTGGTAACTTAACTTTGCCTTCTGGGCAAATCTGGCATGAGCCATTTTTATTACGTGGCAGACTGCTGCTGCAGCCATTCAATCTTCTGATCAGTTGATCCAATAATACTCTTGATGAACAACTGCACAGTCACTTGATATCCCACGACCAGACACTCTGTCTTTATTAAGATCCAGTTACCTGGCAGGAGCTTCTTTTTGAACAGTGTGTAATGCTCTCTGCTAGAAAAAAGTCTGTGATCCAGAAGTGTGAACATCTGCTCCGTGGATCTTCCCCTGAGAACCAGTATTGAGACTGGTCCTCCTCACAGCAGCCTTATCCACTTGGCTGCATCTGGCACCATAAGCTCTACCTGATTTCACAGTCGAGGGCAGAGCAGACTTTGCTGCAGCCCAAATCTGTTGCAAAACCTGCTTTTTCTTGGGACCTAGTGGAAGCTGGTGTCTTCCGCCTCATCCAATAAACTATGGGAGCAGGAGTCCCGGATGTGCACAACGGTCTACCAAGTGCACAAAACCCCATGTGTCTTTTATTTGGAGGGAGCTCAAGATGCAGTAACTTGCCCCAGATGATTAGACACCCAATTTCACCAACGTGGCAGCCACCAAGTCTTCATGTCTCTCTTCGAGTCTCTAGTGGGAGAATGTGTTTTTATGAAGCCATAACAGCCTCTGACATATGACACATATGCAAATATGTGAATGTCTGCATGACTGTATAATTTGATGGTTCCTCTCAAGTTTTACCAAAGGGAAATGTGAGTAGTACAGGGAAGAATTATGATGTCCTTCTCTTAGATCCAAGCACAAGTTACTTCCGTTTTCCCAGAGTGACAGTAACACCTAAATGTTCAATGTTGTGTATTCAGTTAGGTAAAAGTTACCTGAGATCCAGAAGTGACAACTCTGCCCAGGTCCAGTAAACAGACTTCAGCACAATTAATCTAGTTAGCGGAGTCACTAACATTCCAATCATTTGCACATTCTACTTAAGAATAACAGTAGAACAATTCAAAGCAAGAAAAATATGAAAAATTAAGGAGGAAATATGCATCACCAAGGGGTCTGAGAGAAGTTTCTAAGCCAGGCGTGAAGGTCAGAAACTAATGGAGGAAAAGAACATAGAGGCCACAAAATTAAGAGTTTTGCATGACAAAAAGTATAAAACTAAGTCAAAAGACAAATGATAGACTAGGGAAAGTATCAGCAACTCCCATGATAGAAAAAGGTTAAGGTAGAAAGAATGTTTACTAATGAATAAGAAAAATGCCAACAACCCAATAGAAAAAATAATAAGGCAAAGAGAGGAATGGGCACAGCAGAGGGGACACCAAAGGGCAACAAATTTCCCATGAGAAACACCCCTTCTGGTGAAAGCCCCCCCATCCACTGCAGTAGTGGCAACCTTTGGAATGGGGATCACTGAGCTTGCAGACTGAGTCCTTCTAACTGAGCCCTAATTGTGCTCTCATTCTTGGCTCCACCAGGGAGCCCTAAGCACCAGGCCCCAAGCACTCGGCTGACAGGCTTAGGAAGACTGGAAAAGCCCTAGGCTCATCCACACGCGTGTTCATAACCAGAGGGCACCACTTCTGGTGGAGGAAAAAAGCCCATCTCTTTGTTAACCCTTCCTAGCTAATAAGCATTGGCAAGGGGTATGGGTTGAATGGCTGGAGCGTAAATGAACTCATCAGGCTTTTTATGCCACTAGCTTCTGTGACCACCACCTGCGGCCTTGATTGTGTTAGTTCAGAAGGCGCTTGGGGATGTGGGTGCAGAGCGTGCATGCTTGATGGGGAACACCTGGCATGTGGGTGTGCGCATGCGTAAGTCTGCACACCTGCGCCCAGAGGCCAGGGCTATAAGGGCAGCATCACTCAGACAGAGGACGGCTACGAGCAGACGAGCTATTGACTACAGCAGAGGCCAGACCAGAGCGAATGCCAGAGAGAACCCAGAGGAAAAAAAGAGCACAAAGACCCCCTGGCGCGGAGGCTGCCAGCTTCTTAGCCCCCAGGCCCCTGCCTGCCCCGCACCTGGCTGCCCCGATACAATGATGTCCACCAAAAACATATGGTGAAATCCTAACCACCAGTATTTCAGTGTGACTTTCTTTAGCAATAAGGTGGTTGCTGATGTCGTTAATTTAAAATGAGGTTGTGCTGATGTCCTGTGGGTCCTTCATTCAATATGACTAATCTCCTTACAAGAGATGCAGAAAGCGGGAAAAGATGACTCCATGACAAGAGAGATGAGTCTGCAGTGTGCTCCAAGGATTGCTGGCAAACCCTCAAAGCCAGAAGAGGCAGGAAAGGAGCCTCCCTTCCAGGTTCCAGTGGGAAGAAGGCCTCGCTGACACCTAAACTGATGACTTCTAGTCTCCAGAACTGTAAGTAATACGTTTCTGTTGTTTTACACACCCAGAATGTGGAACTTTGTTACAGCAGGACACACAAACAGAAAGTGTTAAAGAAAAAAATGATTCATAACACTTGTTAAATGGTGAGGCAGACTGTGCCCAGGACACTCACAGTAGCTACAGGGTGCAGTGGGGGAGAGAGATTGGCTCGTCTCAGAATACAACTAGGAAAAGGGGAGGGTGCTTATATCCACAGAGGCAATCAAATGTTGAGATTCACTTTTATTTGTGCTACCAGCTACATAAAGGCGACATACTGTGTCTGTGGGCACTCAATATGTTTGCAGCTTTTCTACTTATATTTTCTGTTTGATGTGGTCATTGATGGCAAAGGGCTTAGAGTAAGGAAAAGACATCCAAAAGTTTTCAGTCCTACCCCAAGGCATAAAAGCAATTGCAAACCAAATCATGCTTCTTGCTAAAATAGACTCTTGAGGACACCCCAAGGGTCTGGATTTGCGGGCCCAGCGGAGCGTGTCTAGAGTCTGTCAGGAGCCACCTACCTGAGCCTCAGTTTCCTCATCAGCGACAGGCAGGTGACACTCCCTGCCTCCAGGGGTGAAGCCAAGTGTTCGCAGCTGTAGCAATTCTCTCTCATAGGAGTCTCCAAAATGCTGTGTTCCCTTTAAGTGTTCATAAGTAAGTTAATGCTGACTTTGTTTTCTCTTAGTAAAGTGTATGTAAAGTACATTTAAGAAATAAAATGGCTGGTGCAAAGATACCCAAATTGGATCATGCAACCTACATTAAATTCACCTTTAAATAAATGAATTCATTTAAATAGGGAATTTTAGGGCTTCTCCTAAGTCTTTGGACCCAGGGACTCTGCATTTTCTTACAAGGGGCCCAGAAGGTCAGAGGCTCAGTCAAGAGAATCCCTCTGCAAGGGGAGAGGCTGGGTGGAAATCTGAGTATGACCAGTGAGAGCAGAGTAGAGCAACGGCAAGAAGCAGCAGGTTGGGGTTTGGGATAGGAGTCGAATACCTGGGCTCGCCTCTGTCTCTTTCCTTCCCTGGTGCTCTGTGGCTGGATAAGACACTAGTATTCATTTTCTGTGGCTGCTGGAACACATTACCACAAACTTGATGGCTTCAGACAACACATTTTCTTTTTCTGGCTGATCTGGAGGTCAGAAGTCTGCAATTAGTCTTACTGAGCTGGAGTCAAGTCTGGATTCCCCACAGAGGCGAGGCAAGTGTCTGCTCCTGGCCTTTCCAGCCTCTAGAGGCATGTGGTAGACTCTCCTTGGGTCCTGACCTCTGCTCTGTCTTCACAATTGGCAGCAGAACTCCAAGCTGCAGCCACCCATTGTCTTTTTCCTCCTGTGCAGACACCTGTGATTAGATAGTTCAAGAGAATCTCCCTACCCCAAGATCTTTTATGTGATGTGCCATGTTAAGTAACCCCCGAGGCTTCAGGGATTAGCTTTGGCTATGTTTGATGTTTACTGTATCACACAACTTTTCTGAGTTTGTCTCCTTAAAATTGAGATGATGGCGCTTACCTGGCAGGACTGCTGGTGTGATTCCGCTAAACGCTGCATTGCAAGTATCTCGCACTGAATCTGGGAAAAGGGACTGAAGAGTTCTATTTTAGGGGTCGTCTTATATGGCACGCAGGCCGGGGTGGTGTGGACATGCTTCCTCGGTAAGTCCTCCTGCAGTGCTCTCCCTAAGCAGCTGGTCCCTACCCCCTGTTCAGCTCGAGAAGGAGGCGCTGGGGCTGAGGAGAGCCTTCAATTTCTAGCACACAGTATGACTCTATGGAAAATCAGATTCTTCTTTCCCTGAGTCTTGTGTGAGATAGATCTTGCAGTTTCATTTCACCAAATAGAAATTGCTTTACTCATTGCTCTTTCAATCTTTAGGGAAAAGTAGTGTTATTATTTTTTTTAATCCTCCAAACCTTTTAATAAGAATCTGCCAGCAGATACCTATGGCTTCAAATAACTCTCCAGTCCCAAGCCCTCTCTTTTTAAATTTCCAACTCTCTCTCTCTCACATTCTCTCTCTCTGTCTCTCTCTCTCTCTCTCTCTCTCTCTCTCTCTCTCTCTCTCTCTCTCTCTGTGTGTGTGTGTGTGTGTGTGTGTCATAATTCTGCATTCCCTTTATTTTTTCTTGACTTGTTCAAGTAGATGGCACTCATTTCAGGCTGTATTCTTGAATCAGATTTGACTGTTGACCTGTTTTAATTAGATCCATTCCTAGAAATTTAGTCAGCACACAAAAAACCTTCCTTCCCTCGCCCCCCCAACTGAGATCCTAGCAAACACTCTCTATCAAGGTTGACAAGTTTATTGTGAGAATCATCCCCCCATGTCTCTGTAAAAATATCAGGTGTGACGACTTTTCAAAGAGCGTTTCTCAGAACTCACATTGGCTTGATGCTCTGGCTCATGCGTTGGATAGAGCGGACGGGAATGCAGGAGGATGCAGCTGGACAAGCCCCCCTTGACAGTCCTACTAAGCTGCCTTCACTGTCGTCCCACTGTTTGCTGAGCAACCCTGCAACCTTGGGCAAGGGACTCAGCCTTTCTTTGTCTCTGTTTCCATATCAATAGATGAAGGGAAGATAACTCTTCACAGTGTCGTGAAACTTCAGGTGAATGATGTAGGTAAAATATCTGGTACAGTCCCAGAGATGCAGATGTAGCCCCCACCATAGGCATTTATCTGTGTATCACCTGTATCTATTTCTATCTATCACCTGTATCACCTGAATCACAGTTAGAGAATGTAGTTGCAGGATCACAAATGGCAAAGAAATAGTTAGGACTGTGGCCATGGATGTTTGTCCTCTTCAACCCCAAGAATTAGTAAATCATCACAGGACACAGCAAGGTACCCATCCATCACTTCTTCCTCATTCGTTCTACGAACACTCACTGAGCATTCATTGTGACAGGCTGGTGCTCAGGGGTGTAAAGATGGAACCACAGTTTTGGGTTTCCCTTACTGGAGCACACTTCTAGTTGCCCCCAGTGGAGGATGCTCTCGGAGCTCCGTCCATGTCGCCCTTCCCTTCCCTAGTCTGTTCACGTGCTTCACTTCCAACTGCCAACCTCTGCATTTCTTTTCTTGATGGATTTTCCTTACTTTGGGGCCCTTCTTTGCTGCTGACACAGAAGGCAAAAGCACTAAGGATCCTGCATGCCCCAGGAGTAGTTCTCAGCCGATGCGCAGCCTGATCTGGTATATCAATACCCCAACTCCCTTGATCCTTGTTGAGAACTCTGAGGTCTGAGTTTCCAAAGATGAGTTCCAAAAGTTCTCCAGTGGGAATAACTGCATTCAGAAAATAATAAACCATGTAGAACCTGCTTTGTTTCTCTCCTCCACCCCCAGGACTGTGTCCTTAACCTCCCAAATAAACTGCTAGCTATCAAATCCCAACTCAGGTCTGCTTCTGGCCACTTTCCACTAGTTGGTCCTGGGTGATTCAGCTTCAGCTATTCAGAGGGTGCCAATGGGCTAGAGGAAGGAGAATCCTCAGAACGAAAGAGAAATAGAGACAAAAGAATTTTGAATAACTGAAAATTACCCATCCTCTCCTGGGTAAATGCCATGTTGGACAGCTTTGGCCAAAGCAGGAGACTGAGGCCTGAAAGCTTGCCCCAATCTAAGGTAACTTCTGGCAAGGATCCACAAGAAAGGGATTAAGCAGTTCCTAGAGAAGTGGGATAGAAGCACATACCAGCATGAGTCCAAGAGAATGGCTCTCACTGTCTGCTAAGGACCCAGAGAACCCAGGTCTTGCACCAGGGTACAGGTACAAGCCAGAAAAAACAAGAGAGCAAGGATGTGTGTGTGTTTAGTTATAAACCAGCATGGCAGCTTAACTCTGGCCCTTACTCCCAGTGGCCCCCTGTTCAGGAAGTTGGGTTCATGGCATGCTTGGAGTTGTAGTCCTTTGCTCCCGATACTCATCAGCATGGAGACTAGGGGCATGGGGGTGGAGTTCATGCAGGATGTCATTCACTGGCTCAGAGTTTGCTTCTCACTGTTCTCTAGCATACCTTGAGAAGGACATATGGAGGCTGCTATTGGTTGGGTCAAGTGTCCTCATATTCAGAAACAACTTCCTGATGCCATACTGTCTGCCATAAAGAGCCTCAATCACAGTTAGAGAATGTAGTTGCAGGATCACAGGAGAAGCACAAAACCCCTCTGGACGCTGCGGGTGCTGGCTTGGCTCTGCCAGCTTATCTCGGAAGTTGATAAATGAGGATCAGCATGGGGGAAATGATTTGCCAATGGCAAAGGACTATAGAAATGATGGTGGAGATTTATGAATTTAGTTAATTCAAGAAACACAGTTAAGTGAGTATTAGGTGAGATTTCAGGCTTGCTTGCTTGTTTGTTTTTATACCATTGACTTTAGTTGAGAAAATCGGAGCTAAGCCACATAGGATCACCCAGGAAACAATAGAAGCCTGGTGAGGAGAGATCCTAATCCCTGGGAGAGGAAAAACCTAAATCTAAATGAGCAACAAAGTCCAGATAATGAAAAGGCTGCAGGTTATTTATTCAGGCTGTCAATGTGACTTATCTAAGAACAGGGGCCAGGTATTCCTTGCTTGCCTTTCTGTGGCACACACAGAAAATTCTCTCCCTGTTTATTTATGTAGCCGGTAAGCAGCATAGAACTCAATTTGACTCTAACCTGCAAAGACTCGGGTCTCAGAATCACAGAGCAAAATCCGAATAGGTCTTGAAAGATCATCTAGGGAAGGTCTGTGCTGCCATTTCTCATGAGACACTCAAAAAATAAAATTTCTGGCTTGCAAAATCTAGATAGAACCTCAGAATTCTTCTCAACATTGCGAAGTTCTCATTTTTCAGAGGAGCGGACAAAACCAGCAAGCTATTCTGATGTCCTCAAGCATGTTTTTCTCTTAGATAAGCTATGTAAAAAAAGGATCAAGGAAAAATATTTAAAATGAACCTACATGTATTTATTTAATTATAGTATATAGCTAGTCTAATTAAAATCATCTTGTGGTAAAAATAGCTATCTTCCCATCACTCCCAAATCTCCCTGATCTTTTTAAGCTTCCACATTTATATTTCTTATACCTCATTGTAATCAGCATGTACTTTCTATTTTCCTCATGTATTTTTTATTCAACATCACTCAACGGATTGTATACTTATTCTAGAGAAGTTTTATTTTAATGGCTATATATTAGTTCATTGTCTTTATCTGCCAAGATTGCTCTATGATTATCCTTTCTGGAAACTGTTGTAGATTGCATAGCTTGTGCACAACTTTGTGTAATGATTTCTGTGTTAGTTTGCTGGGGCCACTGTAACAAAGAAGTACAGACTGGGCAGGGGTAAGGGGAGCCGAGGGAGGGGGCTTAAAGAACAGTGATTTATTTCTCACCATTCTGGAGCTGAAAGTCCAAAATCAAGATGGCAGTGTGGTTGGGGTCTTCTGAGGCCCCTCACTGGCATGTAGATGCTCATCCTCTCCCAGAATTCTTTTGTGGTCTTCCCAGGTGTGACTTTGTAATATCGTCTTTTATGAGGACACCGGTCATATTGGATTGGGACCTACTCTAAAAACTGCACTTGAACTGAATTATGTCTTTAAAGACTCTCCCTCCAAATACCGCCATATTATAACGTGGACTTGGGGAGGGACGAGCTACTCAGCTCACAGCAGCTTCTTCTTCATTTGGGTTCCTTTGAGTTTTAGACCTGGAGCAGATGTGACATGTCTTCTGGATCTCTGTCTCTTGCTCTCTGCCCATTGGTGTCTCTGGGATGTCACCTAGAGGGGAAGGAATTCTTTACCCAGTGTGAAACTTCTGTAGAGGGTGTGCTGAGAATGGAAAGTGCAGGCAAAGAAAACCTTTTCTTTTCCAACCCCAATAAATCATTCCAATTCACAGTGTCTGAAGCTGTCCCACGCAACCAAGAATCCAGCTGCATTTTCTTGTGAAAATATAGCTATCTTAGTAAAATGTCACTCTGCTTTCCTTCCCTTCTTCCTTGCCTCATTTTTCACTTTCTTACTGTGTTAACCATATTCTTCAGAGACTTTGGCATCTGGAATCTTGCTGATCTTGGAGGGGACTGCTGCAACCCACCTTGGCCAATTTCTAAAGATAATAAAGATGCAAACCAATGGGTCCAGAGACTGTACCCCTGCCACCTCCTCTATCTCTAATGAGTCCTCACACACAGGACCACTACCCGCCTGCCCAACTTACCCCAGATGCAGATACGGGACAGACATAGATAGTCCCTGTGCCTACTGAAATCATTCAGGCCAATTCTAAACCTGCTGGCCCCGCCTCACATGTTCCTTCCTCCGGAAACCGCGATTACAGTTTCTTACCCCGTTTCTCCCACTTCCTCTGCCTCCTGCTCTGGTGCTTCCCGCTGTGGCTTGGTGTGCCCCTTCCTCTTGGGAATTGCCAGGAACAAACTGGCAGTCGCCTCCTGAGCTGTTGGCCTCATATCTGAATGGCAATAATACTTCCATCTAAACACCTGCCTTTTGCCATCCTGGTGTTTTATCCCTTAATAAACATTAGCACCAGGCAGTGGTTTAGCTATTTTTCTAGGAAAACAGGGCTAAGGCATTGCTCAAGAAGACAGTATTCATATTGACCTACTAAGTGTCAGGCAATGTACTCAGACCTTCATTTCCTAAATTTCATTTGAAGTAGACTACAGTCACTTATAGACTTACAGTCATCATAGCTATAGGTTAAAGAAAATAGCTTTATGTAGTCTGGTTGCATTATTTCCTTTCTCCAGAAAGATCAAGCAATGTAAAACCCATATTGCATTCCATCCTGACAGAATGTGTTGGTTATTGTTTATTCAATAGGTGTTCAGTGCTAAATTAGATGTGATTTTTATGTAGTTACCTTAATTGCTAATGAATCTGTGTTTTAGATAAGAGCAATGGTGTTTGTGTGTATGTGTTTTGTTTGCTTTCTGCAAAAGTGTTACACTGGGCATAAACTTCTGCTGCAGCCTCAGGTCTTGGGGCTCAGCAGCCTTGCAGAGACTTACTGCTGTACTGGAGTTACACTGGAGTCGGGAGCTAAGAACTAGTCTTGCAGAAATAATAGAACCCTAAATCGCCTGCCTTTTTGGAGACGAGCCTCGAGGTCTGAATGCCCTCTGATCTGGGGCCATGCTCTTTGGGGAGGCACATCAGATGCAGCCCCACCCACTTGTCCCTCTCGAGAGCAACACCTGGAATAGGGTCTCTTTCTTCATCACTGGCTTTGTACTCAGCTTGGGCTGTGAACCCCTCAACCTCAAAGCTCCCCATCCTGAAAAATAATGCCTGTTGGTAAAGCACTTTGAGATTTTTCCAAGAAACCTAGATTCTTGGGACAAGGTGTTATTATTTAGTTGATGGGAAACAAATATCCACCTAACAACCATAATTATGTTGTCAAAACTGCTTAAAATATCCACCCTGCTGGGACTGCCGTGATGTCAGAAGTTTTGTGACTAGTAAATTGGAACATTATCATGGAATTAAAAAAGAAAAGTTACATTACCAAGTAATTCATTGGAATGATTTGATATTTCAAGGATAACCACCAAGCAATTTCAGGAACATGTAATTATATTTTCACTAGCTATTTTATGATGCATTACTCAGTTACTGTGTGGTTGACTATGCCTTTTTAAATGGAAGAATAACAAGTCATTAGCAAATCAAAGTCTAGGTGGGAACACAACTTGCATTTTCCCGATCCTTTCCTGCTTTTGGAATCAAAACCCTTATGAGGCAACAGGAGGGCTGTAGTCATCAGACCTGAAGCTCACGGCGCATGCCTGGCACATCACAGGGCCTCAGTAAAAGCCGGCGTGCTAGAAATTTCCTTATTTGATGTGGCAAGTCTCTGTGTCTTCACACATGCTATATCTGTAGCTGAAATCCCACGTTTTCCTCTGGCAAATCTTTAGCTTTCCATCCAGTCACTGCAAAGATCACCTCCTGTGCAAACCTTTTTTGGACTTCCTGGGTAGATTGAGAGGTCCCTCCCTGCTGTGCCCTGTCCAGCATCCACACCTGCCTGTGGGTCTCCCACATGGAGTGGCCATTGGTTGCCCCGTCTTGTTCTCCTATTGTTTAGTGAGTTCCACAAGGGCAGAGATGGCTGCTTTCTTTCCTGCTTTCCATTAATGAATATTGACCAAGCCCCTTGGTGGGTGAGGCATTATTGGGTAGAGCCAAATGAGCCAGACGTGGCTCCTGCCCTTATGGAGCTCCCAGGTTAGTGAAATTTTATTTGACATTGCAGCTGAATTGATGGCTCATATCCTACTTAGAAAATATTTGGGGAAGGGTGACTAAAGATGGGAGAAAAGATGGTAGGAAGAGAGGAAGGGCAAGAAGCCGTGGAAGGATGTCAGTGGAATATGAAGATTACCCCACATTCTGAATGATAATATGAAAGGCAATAATAGAATGGGCCCCTATTTCTCAGGTGTCAGAGCTTGGGCTGAGAGATTACAGGAAACAATGGTCTCGGGATATAGGAAGAATAACAAATAGTGTCCTGTGAGAATTGCTGTAAATCTCAGAAGACTGCTTAGCCCAATGCCTACACATAGTTTCTGGAAGAAGGAAAAGAACATCCTTAAGTAACTCCACTCTTGTCAAATTGCCAGAGATATCTAGAACTCAGCACCGTGAGGGTGTTCTCTGCTCTTGAACCTGAGGTCGATAAAGCATAACCATCTATGGTCACTGTCACTTCTGCCACAGATCGCTCCTGAGCCCACAGAGCCACACTGCTCTGGATGTCTGCTAGGGAGATGACACTATGGCCCAAAGGTCATTTGAGGCGATATAGTGGAGTGATGCCCCACCTTGGTCACTCATCTTGTTGGACAGCTGGATGGGCAGATGGATGGCGGTGGACAGACGAGATAGTTGGTCACTGACATTGAGGGTGAGCCTTAAAGATGCACCTCAAGGGCCCTCTGAGAAGCCCGTCCTCCCCCAGGCAAAGAGGACCCCTGCTCTGCTGTGCTTCCTTTACTTCGCTTTGATTATAACCAGTGTTGTATATTTGATGTTAGAAAAAGGGGACAAGAGTAGGGTGGAGGATAAAATTGGGCTTTTAGAGGGAAACTTGAGATGCGACATGTACCTGCTGATTCTCAGTAATGCACACCAGAAACTTCTATCATGTTATCATATATTGTTATTTCAATAAAAATATCTAATTAAAAGATTCTAATTCTGGTACCTTGAAAAAGAGAAGAATAATTCTTACCATTTTTTCCCCAATATCCACATAAAATGACAAATCTCACATGGGCATACCATCTCTAAGAAGCAGGATGAGGCTATCCAAACACCCCCAGACTACAGCTATCTATCCATAGGCAGAGACCTGGACCTGAAAACCCCCAAGCTGAATCATCAGCCTTCTTAGGGAGACCCTGGAATCCTTGGAAAATGCCGTAAGGGTGTGGGGGAGAGTCGAAGACTCCGGGTTGCGCTGGTGGTTGAGGCAGAAAGATAACAGATGTGCTGTGCCAGGCCCGACTTCGGTGGAAACACACAATATAAAGGACATGCCCAAGTTTCCCCGGAGGAAGGGCACTTGTGATGAGGATGTGGGAGCCTTAAATGAGCCCCCATCACAGGCTGATGTCAACCAAGACACCCTGTGGTCCCCCACTCCAGAGTTAGAGTGATCCGCCACTTTGGCTTGTATTTTCACAAATATTCTGTGACTCTATGAACCTGCCTTCAAGTGTCACATCTCCACTTCAGCACGCACATGATGTGACTTTTTCCTGGGCTGTCTCCCCGAAGTCCTACGTGGGATTCCAGTACTGCGGAAGGTGACTATTTGCAGATAGGCTCTTCAAAGAAGTCATTAAAATTTAGTGAGGCCATCAGGGTGGGCTCTGACTCAAGATGACTGAGGGTCTTATGAGAGGAGGCTATTAGGACAGAGTCCCACACAGGGGGACCAGGTGAGCCTAGCAAGAAGCTGCCACCCATGTAGGGCGACCTCAAGAGAAACCAGATTTGCCAACACATTGTTCTGACACTTCCAGCTTCCAGAACTGTGAGAAAAGTAATTTCTATGGTTGAAAACACCCAGTTTGTGATATTTTGTTGCGGCAGCCCGGGCTCGCTAACCAAGGCTCAGTGCTCTAGAATGTGCTTAGTCATCTGGTGTGCGAGCTTGTCTATTACCTACTTCATGGAAATCCATTTCTATTGGATTTCTATTAATGACTTCATTTGAAAACACCGCCACTTCCTGCCAAGCACTGTACCAGGAATCAGATATGACTAATTCCCAACAGAAATGCAGTTTCTAGAAAATGGAAGGCGATATCATGTTCTCTGCGCTGCCCAGATTCTATTTGTATTATAGCACTTCCTTCTTGCTCTCAATTCCGATCGTGAGGGCACCTTCCCCTCTGGAGCAGGGCAACTTTGGTGCAGATGCTCTGGCTTAACCCTCTGTTGTGTGCTATGTTACATGCTCACCAACACGTGCACACACCCATGAGTGCATGCAGGCCTCCTGCAGTCTTTCTGGTGCAATAAACAATGACTGAGTGGTTAAAAAGGCACCATACCAATTCCCAGGAGCAACGCATTTTCCCATTATCATCTTCCTCCTGGAGAGAGAAAAAGCAAAAGCTGGAACTCTCAAATCTACTTACAACCTAGGCTCCAGAAGAGGAAGCATTTTCTCCTCATGACTAAAGCAGCTAGCATTGTGCTTTCATCACTGTGACTTGCTTAGTACCCATCAGCTCTCTGCCAAGCATGAACGAGCTCTCTGTACATTCCATTTTAACCCGGAGCGTCTAATAAATTTAAGAAAGGAGTTAACCTGAGATCAGGCTTTGATGTATATAGCCCTGCTTGTGGGTTCTCTCCCGACCAGGTCTCACCAAGGCAGCCTCTCTCATTTCTACCCCATGCATTGCTATAATAGCTTAGTCAATTTGAGCTGCTACAACAAAAATACTACAAAGGGCTTGTAAATAGGAAACATTTCTCACACTTCTGGAGGACGGGAAGTTAAAGGTCAGATGCTGGCAGATCCAGACTCAGGTGAAGGCCATCTTCTCAGTGTCCCTACATGGAGGGAAGAGCGAGGGACTCCTTGGGTCTCTTTTAAGAGGGAATCCATTTCACCCATGAGGGCCCCACCCTCAAGACCCAATCAGCTTCCAAAGGCCCTAGCTCTTAATACCTTCACTTTAGGTATTAGATTTCAACATATGAATTTTTGAGGGCTACCGCGTCAGTCCACAGTACGTAATCATCTCAACATTGTTGGGCTGGACAGGGGAAGGCAGGTACTTCCTCCAGCTCAGGTCAGCGCCCTGACATGTGCACCTGTCTGTCCAAAGCCCCAGTGGTTCTGTGGCTCCTAAAATGGTTTCCAAAACAATGTCTAGGAGTATAAGACCCGATTTCACACTATTGCTTCCATTTTATTTTAGAAACAAAACATGGTTTATTTGTCATTTTCTACAATGTTAAAGGATGGCATGTCATTTTATTGTTTGTGGGTGTAAAGAAAGTGAGATTCAGGGCCTCCCTGGTGGCGTAGCGGTTGAGCGCTGCGCTGTGGAGCTGTCGGCAGCGGCGATGCGAGTTCGATGCCCGGCCGGGGAGAATCCCACATGGCAGGGCAGACCTCTCCTGCCTCGCCTGCTGCTCCCCTCAGCAGTGTATTTCTGATCTGCCTGTTCTGCTCCCCGCTCTGTCTCTGGTGAACCCTCTCACCACCCCGCACCTCTGGCCTATACCCCAGCTTGTATAAATAAATCTTAAAAAAAAAAAAAGTGAGATTCAGCAGCCCTGTCTCATGAAATCCATGTGTTCTACTATGTCTCACAATCGCATGTGGCCTGCTTCCTAGCTCATCTCTCAGCCTTGTCAGTTCTATCATTTCTATGTCCCATGAGCTCCAAAGCCCTCGACACTCCAAGCCATTGCATGCGTTTCCCTCAACCTGGAACACCCATCCTCCCCCTCTCCTTGGTCCGCCCTGGTTATCCTTCAAAGCGCAAACCCCGTCACCTAAGAGCACTCTCTCGTTTCCCCACCAACCCCCGTGATCAAATCTGCATTAGTCTTTGTTTCTGAGTCTGTTGTCCCTCAAAGGCAGAGCAGGCGGCTCTTCCAAATGCGCACCCGCAGATCCAACACAGAATCAAGCACAGAGTAGGCTCATTCGCATTTGGCTTGTGAAGGTGTGAACCAGAACCCACAACGCTGGGCTCGAACTCGAGTCCACCCTGCATTCCTCGAACAATATTGTTCCTGATGCCCCTTAAGTTTTCAGAGGCTCTGGGGGCCCCAACTCACACTTCATCTTCCAATTTCAATGAGCCCGTCAGAGAGCCCCTTTCTGGAGACATCTGTCTGATTCACTTACGTCAAGTCAGAGTATTTCTTGGGGCTCGCTCCCCCTGCTGCATCCTTGTGCTTGATGTTTGTTTGCTGAGTCTATCAATGGTGTCGGGGATTTAATCGAGATGTATGGACTAGAAAAGAATTTACAGTATTGTCACATGTGTGTGTTGGGACCAGAGCTGGGGCCATCCATCACGCCTGCAAACTTGTCAACAAGGTGAAATAGCCAGATGTCTTATTTTCACAACTTTGTAATTCTCTTGGAACAACAACCCACAAAATGCTGCAGCCTGAAAATATGTTGCTCTTCTAATAGATGTCCCCTCTAACTACAACTGTCTACATAACAAAATGTGCTGGTGCCCTCTATAACTCTCTGCTCAGATCTGACTTGGACCCAAACAATAGGGCTCAGGAAAATGGAAAGAGGGAAATGAAAGCAGAGCACCCAGGGAAACAACATGACAAGAATGTCACAGAAGCTCCACTGAGCTTATGGAAATGGGACAAATCAGTGCCATGTATTCCGTGTGCTCAGTGTGGTCACCATGTTCCTGGGTGTGTCTTTGTCTCTGGCCCAGAGACTCCGCTTCGGGGTCTCCCTTCCATGCGAAGGCAGCGTGCAGCATATGACAGCAGATAAAGAGACATGGCTTGAAATCAGATAACCTTGAGCAAATGACTCAAGCCCTCTGAACTTCAGTCTTCCCATCTTCTAATTTTGGTCGATGACAGCATTTATTTCTTAATGTGCCATGGGAATCAAAAGCAGTAATTCAGAAAAAACACCAAAGTACCTGGCATGGAGCCAACACATTATTACTATACAAGTATGAAGTGAGGAAAGCACAATAAAACAGGTGTTCAGAACAGGACAGAAAGCAACAGTATCTCTGTAATCTTCAAACTGTAATTGGTAAAACTTTAAGCAAACAGACTCTTTGGATGGAGGGAGAAAATGCAACATTCTTAGACAAACAGATCTGGGTTGAGTTCCAGACTACATTCTACTATATTCTTCATCCCGTCTTGACAGGGACGCGTTTTGTTGACCAACACACATCCAAACCCCAGCCACCTTCAGAGAATGTGGAAACTGTGATGCCAGTTGGTGGAGCCACGAAGATTTCCATTATCTTATGGAAAAGGGACAGCTCTTCCTCTTGCCGTGCCAGCTCTAAGGTCACCCTCCGCCTGTCGCGTCCTGGCACTGGTCGAGACCTGAAGAGCCCTGAGTGGGTTGTAGCTGCTCACGTGCCATGTTGCAAGTCAGCGCTGGGCCTGATTTCCAGCGAGCTCTGCCCCAGAGCTGCAGAAGAGAAAGGTCTCTCACGGGACCCTTGCCTCGGCGGGTGCCCAGCCCAAGGCTGTCCTTTCCTTGCTTCGAGGTTACTGAAGCAGTTAAACGCAGCTCAGCCCGGCCCTGGAAACGAGCATGGCCTCACCGGACTCGCACGCCTCCCAGCCTGTCCACGGTGCCTCTTCCAAGCAGCTCCCTGCTGAGCAGCCCGCTGGGGCTCTTCCCCAGGGCTCGCCGCCCCTCCCCACAGCGAAGCACCTGCGCCTCCATCTCACTGGAGACTTCTAAGACCAGGTCTGTCTTGAGGGAGGTAACTGAGAGCTTGTCTGGAGGTGCTAGCAGGGGAGCGCAGCGCCTTGTATACCCTCGACCGAAGAACGGTCCGTCTGAGAGGGAGGTGATTGAATGGAGCCACAACTCACGGAGGCAGAAGCAATGCGCCAGTGACAGAGGAAAGGAGAAGCCCTGCCGGAGGGGCTGCTGGGTGGGGGGTGTCCTTCTGGAGTGTCCAGGACACCCCTCTGGGCTCTTTGCCCAGAGACCAACCGGGAGAAGCAGGATTGTGCCCCCGTTTGACAGTCGCCTCTGTGGTGTTGTACCAAGGAGGCACAAGTGGCATCGCCCCAACATGGGGGAATCGGACTGGCGGGAGGACTCACGGCTGAGCTTGGGAAGAGGAAGGCGGGCAAGGGCGGCTTTCGGTGCGGGCACCCGCCCCTCAGGGCGCCAGGCCCCTCGGTGGGCGGAGAGGGCGGGCGTGAGCCAGGGCTCGACGGAGCGGGAAGGTGTCGTGCGGCACAGAACCTCGAGCTGATTTCAAGACTGACTTAAAGAGCCAAATGTTCCTTTCCAGTTTAAAAAATTTGCTTCTTCTTACCCTGAGTTGGTACAAAAACAAAAACCAGGTGTTGGGTGAAATGTCTGTCAATCAAGTATGTGATGACAGATTTCTGAAGACATCTGGATGCTTGATGAAATTTATATTCAGTTGCTCTCTCGTTCACACACACTGAGTGCGAAGGGGGTGGGGTGGGGAGCGAGCGTAAGGGGGCCAGAGGGGGTGAAGCCAGGGAACAATAGCTCCTGAGCAGTGTCACAAAGGGGGTGCTGTGGGCAGAATGTTTGTCTCCTTCAAAATCTGCAGATGGAAGCTCTAATCCCCCATGTGACAGTATTTCGAGGTGGGGCTTTGGGAGGTGATCAGGTTTATATGAAATCACGAGTATGGGGTTCAATAAAGTGTCTGGGGCTGTTCTGAGGGTATGGAAGGGGCCAGTCAGCAGCTCTCTGGCTCCCTCCTCTCTCTCTTTCTCTCTCTCTCTCTCTCTCTCGCTCTCTCGCCCTCTCTCGCTCTTGCTCTCTCTCTTGTACGCGAGGACCCAGCAAGCGGTCAGTCATCTATAAAATAGGGGAAGAACATTCATCAAGACCTTGACCCTGCTGGGCTCCCATCTCAGACTCCCAGCCCCCCAAATTAGGAAAACTAAGTGTTTGTGACTTCAGCCACGCTGTCCAGGGGGTTCAGCTCTTGCAGCCCCTGCTGCCAGCACAGGGAGGGCTCAACTTCCGCCTCCTCCTCCTACTTCTCCTAGTTGAACTCTCATCCTGGTCCAGGGCTGGGAGGAAGTCCCACCTTATAGAGACTGTGGCAGAGGGGAGCAGGCGGGGAGAGGCATCTGTATATTCAGTACCCACTAACTCATCACCCTGAGATCTTTGAAACTCGCATCTCAATGCTCTGAGAAATGCTCCAGTGTGGCAGGTGGACACCCGAATTCCCCTTTGAAGCAGACCACCTCTGTGCGCAGAAATGCCACCTTTTGGGTGGAAAGGAGGACACTGCCCTTCACAGGTCACCCCCTCTTTTGCTGGCCACTCACAGTCGTGCACTCGGAGAGCAAGGCCCTCTGCTTAAATCGAGAGCTGCAAGGGCCGGCATCCCGTGGGCAGCTGGCTCTGGGAGAAGGTGCCCGTGTCCAGGAAGAACAGGCGTCCGCAGCGTGTGAGCCTGAGCACAGGCTGCGTCTCTCTCTGTGATCGTAGAGGGGAATGTTTCTCTTGGCTCTCAGGCGTGTGTGGGCAGGGGTGTCTGTTGTCATCTTCTCATGGCACTTGAGGAACCGAGACTACAGACGTGGCAATGGCATGTGGGCCTGATCCCATTGCTAGCTGCAGGAGAATGTGCGCTTTACCCTCTCACATTCTAATGTTCCCGGGTCTAGCACAGCAGGTGCTTTCTCCTGCTTGCAACAGAAGTGTTCTCACCCAACATGCACACCCGTGAATTGTAATTCCCTATCACTCAAGCCTGCAGGCGGGTCCTCATAAGCACACAGAACCCCCTATTCTGGGGTTGGGGACACAAAGGGCCTAGCACCCTTCTTCTCCCCAAAGGAATGAACCCAAGAAAGCTGGGTGCTTCTAGAGCTGCAGAGCCTGACAGAGACATCTACAGTGGAAACCCAAGTTATGGGGGAGTCCCCTTCCCCCACGAGGACTGGGAGGGGGCTACAGTGGGAGACGCCAGGGCACTCCACAGACAGGAGGGAACACCCAGGGCAGGGTGGGGATTCCACCATCATTCTGTGGGGGTCACAGATGCAGTTGGAATGTGGATTTTATTTCCCTTGCGAACTATTGAATAGTCCAACACATTCATTACTAACTGCTCTACCCCGAGAAAATGGCCTCAGGCAGAAAAATCCAAAGACCTGCTGGTTCCTGGCTGTGGTGTTACCACCTTCCAGCTGAAGCTGGAAGAGTTAATGAAAGACCTAGCTTTAAAAACTTAAGTCATATTTTTTTCTCTTCCCATCTTCCTTTATCTCAACTTACAGAAAAATTGAATCTGAGATGAGTTTTTAATTAAAGATCTCATAATAATATACAAAATCCAGGAGATAAGGAAATTAAATATTAAATATGGATTTTTTTCCTCCTTGCTTCCTCACCCCACTTCCTGTTTTGAACAAAGTTTATTGGAACTAAAGATGACAGAGGACTTTAGCGTCACAAAGCACGGTGCTAGAGAAGGTTAATTTGGGTGGTTTAGGGCAGTCTGGTTGCCTTTCAACTATCCATTCTGAACCAGACCAGGTGGGCAAATCGCCCTGTACCTGGGAGTTTGGAGAGCCCCCCCCCCAGCCCACCCTTAGCTTGTTAGAGAGATGACCACCCAAGCCAGAAGTGGAATACCTGAGAGGCAGGAAGCGAGGAGTTCATGCCACAGATTACATGGACTGATAGCTGTGATAGAAGGAAAAGGAAGCAGGTTTGGGGGAGCTAATGTCATCTCTGACCGAGCGGGATGCTCTCATTCACATTGTCCTGACAGGCTGACGGCGACCTTGGCAGTGGACGCAGCGGGTCATCTGACCTCATCTTCCTGCTGGAGGGTTAAGGCTACTGCTGCAGAAGAGACAATAAAAATGCACCTGGCCCCTAAGTCATGTGTAGTGCAGTGTTGTGAGCCAATGTCACCTCAATAAAAATTTAAAGAAGAAAATGAATGAATAATCAATCTAAAATGTTCAGTTTTTAAAAGTCACATTGATTACTTTAATCCCAAGGAAATTTTTAAAAAGAAAATTGATCCTATTTAGCCAACCTAGAGAAAATTCCAAAGTATTTTCAAGTGCTGGATGAACAGATGACTCTTCGTTCTGTAGTTTGTTTCCACACTCAACGGTTCTTCCAGGGGCCTGGGCCTGGACGCGTCATGACACTTTCTGGACTGTTCATAAATGATTCAAGCCTCCAGTAAAGTCAGAGACTTCAAATCTACAAAGACAATCACGGGATAAAGAACTTTCTGAAATGACAAGAGCAGGTTAATTGTGTCTCCATGGGGAGCCTGGGGCGGCAAAGAAGCCAAGCCAGGAAGACTTCAATGCTTGTCACTGTAAATCCAGGAGGGTGCGTTCTTGTTTGTTGTGTGTTTGTTTAAACCTGACCTCATTCTGAAAAGAATCCAAGAAAGTCCTTACAAATAGCACAGTAAGATGAAAAATAAAAATAAATTAGAAAACTGGGGCAAAGAAAATAAGCTGGAATGAGATGGAAACAATTTTTAAAAAGTCATCAAGCTGGGAAATTCTGTGATCATGCCACTTGAACCGCAAACATTTCTTAGAAGGATGCAGAGTTTTTGTGCCGGGGGTGGAGGGAGTTGGGGGGCACATGGCTGAGCCTCACTGCTATTATCTGGACTTATTTCCATGCAGATAAAACTGGATGGAAACCTCCATACAGGGAGAGCTCTCTCCACTGCTCTTGACGGTCAGGTTACTCACATTCTTCCTTAAGAAAACCAAGGGGGAAAAAAAAGCTTTGGTTTGCCTTTGATTCACGAGGTTGTCCACGAAAAATGTCAAAGTCAGCTTGATGTATTGTTGATGGTGCCCTCGGCCACTCATTCCGGAGCACTGCACGGAGATTCGGTACTTGCCAAGAGCCCTGCTAGGTGATGGGAATAGACGAGCAGGTGAGGCAGGGCCTTGCCCACATGAGTTTGGGGGAGACAAACCACACGCTAAGTGCTTGTTCTGAGGTGTGGGGGTATTGCCCTACCCCCCTCTGGGTTCTTCTTGGGCTGGATGAGTCATCAGAAAAGCGTCAAGTGTGTTAGCATCTGATCAAGAACATACTTGTGCAGAACTCACAAGGCTGTAAATTCTAAAGAATAAGAGAGGGAATGTACTTACGACGGGCAAATGGGAGGTGTTACCACATCCTTACGCTGAGAGTGAAGAGGAGATTCTCAGAGAGGACATGCTCGTTGATAAACCCTCACCTTGATGAGACCCCCTAACCACATTGTTCTAAGTAACTCCTCTTCACTTAGGGAGACTGCAAAGGCCTTGGGCAAGAGCAGACGCTTCTCCCGGTCTCCGGGGCCTGCACTGCTCTCAACATAGGCCATCTGCTTTCTCTAAGTGGTGCTCATGGACCTCCTGAGTTCCCTCCCATCCCTCACTACCTGTAGGTTTTTTTTTTTAAGATTTATTTTTATTTATTTATGCACACAAGAACTAGGCTGTAGGCCAGAGATGCAGGGGGTGAGAGGATTCACCAGAGTACAGAACACGTGGATCTACTGAAATCCACTGCTAAGGGAGCAGCGGGGAAACAGGAGAGGTCTGCTGCGCCCTGTGGGTCAGCTCCCTGGCCGGGGATCGAACTCAGGCCACAGTGGCTTGCGATAGCTTGATTACACTGAGACTTAACCCCTGCACCACCAGGGAGGCCCACCCTGTAGGGTTGTAACGATAAACACCATGTCAACCAGCCCAGCACAGAGCAGTCAAAGGTGATGGGGGCTTGCAGGTGGGGCTGTTGTGATGTGTGTGTATCCCGCTTCTCTCCGCTGGCCATGTCGAAAGTGGCAGATGGCGTGCTAGTCTCCCCTAAAGCACCCCCTCTTACGTCTTGCCAGAACCCTCAGGTGAACGCACTGGGGCTGAGACCGCTGTCTGAGGTTGCACAGTCAGTGACAGCAGCGCATCTCCCTGATGCTGTAGCCTATCTGTCCCCTCCTGAGAACCTCACCAAACAGAGAGCCCTTAGAACCCCCTCAATCGATTTTTATCCATCACCACGTGAGATCTTTGCTAAAACCTCTGCTCCTGAGTTTTGGTAAGAATAACAGGAATAACTTCTTGAAAGAAAAAGCATTTCGTGTAAGAAAAGGTTGTCATTTGTTCCTTTGGCAGTTGGCCATAAAACTATACACACGATTAATGAATTCATTGAAAATCTTCTTTCTCAAATTATTTTTCCCAAATCCCACAGAAATTGTGATTGTTTTGTGATAACTGCTGCTGTGAACCAAATTACCTTTAGCAAACCTCAAGCCTGGTTAATCCCCTCCCCGGGTGGACCAGCTGCCTGTGTCACAGCCCAGACGAGGCTTGCAAGCTGCAGGAAAATGCAAGACGTGAAGACAGGACAGGTGGGAGGTGAGGCGGCAGACTGAGCAAGACCAGAGCCACAAAGAGCTTGAAGCAGGGGTGTTTGGATGCACATTCTAGAAAGATCACTGCCTTCCCCATGGGTCGGCAGGAGGGGCCAGGGTAATTCCTCTGATTTAGCCGGCCGAGCCAGCACTCAGCCCAGGGCCTGGCCAGCAACCTGCACGGGTCCCAGGTCCAGGGACGCCTAGTTCACGGGCAAAGGCCCATGTGTGCCTGTGTGTCTCAGCCCCCTGCCCTGCTGGGCGCTGCGTGCACTCACCTCATTTATCCCCTGCATGAGCCCCTATGAGACACTCAGTGGACGCTAATACTACAGGGAGGCCGATGCTCAGTGTAATCCCAACATGGGAAGAAAGGGGAGGAGGGCCTCCCTGGTGGTGCAAGGGGTTAAGTCTCAGCCTATGAAGCTATTGGCAGCCACTGCAGCACGAGTTCAATCCCCAGCCAGGGAGCTTCCCACATGGCACAGCAGACCTCTCCTGTCTCCCTGCTGCTCCCCTCAGCAGTGTATTTCAGTAGATCTGCCTGTTCTGCTCCCTACTGTGTCTCTGGTGAACCCTCCCACCACCCCACACTGCTGGCCTGCGCCCCAGCTCTTGTATGCATAAATAAATAAATTGTAAAAAAATACAAAAGGGAAAAGCTGGGATCTGACCCCAGGAGTCTGCTTGAAAGCACCCACATTCCTAGCAGCTGGGGCCAGTGTTCCCCAAGCTCCCGGAAGATAAAAATCACCGAGTTCACTAAACCTCCAGGTTGGCAAGGGCCCCCAAAGTCTGCTCGCTTTTCCTGTCTGTTATCACAGCATCCCCCGCAATCCTTGCCTTCAGGGAAGTCTGGAAAACAAGGAAAAATCCAGATGCTTGTGGCGCTGGTCCAGAAGGTGTGGGAACGCCTAGAATGATGGGGCCTCACCTTAAGCCAGTGGGATGAAGAGGGGGAGAAAGGGACCGGGCGATGTACCAGCCCCGGTGGGGGCAGCAGCACACCAGAGCCCCCCACAGTAACGGGGCTCCGTCCCAGTCCCCTCCAGGCTTAACCTGCAGGTGAGATTCAAGAGCATCAGCGAGACCCCTCAGTCACCCCCAAGCCAACTTCGCAATCACCCGGAGCATCAGAGAGGGAAATGCAGTAAGGCCTGGGGCTCCGCTCCGCAGCCCAGAGTCCTGAGGGGGGCTCTCCGGCGTTGAGACCCCTCGATAGCCAGCTGGGTCACTGGGGATGGAATCCCGAGTCCTTCCCAGCACCGTCAAGTTCACATCGCCTGTGGCTGGCTTGGTGATTTCTCATGTTCAACCTGACGCTCTCCTTGACCCCCTGGGGGTCACCCCTGGGCGAGGCTCCCGGGGTCTGTTTGGAGATGGACACCCCCGCTTTGCTTTCCTCACCACGCTGAGCGCAGAGAATCCAAACGGTCCTCCTAGCCCCTCAGTGAGTGTCCAGCAGAACCAACCACAGTCCACTCTTCCTCCCCACCGAAGGGTCACGGGCACTTGCTCTCCCCTTAGCCTGGGCTCGGAGGGCAGGGGGAGAAGGGAGGAGCCACAGGTGTGCCCGCGATGAAGTGTCAAGAGTGTGGAATCTGAAAATCAGGAGGAAGAACACAGAATGTCCCACAACTTCCGCAGGACAGTCATTACTCGCACTCATAAACCACTTGGTGAGGGCCAGGCACTGGCGAGGAAACGTGAAGATGGATTGGACCCTACCTCACAGAGCCTCCAGCACTTACATCTTAACAAAATTAATACAAACCATCTCTGCACTCTATTGGAGTGGGGGCTGCCGAGAAAACTTCAGGTGCAGTTAGAGCAGATAGAGTAGACAATGCAATCTGGCTAGTCTAATACTGTCCCCCGCACTGCCACCCCTTTCCTCTCAGCATCTTGCACTGTGGAAGCTGGAAAGCCAGGTACTTGCGGCCTCCCTTGCAGCTAGGTGTGACAACACACTGTGATGTTGTACTAATGTTGTAGAGCGAGGGCTTCTGGGATCTCTGAAAGAACTTTCACTCTGCTAATGGAAGGGACATCACATTTGGAATTTCTTCTGTTCCCTTTTCATTGCCTTAAACATGGTGTGATGGCTGGAGCTGTGTCAGCCACTTTGTAGCCATGAGGTGAAGTGTCTGACAATGGAAAGACTAATGGCAGAAGGGAAAGGGAAAAGAACCTGGGGCTTCTGATGGCTTCCTTGAGCAAGCCACCTCCAGCAGCTGTCACTTACCTCTAGCGTTCACCTGGCTGACCTCTGCATCCTAGTGAGAAGAATCAGAGAGCGGTGAGGTCATCTGGGTGATCCCCTATGCTCCGTGTACTTGCCGGCATGGGCTAAAGGTTTAGTGAGTGTGTATTCACTGATTAGTACTTCCTTGGACCTCAGACAGCTGACTCTATTCAATTAAAACACAAGCTGCCTGACTTGCCTGGTACTGAGAGCTGAAGAGCTGCCCTGAGCTACCCAAAATAAAGGGGTTAGGGGCAGAACTGGACACAAAGCCCTTCTCTTTAGCCAGGCGTGTCCTTCCCAAGCAGTGTCCTTCCTGGGCTCCAGCAGGCAGCATCCATCTTAATGTACAGATGCCTCCTGCCAAGGTGCCAGAGCATTTGCTTCCTTCCAGGAGTGTGTGAGGCAGTTATGGGGAACGGAGGCGATAACAAATGCATGGAACATCAGTGTTCAAAGATGTCCTAAAAACCTCCTGGCCTGGGAGTGTAAATTGGAGCACCCAGCTTTGCAGAGCCACTGGCAACTGTCAACCAAGCTTCTGCATAAGCAATCCCAGCCGTCTGCCTGTCGGCACGCTCTCTAGAGAAACCTCCAGTGGGGCCCAGGACTCTGCATGCAGAAGGTCGTTGACTACATACTTGGTCTTGTAAGAGCAAACACACTGGGAACTGCCCAGCTGTCCTCCACGGGGAGCTGCGCCCGTGTGGCCTCAGAGAGCATTGGGATAACCCACAGAGGGCGAAGTCTAAGCGGAACTCGGGTCCATGTCAAGAAGTACCCAGAGAGCAAAACGCAAGTTATGGAAGGAGAAAGGGGCTGGGCTGCCAGCTCCAGGTGCCATCACCAGTTACCACGGACAGGGGCGGGGGGGGTTAAGTAGCAGAGATCTCTCTTCTCCTGGTTCTGGAGTCAGCAGTCAGTGATCCGGTGCAGCAGGTCAGGTTCTGAGGAGAATCTCCCTGGCCTGTAGATGGCTCCACTGAGCGCCAAGACCTTCAGGCCAGAGCCCCACTCTCAGGACATAATCAAAGATCCCACTTCTAAATACCACTGCATTGGGAGTGAGGGCTTCAAAGTTTGAATTTGGGGGAGACACAAGTCATCAGTCCATAACAACTACTGAGGCCAGCTCATCCCTCCCCAGCAGATGGGAGGACCACACAGAGTCCAATTCATGGCCTTCCAGCCATTAAAATTACAGGACAGAGCTTCTCACCCATTCCTTTCTGCTGCCACTATGACACTTACAGATGCCATATTATTCTCACTGTCCTCCACAGTGCTGCCTTCTACTCTGCTCCGCCTACTCGGCCCACTTGCCTCAGAGTCAACTGGAATATTTTTATTCCGCTTCCCTGGCCCACCCTCAGGAACCAGCGTTTTATGGTTTCTTAGGTGTGGCTGTGTTTTGTGGTCTTGCAGGTGTGGCTGTGTTTTGTGGCCTCGTGGGTGTGGCTGTGTTTTGTGGTCTTGTGGGTGTGACTGTGTTTCGTGGTCTCGTAGGCGTGGCTGTGTTTCATGGTCTTGCAGGTGTGGCTGTGTTTTGTGGTCTTGCAGGTGTGGCTGTGTTTTGTGGTCTTGCGGGTGTGGCTGTGTTTTGTGGTCTTGCGGGTGTGGCTGTGTTTTGTGGTCTTGCGGGTGTGGCTGTGTTTTGTGGTCTTGCGGGTGTGGCTGTGTTTTGTGGTCTTGCGGGTGTGGCTGTGTTTTGTGGTCTTGCAGGTGTGGCTGTGGTCTCCGCACCTTCTCCCAAGAGCCCCGAGTGTGTGCACTCCCTCAGTCTGCAGAGCTTGCCAAGTGGGGCTGTGGGCAGACTCCAGACTGGTGGCGGGGACTCAAAAACAAGATGTGGTCTCAGCTCTGACAGGGCTTGAGGCTTAGACTTTGGTGCTGGCAGAATCGAGACGGTGCTGACGGGGGTGGTGATGATGACAGTGGTGATGGTGCCGAAGGTGACGGGGATGCTGATGACGGTGACAGTGATCATGATGATGGTGGTGAGTAGACTTTGGAAAACCCCTTCCTGGATCAGGCCCTATTCCAAATGCTTTAGCAAAATAAAGTTGTTTAACCACTTTTTATCAGCCCCATTTTACAGGTAAACAATGGAGGTAAAGAAGGTCACAGAGGAAGAAGTGACAGAGCTGGATTCAGATTAGGGGTTCTGGCTCCAGAATTTAATCAAGACAGAGTATCCCCAGTTAGGTCAGCAAAGACAGGAGACAGGGATGAGCTATGATAACCAGAGCTCACAGGCTGTGGGACCCCTGAAGAGGATGCATTCACGGAAGGCTGCATGGAGGAAGGGACCTGCAAGCTGCATTAGGTTCCTGTATTGGGCAGATATTTGCAGACAAAGGGAAAAGAAAGTGCACAGGCCCAGGGTTCGAGGGAGTAAGTTGTTGGGTATGTGCGATGCTGGCTGAATCAGGAGAGAAGGATTGAAGGAGGGACATGCAATGGCTCCCCCTCGAAACTGTTATCCTTTTCTATAAGGCACCGAAATATAGTTTAGAGGCTAAATGCTCCTGTTTTGGACTAAGGAATGCTGGGGTTTAAATCTCAGCACCAAAACTTCCTAGTTGTATGAACTTGGGTCTCATGGTGCCCCATTTCCTCATCTGTAAAATGGGGATAATAATATTCCACCATCACAGAGCCGGAGTGAGAATTAAATGAGTTAATATATGTACGGCCAGGACAAGGTAAGCATCTTTATCCGGCCACCACCGTCATCACTGTCAGCATCCCCATCTCCATTGTCACCATCACCACCGTCATCACCCCCATCCCCATCAGCTCCATCCCTGCCCGCATCAGCACCACCACCATCCCACCTTCATTTATTTGGTGCACTTCATGTGCCCCAGGGATGGAGGATGTGATGGCGGGCGGAGCATCGGGGGCCCAGCTGGGAGCTCATGTTTAGAGCTGTTCTTGCAGAAAGCGAACCCACGGCTGGTGTGGGAGGGATGTGCTCCCCTCCTGTCACTTGGACTAATGCAAAACGTCCCCACATGTCCCTTCCTGATGACAGCAAGCAAGGCCACTGCTGAAAGACAAGGACTTCTATTAACAAAGAGCACAAAGGAGCTGGGCATATTAACATCTGACTTTGCAGAAGGAGAGACAAGGACAAGGCGTGTTCCCGGGGCAGGTCTGGCCTCAGAGGACACTGGTGGACTCACAGTCTGTGGAGAGCTGCTCCCCAGGGGCCCCCTCAGGGCAGAGAGGAACCCAGTAGTGATGATCTCGACATCAGCATCAGGGTTATTTTTGACAAGCGGATCCTAACTCCCTTCTAGGATGTTTTACTTCCGATGGACACTTTAGTCGTTAATTCGAACCTCATCGCTCCTTGGTGAGCGAGCCGCAGCTGGACTTGATTTCTTATTTTGACGTGTAAACTGAAGGCCAGTTAGGTGATCGGCTTAGTGGGGAAGCTGGAATCATAATCGAGACTCCCCACCCTTCAGGCTAAAGGTCTTTTGACTATACTAATCCCTCCCCCTCTGACTGACCCCTAGGTGCAGACAGGACCTGGAGGATTCAGGCTCAAGTGGACGGGGAGGGTGCTCGGTGCCTGCCCTGAGGCTGGCTGGCCTGGCACAGTGGGGGCAGCCGGGGTGCCCCCCAGGGAGGCTGTGTGGAGGAAGGAGTCCTACTTCCCAGCCACGGCCTCCCACACTTTGGAGTCTGACGTGGTAGTAAAATGGCAAAGAATATTTCAAAGACCGAAACAGGGCTATTAATTTTGAGATTTGCAACATGAGAACATTAAGCAAATACTTAAGTTTCTACCATGCACTATCTCAAAAAAAGATATTTGCGTATTCCCCACACCCCCCCAAACATAGGAAGACCCCAACCTCAGATAAAAGGCATTGCCTGCAGGATCGGCGGTGTGTGGACCAGGGACATGTATGAGTAAGGAGGGTCTAGGACGGTGCCCACTATTCCGTGCTGCTGCGTGTGGTTACACAGTGTGTGGACTGGGTCTCGTCCACTCACAGAACTGTCTGGTTTGGCTCTTATTTTCTTACTTCCCCACAGACCAGCAGAAAAAAAATATTGGGAGGAAAAATGGCAGATAACACTGGTCAACGGTGAGATCGTTACTGACTTAAAAAGGCCCTAATCTGTAGTATCTTGGTGTGCTGAACATGAATGTAACCCTGAAAATTTATTAGCTCTTATTTTGAAGATATTTCATATAATTCATTTTATAAGTTTCACCATGTAAATTTATCCAGCAGGACTGCAAGAACATCCTAAATCAGCCTAGAATGATGTAATATTGCATCGCATTGCATAATACCGTCATGCACACATCATCCAGAGTCGATTGCGTCATTTTCTGATCCCATGCAATACTACTGCCAGGCGGCTGCTGAAGTAAGCTGACATCAGCAGTGCACTATAGAGAGCCCTGTCGGAAAGGTTGAGATTGAAAATATTTCAGACTTTGTGCGAGACAGTTTAAGCTACTGTTCCATAGAACTGTTATTATTTTATCCATTTAGGCACAATACAGAACAGTCATGCCTCAAAAGTGCGTTAACAGCGTGGACAATTTCTGATCTATTTGTGGGGGAGTGACATTTGCCAACCAGAAGAAGTCTCACTTCTCAAGTGAAGAAGGCTTATCATCTTGACTTCAGATGCAAGGTGGGTGACCAAGACGAGCTCTGAGCCCTGCATAGATGCTGTGCTACATGTACAACACAGCTTTCACGGTGGTTAAATGGCAAAAGACCATCAATGCCATTTGCAGTCCCCATGGTGTGGAGAGAGCCAAGCAACCACATAAAAGACTATGACTTCTGCTTGGTTCCTCCTCTTTCCAGCGGAATAACAAAGCAAAAGAAGTCAAGAATAGTCGACCCAAACATTCCGTCTGCATTGAGACCAGTTACACATGGTGAGGGACTTCCTATTCCAGAACCTCCAGCAGAATATTCTCTTGATTCATCTGATGAGGACAAGGGTGAGCCGACCTGTTCGTCTTCTGTTCCATCAGCATGCAGTGATCCAGATTTTCACGGTGGTACATCATCAACCCCACACAGACTAACACAGGAGAACTAAATGACCTAGTTTGTGATTTGGACTTATCCAAGAACAAGGCAGAATTGCTAGGATCAAGACTCCAACAATGGAATCTTCTAGAAGATGATGTCACAATTACTTTATATCAAAAGTGCCACCAGCAGTTGGAACCTTTCTTCAGAAAGGAAAGTACTCTGGTATTCTGTTCTGATATTGAGGGCCTCATGAATGCCTTAGAAATCACTCACATGACCCACAAGAATGGAGACTATTTCTAGACTCTTTGAAACTGAGACTTAAGGCTGTGCTTTTGCACAATGGAAACTGTCTTCCATCTATTGTATTCCTGAACAGCTGTACAAGACACAAGCGAAGAAATCAAGAAGTAGTCTATGACTTGATTTTTTATAGCTATTAACCATAAGCCTGTTACTACTGGCATGCATTTTGTGATGTAAACATCAATTTATTGCAGATTACAAAAAACTAGAGCCAAAATTAGAATTTGACTGTCATATTCGTGTTGAGCACATACAAATTAATAGGAAATGACAAATTTTATTTCAGTAACATGACTTTTGTAAAAATTTGTTGACCAGTGTAAGAGATCCTCTTAATATGTCGAGTCTGTAATTTGCAACATTGCAAAGGAAAAGAGACATCATCTGGCCCAGAAAATTGAGGACATGATGGAATCCCCAAGTCTTCTCCAGAGCCACTTACACCAAGCAGATCGATGTGTTAATTCCCTTTCATGCACTAGTCTTCCATGCAGACTTTGGCTGAAGAAAGTGCTTTTGCCATGGACAGTTGGGCAGACACCAGTCCAGTGTGTGCCTCATTGTACAGAGTAAAATAATGTCCCTGAGAAGTTGTGACTTACCAAAGACCATACTGTGTGTTAGTGGTAATGCCTGTTTGATAAGTGGCTGGATAGATGGGGCTCACCTTTGGACACTAAACACTGACACATCAATCCACCTTCCTACTTCTATCTCAGCACCTATGGAGTTCACACACATTCCTGGTTCTTTAAGAAGTGCTCAAAAAAACACTTGATCCAAAATAGATTAATACTCAAACTTAAGCCACATTTATCCAGAGCAGGCACCGTGCTAGGTGCAAGAGCTTTGTTCATGCAAAGCTTCCTTGTAATCAAGATTGACTTTTTCTTCAGTATTCTTGCAAGAATTTGCAAGAAGTTTCCAGGAGTCTCATGTTAATATTGCATCAGTGTGTCCACTTTGCCCTGTAACTTGATATTACCTCCTATTCTCAAGATGGGCTCAGCCATGTAACTTACTATGGTCATTGGAATGTTAGAAAAGCTGATGAAAGTAAAGTGTCACCACCAGCTAGTTTCCTAGAGGGACATGAGAACCACAAGCAGAACTGAGTGATACACTGAAGACATTCCAGATTAGCAAAGCATGGGACACATAATTGCTGGGATACTACTTAGGCTAAAAAAAATATCATTGTTTATCTTAAATTCAAATTTAACAGCGCGCCTTATATTTTTATTTGCTAAATCTGGAAACTCTATCTTAGATAAACAATCTGCAGGTGACTTTTCAGCTCAACGCAGACATTTGAGTGAGCCCAGCCAAGGTTAGCAGAAGCTCAGCCCAGCAGAACTTCTCAGCTGATCTGTGGGCTCATGAGAAAAGTAAGTGTCTGCTGTTTTAAGCCTCCATGTTTGGGGGTGGCTTATTATGCAGCATTAGCTGACCAATACATCTGACACTTACCTTAGAAGAGTCACTATTCATACAATGAGCTCTAACAGAAGTAAGCCTTCAATAAAATATGCCCAGGTAGAAATAAAACTGGCTTCAAAAACAACCTTTTGATATTTATGGCTTTTCTGAAGTCTCTGACAGTTCCTTGTAGTTTGTGCTACCATTAATAGCACATTTGTTGTGTAATCCACAAGAGGTGGGTTAATCAATCTCTTACAGACTCTTGTGAGTGTATGTGCAAGTACGCCCACACCTAAATCTCCCAATCTTGATAGATGGTATCTATTTAAATGAACCATCATTGTTGGTCTCTGAAATACACTTTGGACAGCTGAATGATCAGCCATTCCAGTGCATCATGACAAGAAAGGTAGACGTGCTTCACTCTCGTGGCTCCTAAACCCTGGGGCAGAGAGGACTGATTGAAGAAGAGAGACTCTGGAATAACTTCAGAGAGAATGAAATGCATGATGACCTGGCTGGCCTGCCTTCCTCTGTCTTTCTATTCTTCCTTCTTATTTGTCTTTCTTCTTAATATCACAAGCAATATCAGTGCATTTTCACCGGAAAGATTTCCAGAAACTCCAAAATATGGTTAATCCTTGAACAATGGGAGGGTTAGGCGCACCAACATCCTGCACAGCGTATGACTTTTGGCCCTTCAAAAACTTAACTACAGTTGTCCCTTGGAATCCTTGCACGATTATTTTGAGGACCCCACATGGATACCGGGGTGCAATCATGCTCGTGTCTTAGGGTCTGTCCTGTTCTTTCTGTGGGTTCCACATCTGAATATTCAACTAACCAATGTCCACAGTTGATTAAATCCATGAATTAGGAACCAATGGTTAGAGAAATATTCACACATAATCAAACACACATATCCACCAGTTCAAGCTTGCATTCTTCAAGGGACAAGAGTATGTGGAGAAAGGCAAAAGACCCTCTTACTCTTCCTTCTCCCTAAAGGAGAGAGATTTAACCTATTATTGTGTGTTCTCCAGTTATTTTTCTAAGTCTCTAAGCAGACAAATCTATATACATAATGCAAGAGATAATATTATAAATGTGGCTCTGTAATTTGCTGTTTTCTAATATTCTGAGCAGTAGTTCCCTGCAGCGCCTGACTCTGAACAGGTGGAAAGGTTTTCCTGGACTTGGCACTTCCTCCACTTCCCTTCAAATGGGCATTTAGGTCGTTTCCATTTTCAATGTCAAAAATAAATTTCCAGTTATTATCCTAGAATTAAAATGTTTGTGCCCAAGAGTGAATCATTATTTAGGATGTTTTCAGAGAAGTAGAACTCTTAAACAAGGGTGCATTTTACATTTTGATAGCTGTTGTCAAATTTCCTTTTAAAAAGTCTTTACCAATTCATCTCTAATTAACAATGTATGAAAGTGCATATCTCCATTCATCTTCCTGGACCACGGTGATCTAGCTTTAATCTTTGCTAAACTGAGGGTAAAAGATGTTAACTTACTTTTATTTGAATTTCTTTAGAGAAGTTAAGTATTTTCCCAAGTGTTTATTGACCACAGGTGTTTTTCTATGACTTCCCCACTTTTCAATTGTACCTCTTGACTGTATTAATGATTAAAAAATTGCTTCATATATTCTGGATGCAGATGAAAATATTTCAATCATTTATTCCAGTAATTTGATTGTCTTCAACTTCATTTTTGGTGACAACTTCTCTGTCAAACAAGAGCTATTTTTACTTTTTAAATAACTATTTAAAGTTAGAATATTTAGATTTACAGAGAATTACAAGTCACACAGCATATATATCCCATACTCGGGTTCCCCATTATTGATCTATTACTTTAGTATAATACATTTGTGATAATTAAACCAATATTGTTATATCATCATTAACTGAAGTTCACACTTTATTCAAATCCCCTTAGTATTTACTAGTGGCCTCTCCCTTCTCAGGACACTACCCTACAACTAGTCACCGTGTCTCTTGTCTCTTTAGGTTCCTCGTAACTGGGACAGCCTCTTTGTGGGTTCTTGCTTCTGATTAGCTTAACTGCTTTGATCAGTTTTGGGGAGGTATTTTGTAGAATCTCTTTTAACTGTTATTTTGTCTTTTGTCATGATTTCATTGGGGTTATGGCTTTAGGGGAAGATGCCGGCAGGGATAAAGTGCCATTTTCATCACAAAGTAGCAAGGGTATTTGTCATTGTGATAGGACGTTAATTAACCTTGTCCCCCTTCACTATTGTACCTTTAAGAAGCAACTGACCATGAACCACCCACACTTAAGGAGTAGAGCACTGCGACCTGTAGGCCCATTATTTATTCATGCCAGTATAGACCCGTGAATATTGGTACTTTGGGTTATAATCCAATAGTACATTAAATTTTTGCTTGAATTATCCCAGCTTTACCAATGGGAGCTCTTTCCATTGGGTCCTGTGACTCTTTGAGAGGACACCTGCCCCATCGCTGTAGTCCTTATTTTGATATCTTTCCTTACTCTCTGGCATTACAAGGCTCATCTTATAAAGTCCTTGTCCCAATCTCAGAATCATCTAATTTTCCAAGAAGTCCTACTTCCTTTGGAGAATAGAATTAGCAACCAAGATTGGGGTGTCAGGTATGCTTGATGCCCTAAGGGTTTTATTGCATCTATTCTCTCTCAGTTGGCAAAACAAGGAAATACATGTGTGTCTAATAACCTGGATATATACACGTCTGTAACTATTTCTACATAGAACCACCTGTATCTATACTAAGTTAAACATGAGTTTATACTGATGTCTCCATTGTTCACACATTACCACACACATCATTCTGGCACTCTGCCCATCTAATCTATAACTCCCCACTCTAAGTGAGAAGCTTGGGTCCTATCATCCACTATTCATGCATTTAAGTGCTAAATTCCAGCATTCATGATAACGGCATGAGAATTATTAACTTGGATCCCATAGAAACAACTTTATCAGCTAGTATACAGTGTTGACGTGGTTTCTTTTGCTGTTAGTCTTGCAGATTGCACATGGATATGTAGGAAAACAATTTACGTTTCATATTAATCTTGTATTCTACTACCTTGCTGTAATCACTTATTATTTCTAGATTTTTTGGCTATTATTTAGGATTTTCTAATATACAAATGTCATCTGTGAACAAACTGTTCTATTTCTTTTTCCCTCCAATCCCTTACCTTCTTAATTCTTTTTTTTCCCTGTCATTAAGTGGAAGGGGGTTGAGTCTTAGCTTATTGTACTAACTAGGACTTTGAATGTAATGTTTAATTGTCTTGTTCCTGATCTTAGAGAGAAAGTATCTGCTTCCCTCCACTGAATTTGATGTTAGCTGTAGGTGTTTTGTATTTATTTTTTGTCAAGTTGAAGTTCACCATTGTTCTGCGCTTGATGAGAGTTTTTATGAATGAATGAGTATTGGCAAAGGTTTTCCCTGCATTGATTGATATAATTATGTCAGTTCTATTATTTAGCTTTTTGATATGGTAGTTTACATTGATTATTTTTGAAATGTAGAACCAGTCTGGTATACCTGAATAAATTCCACTTGGTCAAGGTATGTAGTTCTACTTAAACAATTTGGATTTATATGTAATATTTTATTGAGGATTTTTACGTCTATGTTCATGAGAGATATACTTAATTTTTTTATAATTTCTTCATATAATTTTGATATTTGGGTAATCCTGGCCTCAGAAAATGAGTTAGGAAGTTCCCTCTGCTTCTGTTTACTGGAAGAGATTATAGAAAACTGGTATTATTTCTTTCTTAAATGTTTGTAGAATTGACCAGTGAATTTGTCTGGCTTTGCTGCTTTTTCTTTGGAACTATTATTAATTATTGATTCATATTCTCTGATAGCTATAGGTCTACTCAGATTATCTATTTCCCTTTGAGTGTGTTTTGGCAGGTTATAGCCTTTTAAGAAATTGATCTATTTCATCTGTCATCAAAATAATTATTCATAGTGCTCCTTATCATTCTTTACACTGATTAGATCTGTAGCTATGTTATTATTTCTAATATTAGTAATTTATGTCTTCTCTTTTTTTTCTTGGTTAACCTTGTCAGAATTTCTCAATTTAAAAAATATTTTTAAAGAACTGACTTTTTTCTATCATTTTCCTGCCTTAAAAATTTAATTGATTTCTGCTCTAATTTTTATTATTTCTTTTCTTTTGCATTAAGCCTAAATTATACTTCTTTTTCTAGTTTTCTAAGGTGAAAACTTAGGTTATGAATTTTACATCTTTCTTCTTTTCTAATAAATTAATATAATGATACAAATTTCTCTTACAGAACTCCTTTCACTACATCAGACGATTGAAGTTTTATTTTCCTTTAGTTGAGTTCAGAATAATTTTTAAATTCCTCTACAGATTTAGGAACAGTCAGGGTGAATGCATTTTCTAGGTCAAGTTCACAACCTAGCAGAGGAGAATATGAGACTCTGCCAAGTTTATTGGATGAAGATTAAATTTGTAGGTTAAAGTGGTCACCTAACAAGAGAAAAGACTGAAGAGGTAAGAAGTCGGGCATGAAGACATCATGTGTCATGCTAAATAGCTCGGATTTTATCTTGGAAGTGATGGGGAATGAAACTTCTACTTACTGGTTTTTAATCCAGACATTTATTCAGTTTGATTCTTCAATCGGAATATGATGTTGTTATCTATAATTTTTGCTACCAGTATCAATGTGGCTGACCTATGCTAATCTTCACAATGTCTCAATGTCGGGGAAGTGTGGAATGCTAGTCTCTGATGTTTCAGAAGCTTACAGAAAGGACATAGCTAGGGGGAGCCTTTTCTTCATCCCATATTACTCCAGGTTGCCCAGCTGTACCCTGTCAGGGTGTTCTAGAACTTCTCCTTACATAACAAGCATCTAGCTTTACACAAATAAATATAATTGCAACTGAATATCTGTCTACCCAACAGAGGTTTTAGATGAAGGTGCAGTGGATTCCTGGACCTTTTTCCCCTAGCACCTCAAAAGACTGAGCAGTATGTTAAATGCTTATCTTTAATCCCTCCCTACTAAGAACACCTGGAGGGTTTTCTCCTTCCCTGAAACACAAAGGGAGGATCCAAGAGATAGGACGTCTGATGTGGGTTAGATATGAAGGTGGTAATAGCAGCCTCTCCTGTGAAAATTGAATGTTGGGAGTGCTGGTGAATATTGGCTGTCTGACAAGTCATTACAAAAACAAGAAGCACTCAGGGAAACATTAGCTGGTTTATAAGCAGAAATGAAAGGAAATAAAGAGAGTCCAGAATGTGGGATCATGAAGGAACAGAAAAGTTCACTGATTCTACGCTGCGGAAGGTAAGAGTAAGATTTAGAAAATCTTGTCTTAAACAAAACAAGCAAACACACTTTGTGACAAAAATCAGATTAAGAATGTGACCCCCTGACTTAACCCCAAAAGCCTCATTATCATGATGTTGAGAAATGAATGGGGTTGGGAAGCAAAGAAATAAAGTAGATTTGAGAAATACATCCAGGAAAGACCTTTAGGTATGGTGAGCCACACATGGTAGACTGGAGGCAAAAGATCAGAACTCTACTAAGGTTTGGGAAGGATGGTATTATCAAGGAAACCACAATTTCAAACCAAGAAGATCCTTAAGGATCTGAGACTTGAAACAACTCTTGATTGTCCAAATATCCATAAGCAAACAGCAACTCTACAAAAACTCTACAACCCCCAAGGAGAGCTTCTCCCCAATACCTACTTCAGATGTGGGCATGGAAGATGAGCAAGGAAAATTCCCCTAGAGAGTAAAGCCAGGGTCATTGAGGAAAATGGAAACTCCTCCTCTTCTAGGACAAGGAAATTTCACATCTACCTTGCAGAATTCCCATTTTCTCTCATTTTACTATGGAATTTATGTCCCTGCTTCTTCATTGTACATAAAGGGGAAAGAGATCACTTGTGATTTTAGTTCCTAAATCCCCAGACCCTACTAACCTCTGGGGTCCTCCATGCCCTTTACCTTTCTCCCACGTACAGGTTGGAGGTGAACACCTAGGATGACCTTGAGAAACACTGAAATACATCCGTTCTCCTGGGTCCCTGGATGACCATGTGGCGCAAAGCCCTCTGCTGGCCCACACTGCTTGGTGACATCAGAAAGAAACATTCAATGTGATAGGATGCCAAGATGATGGTGTAGCATCTAGAGTTAACTATCTTGTAGCATCTAGAGTAGCACCTAGTGCTAACTACCCTGATATATTGAGTGACTATCTTAACTCACACAATAACTTAGGGGGGAAAAAGGTCCAGAGCCCATGACTTTTAACTCTTGTCCAGTAAGTTTTCTACTCTTGGAATGTATCCTGCACTGAATCTAAACTGACAGGTCATTCCCCTTCAACCCACCTTTATTTACTCGAAAAATGACATGGTCCTGTTGTTATTCAACCAACCGATCTTGTCTGTGTTAGCAAGTGTGATGGAGGCGTCGTCTGTTGACCCAATTTCTCTCGCTCTCCAGTGTTGAAGGATTTTATGAAGGACTGTAATGACACAATCACCCTCCTCCTTTATGAGCTCAGACAACATCCCCCCTTTTATTACATTTACTGTCCTTTCTTGCCAAGGCACTTTTATGACTGTGGCAACGATTGCCTCACTCTTGAGAAACTCAGGAATATCCCTCAGTGCTTCATATAACTTGTCACAATATTTTTAACAGCAATTCTTCTTGTGTTTTTCCGTCAGAGCCTCTCACCAGCATCTCCCCTGACAATGCCATGCAGGGCTGGAGAGCTCTGACAGCGAGAATCATCCTTCTTGCTGCAATAGCAACTCCCTCCCCACGCTGTGCCCACGGGGGCTTCTCCCTCTTTTAAACCGCCCCTATGCTACTCTAGCGAGTGTGAGGGCTTGAGGTTAGAGTTTGCAGGTTTCAGGGGGGTTGTTGTTGCTGTTGTTTGGGCTTTTTTTTTGGCAGGAGGAAAGATCACACCTGAAATAGGCTCTGAGCTCCAGAGAAGCAAAGGCAAAAGCACAGCTTTAGACAAAGGTTCCTAGCGACAGTGATATTAATAGCAAACATCTGTTTATAAATCCCTTTCATCTGTAATCCATCTTACCTGATACACAGTTGGAGGGGAAAACATTTTAATAGGGACTCTTGTCTTCAAGGCTCAGGTCTTTTTTGCCACCCAGCAAAGACTCTGCCACCTCCATTACCAACCTATTGCCTATTTTTATTTAGATGCCTTTGTCTTTCCTTTGTTTCTATCACATCCTAAGCTTATCTCTCTTGTAATATTTACCTTTCCTTTTAGAGCAAAACAACAACAAAACCCATTCACCTCTGATTCCTGGATATCTTCACTAGCACCTGGCACATAATGAGCACTCAATATTCACTAAGCCAACATGGACTGAGCAGCTACTCTAGGATAGCGATGTTGTTTTAGAGTCGATGGATTGGAGAGCGGAGCGGGGTCCTTGGGTTCACTCTGGGAAAGGTTTCCCCATAGCTCCCTTCGGCGGCACATGACAAGTTTCTCCACGAGACAGAGACTCAGCTATACTTAAAGAACAGGTTTATTAGGCCAAGGAAGTAAAGGGCACTTGTATAGATACAAGTGGACAGGAAGAGCTGCCCCCCTGAGGGCCAGGTTTGCTGAAAGAGGCCTGCATGGTGCAGGTCACGGGCAGACAGGCAGGCCGCTGCCCTGCTGAGGGACAGAGTTGGTAAAGGAAAGCCCCTGCATAGGCACAGGTGGGCAGAGAGATGCCTGCCCTGAATTCTTGCACAGATGGCCCTGATAGAGCCTTCTTTCGGTTGGGAGGGGCTCATCTTCGAGGATGGCTGTCTGTTTGCTGGCTAGCTAGAATTAGAAAAGAGACCAGAGAGTCTACAATGGGCTCAGTCTCCATGTCTTTGCCCCTAGACTGCAGTCTAGCTCCTACCTGTGCTTTGTAACTTAGGCGCTGGCACTTAGGGATTGTGCTAATGGTTATGTTGATTTCTTCTATCCCCACGTCCTTGCATGGGTCTAGTTCTAATCTTATATCTCCTCCATCTCCTCCATCAATAGGACCTGTGCTAGGTTCTGATGATACGATACATAGGGAGCACCTGATTTCTGAGAGGCTGAATTCAGGAGGGGCCAGACAGGAACAAGGCAGAAGGAAAGAGGTGGTTATGGTCAAGAGGTGAATGGGTGGAGTAGAAAGCAGGTCATCAAGGATCAGTGGGGGAAATGAGAACTGAAACTTGAATGAAGGGAAAGAGAGAGCCAGGAAGAGACTCGTGAAGACATGTCTAGGCAGAGGGAACTGAGGAGTCCTTGATATGTTCCAGAACAGCAACAGTGGGGTAAAGAGCAGAGGGCAGAGCAATGGCAGATGAGGCTAGATGGGCAGCTGGGCCAGGCCAGGGTGGGGACCAAGGATAAATTCTGAGAATGCTGGTGGGTTCCAGAAGGGCAGACACATGACTTGTTTCGTGTTTTGAGAAAGATCCTTCCAGACTGTTGGGTGGGGGGTGAGTGGCAGAGTTGAGAGGCTGCCTGGATTTTAGGGAGGAGTTTGCAGCTCTCAGCAGGAGTTTAGGCTTTGGGCAAAGGTGTGTCAGTGAGGCTGGCTTTGGAGACAAAGCAGGCAGAGCAGAGATTCCCACTGCAATGGAAACAGTCAACTCTTGAACACAATGGGACATTTTTAAAGCATCTGCAATATACCAAGTGCTTTACATTTGTTGTGCCATCTCTGCATTTAGGAAACATGGAAGGATCGCCATCTTGACAGGCACTAGGAAGTAGAAAGTATTATCTCCTGTTGAAGACTTGGGAAACTCAATGACAGAAAGTTAAAGGGGTCGAGCCAAGGTCTCAGAACAGAGCACAGGACCCTGGCCCATTGTCAGTGTCCATGCCATTCTATGGATTCTATTACTTCCAGAGTCTTGGAAGGTGGGAACTCCTAGGGTTTCATCTCCTTCCCAAGCATAGAGAACTACGACTAACTCCTGGCAATTCCTGAGCACTTACTTTGTTCTGGGAGCTGTGTGCAGAGATTGATGCACACTGCTCATTGAATGCTTGGTCCTCCTGGGAGGTAGATGATGAAACTGAAGTTCAGGGAACCAATTAGCTCAAATTAATACAGAAAGTAGAGAGTGCTAGAAAGTGGTAGAACCAGGTTTGAAAGCCCAGCTCTGCCACTCTCTTCACACCATGGCTTTCCTTTTTTTTTAAAGGCTTATTTATTTATGTATATAAGCTGGGGTGCAGGCCAGAGGTGTGGGGGTGAGAGTATTCACCAGAGACAGAGTGGGGAGCAGAACAGGCAGATCTATTGAAGTACACTGCTGAAGGGAGCAGTGGGGAGACAGGAGAGGTCTGCTGCACCCTGTGGGAAGCTCGCTGGCCAGGGATCGAACTCGTGCTGCAGTGGCTCTGGACACCTCACAGTGCTGAGACTTGACCTGTTGCACCATCCCAGGGAGACCCCCACACCATGACTTTCTGTCTCTAATGAGACACAGAGAATTTGTGTTGTCTTTACAGACCACGGTGCTCTTCCAGAAGTCACACTGACTCCTGGTGGATTTGGACCGTGGACCCACCCAGGTGTAGGCAACCCAGGACCCAGAGATGAGAGGAGAGTGTGTGGGCTAGACGTCTGCAGAGACGCCACATGGCCCTGCCACTCTGTCTTCTGGAAAGGAGGTGGGAACACAGCCCAGGGGTCAGCTTCTACTCAGCGCATCAAAGTCCCTGAAAATACATGCCAGACAGATCTTTCCAGACTGACATGGGAGAACCACCACAGAATGATATTGCAAACATTGCCAATAAAAGTGATGAACCACTTTTGCAAGTGACCCAAGACCAAAACTTTTTTTTCTTCTTCACCTGGCACGGCATCCCCTCCATCCGTCTTACATTGTAATCAGATACAACCTTGATAGAATGAAAGCAGAGGTCACACTGAACAAACTGGCACTTTACGTGCTCAGAAAAAGGCTCCTTTGTAACAGGGAAATTAGAGCATTTCTATAGAGGGATTTTTCTTAAAAGGACAGGCTGCTTTGTTCAAATGATGCTGATCTCAGGGCTCTGAGGAGAGGCGCTTTCAGACTGTCGACCTGGTGAAATTTGTGGAGCTCCTTTTGTTTGTAGAAAGCAGCATATATTACAGGGAGTACATGAAAAGAGAAATTGTAAACCGTTTCTCAGCAATGTTCTGATTGTCCAAAAAGACCAGATGTAAAATGGTCCCCAGATTACATGTTGCTTCTCCCAACTCCGATGCCGACAGTGTCCCGTGTGAAATATGATCTCCTTGGGCGGTGAGTTCTGCTTTCTGTCCACAAGCAGGTGAGTTTTCTTGGGAAGAGAGCTGACACTTTTAAGCAATGGTATTCTGGAGGGCAGCATTTAATAGGAAGCCAGCAGCAGACACCGAGCTCTTGAGTGCAAGCACGGTACAGGAAGAAAGAACAGATCCTCGGGACCTGTGGTACTCTGCAATCAGCCAGAGCGAGGCCAAAGTTTGGGAAATCATATTGCAAAGCAGAGTGTGAAAGTATGAAATGTGTTGGAGCTATAAAACAAGATTTTGTGTCAATCGAAACGCCAAGCTTGTCATGTCTCAACATGCAATGTTATCAAAAATTAAGCAAAGTGTTTCATTTTCCTGGTGTCAATTTTAACACTTAACAATATTTTCGGCATTGTAATTACTGTTTTCATGCCACCAGGCCGTCTGTGAGTAGGCACGTTTTGTCTGCCGTTCTAATGATCGCTTATACTTTTTATGAGCAGATGTACTGCTTCATTAAACCTAATTGTTTATAGTTAACAATAACATTTTTACCAGTCCTACTAAGCTCTGTATTTGTGTTTTGAGTGTTTGCTTCTCACCCCTTTAATATGTCATGAGAAATCGGTATTGTCATTTTTTCATGAAACAGTTATATTTGTAGTGGAGGTAAGTGAGACTTCTCATTGTCTTTCCTAGAGAAGGAATCCCAGTGTGATGTACTTAGTTTTATCCATGATGAAGAAGCTTTGTAACCTAAGCCTAGGTAGGGAGGCTCTGCCTTCCCCTTAGCATCATGTGGTCATCATATTATTTCTCACAAAAGCAGGGTAATATTTCATTAGTAGGAACCTTATGACTCTCGTCTGTATTCTAGATCATAAATAAATTCAGCTCTAGAGGTAGCAAGGTGAGCTTGAGTTCAGATATAGCAAGAGAGACCTAGCTCAGCCAAGGGGAAGAAGACCCCATAAGCCTGGCTTTGCATGACCCATAAACTCTCATTCTGCGAAGCTGCTGAGATTCTAGGGCTTCATCAGCAGAACCTACTGTCTTCCAAGTAATCACACTGACTTCTCAGGATTGTCATGAGGATGGAATGAGACAGTGTACAGATGGCCTAAGGTAGTGCTTCCCTCTTGCATTTGCTCAGCAAATGGAAGACCCTACCCCATCTAACCTGTGCACTCATCTCAATTGAGTCATGAGAGAAAGGCTCAACTATCATCCAAGTGGCATATGGTTCCTGCCTCCCCCCACCTCTCTGAAGGTCAGACAGTCTAGAAAATGTTACAGCCCCCTTCATGGGCATATGCAAATGAGTCCAACTGCTGGATTTATGGTAAGTCAGAGAGTTCTTGGTGTAACAAAGGCAGCTCTGCACAGAAGGTTGGAGAGCATTTTGATGCAAATGTATGAACAGGTGTTTTTCTATCCCTATCAAACCTTTCTTGGCGGAGACAATAAACAATTGAAACAGCATGGTCCTGTCCCAGGGATGTTAGTCAGGCTTGGCATTTGAGGAGATGGGTGGCAGTCCTGGTGCCGGACGTGGGCAGCCCCAGCCCGTGGGATTCTACCGGGTCACTTACTTGCGTTCAGGAGACATGTCCATCGGCACAGGCAGACACGGGTTCTGGCTGCAGAGAGCCATCCTCTTTGTTTCCTTCTGGACCCCAAGGACAGATTTCAGGTTCAAGTTCCTTTTCCGCCTCAAACTAGTTCTGTGCTTCTAAAAGGTTCTGCTCTCTCTAGGACTTTCATTCCCCTCTTGCATGTGGGTGGGTCAGGAAGAGCAATGCTTGTATCTTTTGTGTAGCGATAGCAGAATCACATTCCCACCACCATTTTATGCAGAAATACAACATCAAGAATGTAAAGGTAGAAATGCTTGGGTTAAAATAAGAACAGGACTGAGGTACCCAGTCACCTTGCCAGCCCTTCATAACCCCTTGCTGTGCAGGATTTATGTGAGTCTCCTTGGGAGCCAATGTTCTTCAACAACTACCATTTCTTTATTTTTAAAAGTTTAATGTATTTTTATTGATTTACCAAACTATATAAATTTGAGGGAATATATCTTTATCTCTGTGTGTTTAAACCTCAGCTCACCCACCACAACCTAGTGCCCCCACACTCCCTACCTCCTTCACGCCCTCTCTGGCAATCACCATATTTTTCACAGTCTAAGAGTTATATTTTTATTGGAATTTGTTAGTTCATTTGCTTTGATCATTTATATTCCACATATGAGAGAAAACATTTGATCATTGTGTTTACTTTCCAAGACTGACTTGGGGAGAAATGAACAGCTTGAACAGACTAATCACAAGAACCAAAATCGCAAACAGTGATCAAGAGTCCACCATTTCTTTCTAGTCACTTCCCCTCCCACAGCGGGTCCTGCGCCTCTATTCCCGGCTCTGGCTTCTCTCACACCTAAAGAGTCTTTCCTTGGAAGGGACTGGGAGAAAATCCTTTAACAACTGGAAACAGCTTTGCCTCGGATCCTCCCCTCTTCTTTTTCCACTTTGGAGAAACGAAGATGATAATAACACGAACCTTTTCACTTTGATAGTACCTGTAGTTTGCAGAAGTAATTTGAAGGCTTTACTCAGTTTTAAGACTATGGAAAAGGATGAGAGCTAAAGTCGTCTCTACTCACCTCTCAGAGGGTTCGCAAAGGACTGTCCGGGGCAGGTGGGGTGGGAAGACTCTGGCGCCGTCCCAGCCTTTCTGCCAGACCCCCGGCCCGCGTCTCTGCCCCTTTCCTGACTCTGGTGTCCCGGCACTCCCTGAGACAGGAGGAGGCCACACTCACCCTGGGCGCCATGTCAGCTGCTCTGTGTCTGTGCCTCAACCCGTGTCTGCTCTAAGCACCCCAGTTCTCTTCCCTGTACACAGTCACCAAGCTGTGACCTTAATTCCTACTCTCTTTCTCAGTCTCTAGCCTGCAATAAGCCTTTGAAAGCGTCAGACAACCCCCTCTGATTTCAAATGTGACAGCTGCAGGTGAACCTCTCACCTGGCTCTCCCGGTTCTGTCAAGAAGAAAGTAGGAGGTAGGGCGGAAAGAGAGACAGTTGAAAGGCTGCTGGAAGGGCCTCAGATGTGACTCGGGCTTACTCCTACTCTCTTGAAGGGAAAAGAAAACTGTGAAGAGGCAAAGTGGTAGATGGAAAAGCTACCACCCAGACTATCATGTTAGGGTTTCTTCTGCGCCAGTGCTTCTGCCTGTGTCTGACCCTCACGTCAGGAAGCAGGCACCACAGTCACCCCCAGGCATGGCTTTGCTAAGGTAACGCAGTGGGATCTAGAAAATCAAGATGAAGTTAGCTTCGAATTAGCACTGACACTTTTTGACCCTTTGACCTTGGATTTGACCCTGGACAGTCACTCCATTTCTTTGAGCCTCAGCTTTCCCACACACACAATGGGAACAATGATTCTTCCTGTCTCAGGGGATAGATTTGCAGATTAAAGGAAGTGTGCACAGCATAAGACTGGGCAGAATCGATACATACAGGCACTCTTCTTTATTCATAAATGTACTCAGTCCCTGAGCATTTCTGAAATCAACAATCTAAGTGACAAACATAAAATCTATAAGGTAAATGGTAGGCTCAGCAGTTTCTCCAAGCCATATGGATTTCCTGATTGGGAAGTTCATTTATTCATTCAACAAATGCTTTCTCAGGACACACTGTGGGTCAGGCACTGGGCTAGGCTCCAGAAACACAGTGATGACAGGACCAGCAAGTTCCTTCTCTGGCGGGACTTGATTCTTGTAAGGGAACCTGACAATCAGCAATTAAACAAATTATGTTGAGTGCCTTAAAAAAGACACAGCAGGAGGACAACTGTACACATCTCCCTATGTCAGTATGCACAAGTGCATGAGTTACATGCATTCACACAACACACAGGCATATACGTGGCAAACACATGCACGCCACATCCAAACTCACCCAAACTCCTTCACAAGCCTTTTGGGTGACTTCTTATACTACATTTACCCTGTCTAGTTAGGGGAGTCTTAGGAAGGATTCTGAGAAAGTTTCCCCAAGGAACTTTAGATTTCCAAAATAGTCACCCACGGTATAAAGAAACTGGGGAGTTGGGCAAGAGATGTTCCCTCCTAAGAAGAGTTGAGTTTGGAATTGGGGATGGTTGGGGAGAGATTGTGGGGTGAACTCGGAGCTGGTGTGTACCATGTGGTTGGTTGGAGAACTGAGTGGAGCTGCGGAGCACAAAGAGGGAATGCTGATTTGCACACTGGACAGACTTGCTTGGACCCAGTTCATTCATTCATGCATTCATTCACTCATTCATTCATTCATTCATGCATGATGCATTCGAGGGCAGGCCTGGGTGAGGTAGTGAACCTCCTGGAGCTTCACTTTTCATTTAGAAAACTCAGAGCCCCTGTACATAAGCAAGAATCCAACTGAGGGCCTCCCTGGTGGTGCAGCAGTTAAGCGCTGCACTCTGGAGCTGTCGGCAGCAGCGACGCAAGTTCGACGCCTGGCTAGGGAGATTCCCACATGGCGCAGCAGACCTCTCCTTCCTTTCCCACTGCTCCCCTCCATGGTGTAATTTGGCCAGTCTGCCTGTTCTGCTCCCCACTCTGTCTCTGGTGAACCCTCTTGCAGCCCCACACCTCTGGCCTGTACCCCAGCTTGTATGCATAAATAAATCTTTAAAAAAAAAAGGAATCCAACTGAGCCCTTCCCCCCTTCCCTCCAGGACTAAAGCTCCAGGGTAACTGAGCCCCCACTGAGGATGGAAACTCTCACATCCCCATGGGGTCTTAATGAAATAGAAGAGCTGTCTATTTACATTACAGATATCTGAGATAGTGTCTTAAACATAACAATCACCTAACACAGAGTGCAATCTCTATATGAAATTTAAAAGATCTAGGTCTCAGGTGATTTGCTGCCTCCCTTTCGGCTCCCCCCCACACACACACTCCTTGCTTTACAGAAACAACCAGGAAGCCCAGGGTAATTCTATTTTTTTATATCAAAGCATCTAGGAAAAAAAATCTTTTTTTTTTTTTCATATTCACACCCTTCTCGCCCCCTTCTCTCCCTTCCCATGAGGACTTGTTTTTCAATTGCAATTAACAAATGATGAAATCCTTTCTCCAGCGCAGAGACTGTTGGGGGGAAAGAGGGAGCAGAGTGAGGACCGCTGTCTCTCCTGGCTCTGTCTTCTCTCCGGGGGCCAGGAGGAAGCAGAGGACGGGAGATGAGGCTGGGGCCGGGTGCCAGTGCATCGCAGCAAGCCCACAATCCCAGAGGCTCGGTGATCTTCCCAAATTGGGTGCTTGGTGGAGGATGGACCCCTGGGAGCTGCCTTATTGAAATGGGCTCTGGCCTCTGGGGAGCCATTATCACCCCCTAATCTGACAACCCCTCACCTCAGCTACCACAGAATTTCTTTTTAGAAAAACAAGACCATGAGGCCGTCCTTGCTGTCTTGCAGGGTAAATAAAATCTTAATTCTATTCACCATGTGTGGGGGGCGGGGAGGGGCGGGAGATTGGGCCTGGGCCATGTGGGCCAAGGCGTATGCTGATGGCTGTTCCAGTCCGTTCTCCAGCCCCCTGTCCACGCCTGCTCCCTGCAGACACATCTCAGAGGGCTCAGAGGCTGCTTTGAGCTTTTATCAAAGCCTGAGAGACAACCGGGGACAATAATCACCAAGTTTGTCCTGGTCCTGCATGCAGAGTCTTTTTCCAGGGAAGAGAGAGGTGGTGATTGTGAGGCTGGGCAGGAATGGCCCAGCAGGCTCCCCGGAAGCCTCCGGGGCCCCTGCAGATGCTGGGCCAGCCAGAGCTGAATCTCGAGGAGGTCAGCTCACAAATGAGCTCACCCCTCGCGGGCGTCTCTCATCCAGCCTTCCCTGACGGTTAGGGGCTTTTTGAAGTAAGACAAATATATCTCCAGAGGCCTGGGGTAGAGGAGGAGGCGGTTCAGGGGCTGCAATGGCAAAGCACGAAGCTGAGAGCTGCTCCCTTGGGCTGGCGTAGGGAGGGCAGGAGGGCTGCGGGGGGGGCAGCCACGGTTTTAAAGACAAGCTCAGGGAGTGTGGCCCTCCCACAGCCTCGATTGCCCGGGCAGGGAGGCTCAGCTGGGACAGGGGTCAGCCGCTGCCAGCTCCCCCTATCTGGGCTGGGCCTCCAGCCTAAAGCTTCTCAGCTTGAGTCACTTTACTGGAAACAAGGAGTCCTAGTGAAGGGGTGGGGCCAAAGGAACTCCCATTCATTCTTTTTTTTTCCAGGATTGATTTTATTTATTTATGCATACAAGCACTGGGGTGCAGGCCAGAGGTGCAGGGGTAGGGGTGAGAGGGTTCACCAGAGACAGAGCAGTGAGCAGAACAGGCAGATCCACTGAACTACACCGACGAAGGGAGCAGCGGGGAGACAGGAGAGGTCTGCTGTGCCGTGTGAGCCACGTAGGTCAGCTCCCTGGCCAGGGAGGGATCAGACCCCAGGCCACAGTGGCTGGCAAAAGCTTCATAGCACTGAGAATTTAACCCCTGCACCACCAGGGAGGCCCATTCACTCTTTATGGGAATCTAAATTGGTGCCTCCTCTTTGAAAAACACCATGGAGGCTTGTTAGAAAACTGAATATGGAAATACCATACAATCCAGCAATCTCACACCTAGGTGTTTACCTGAAGAATACAAAAACGCTAATGTCAGAGATGTTCCTAACATATTATTCAGAATAGCCCAGTCATGGAATCAACCTAAATGCCCATTAGCAGAGAGCTGGATAAAGAAATTGTGGTTTATGTCCTCACTGAAATATTACTCAGCTGTTCAAAAGATGAAATAATGTCCTTGGGAACAAAATGGATGGCTCTTGGGAGGATTGTGCTAAGTGAAATAAGTCAGAAAGAAGATACAATGGCCAGGTAGTTTTATTCCATTTGTGGAATTAAAAAAGAAAGAAAGAAAACAGCTGGCAAAACCTAGACTCTGAAAACTATGAGGGGAGTGGAGAGGAGGCAGAGAGGCCCTTGTACCAGGGTGTCAACACCGGGACTTTGCTGGAGAGTGGCCGAGGCATGGGCTCCTGTGGGGGTGCAAAGCTACACCCATAAACACACATAGTTTCTAAACAAATGAGAAATCAATACAATTTTATTTAGGGGAGAAAAAGACATCACCTCCGAAGACATGCACTTCCAGAGCTCTGAAGGAAGGACTCTGTCCTCTTCATGCAGTCCAGACAGACAGAAGCCATGTCTAAACCCACACACCGCCCCTCCCGGTGCTATGTCTGCTTCAGGTATGTTGCTCCTTGATTGGCTCTGAGGGATGAGCTGCCAATGGGCATGGTGTGTCTATACTGCCTGTGCCAGGAGGGCGTTCTCTCCTGTGTCAGGAGCCTGGGGTCCAGTCTACTTCCCCTCTGACTACACGGCAGACAGAGTCACCCACCTGGCAGGTAAGGGAATGAATTGGTGATCACCTGCTGCCCCCCCACACCCATGGACTCGCTAGAAAGTGGACATAGAGTGGATGGTCTTGACCTCTGGTGCCTGTAGGCTTGGTGTTAAAAGCATCATACAGAGAAGATAGGTCAAATTCCTCAGGATCCAAAGGCTCTGGAGAGAGCTGGAGATCTATTGGTTTCCTGTTGTGGCTGAAACAAATCACTTTAAGCCTAGCGGCTTAAAACAACACCGATTTGTTACCTTACATTTCTGGAGAGTTGGAAGTCCAGAGCAGGGTCAAATAGATCTCACTGGGCTGAACCTGGGAAATCAGCAGGACTGCCTTCCTCCTGGGGGCACTAGGGGAGAATCGTTTCTTCTGCTTTCCAGCTGCTGGTGGCTCCCACAGTCCTTGGCTCATGGCTGCTCCCTTCACCATCAAAGCCAGCAGCACGGCATCCTCCAATCCCTGATTCTGACAGTAATGCCGTGGCCTCCCTCTTCTGCTATAAAGAACACCTCTGATTGCACTGGGTCCCCTGAGATGATCCACGATAATTTCCATATTTTGAAGTGTGCTGATTAGCAATCTTAATTCTATCTGGAATCTTCACCCCCCTTGTTGTGCAATATTACATATCCACAGATTCTGGGGATCCACAGATTCTGAGGACACAGGCATCTTGAGAGGCCATTATCTAACCTATTGTGAGATCCACATCCAGGCTCTTAGACAAGTCAGGAAACCTCATAGCGGTCACTGACCCCATCACCAGGGCAAGATGTCTTCTCTGAACTCTGCCAGCCCCTCCCTTCACCACTGTGGAGCCCTTGGCAATACATCGTACATACCTGTTTAATGATTGGGTTTCTCCTTGGAAGGTAACTTCCAGCAGTTAGAAACCTGTGTCTGCTTTAGTCCTCTCCCACAGGCAGAGTGTATTAGCCAACATTTGCTGCATTAACAAACAACTCCTCAGTCCTCTGTTAGTTACAGTAGTTTATTCTGCGCTACAGCTTAAAATTAGGTCTGTTCCATGTGTTCACACATTCAAAGACCCAGAAAATGGGGAGCATATATAATATTCCTACAGAGACAAAAGCAATTAATTGAGAATATACTGTCTACCCCACCTAGATAAGGTCTGGTAAAAATATCACTTACGAAATGGATGAGGGAATGAGCTATACCTGGATAGAAGAATCAAGAATGACTGGAAAGTTCTGTTATATTACATGTGTAATAAATATTTTATTACCATCTCTTTTACTCTTCATAACAAATTGCCAACTTCTGTCTTCAGATGAGGAACCTACTGGCTGGAGCAAGGGTTACTCCTGGCTCTGTCTGGCCCTAACACTCATGCCTTTCTTCTGATCTGTTTGCCTTGAAGAGTTATCTGGAAGACAAGGCACACTAAAATGTTGTCTTAAAAGACTGGCATTTAGCATATGAGGACCCCTTATTGTTAGTGCTGGGAAATTTGAGTCATATGAATATGTGCTGTAAAATCCATAAAGAAGGCCTTCCCGGTGGCGCAGTGGTTAGATGCTGCGCTGTGGAGCTGTCTGCAGTGGCGACGCGAATTTGACGCCCAGCTGGGGAGATTTCCGCATGGTGTGGCAGACCTCTCCTGCCTCGTCCCTGCTCCCCTCAGCATTGTGTTTCCATGCATCTGCCTGTTCTGCTCCCCACTCTGTCTCTGGTGAACCCTCTTGCCGCCCACACCTCTGGTCTGTACCCCAGCTTGTATGCATAAATAAATAAATCTTAAAAAAAGATCCCTGTCTTTAAAAAAATATATAACCCATAAAGAACTGATCTATGAAAACTTTAAGGCCTGTCTTACAAACACGAAGCAATGTGTGTGACAAGAACCAGCCATCTCAGCCCTTCCCCACGACAGCATGTCTCCAGGTCTAAGCTGCTTCCCCCCGCGGCAGCTGGGGATAGTTGACACGTAAGTGATGACAACTGCACTTACTTTTCATTGTCTACCAGGATATGAGAGTCAATGATTCAGTAATCCAATTGTCTGGTGCCAATTTTGTTTGAAATAATTGCTGATAAAATCGGAAAGAAAACTTCAGCAAATCTGAAAATGGATTAAGGCAGCACTCAGTGGCACAACGGGCTGATATTAAATATTGTTTCAGTGCTTGGGATCTGGCTTCATATTGAATCTCGATGAACGCCGGGTCACGGGCCCGGACTGAAGGTGAGCAGAGTCAGGTCTCCTGTCATTCATGGGGCTTGGATTCAGAGTTGCGAGCTGGTCCCTAAAAAACATACCAGTCTCCACCTCAAGTGCACAAAGATTAACGATGCGGATTCTAGAATGGCAGTCTCCAAAATTAGAGTAATTCTGCTGAAGAATGCATGAAAGACTCATGGCATAACTCCACAGCTGAGATCGAGATCTCGCAAAAAATGGAGGCAGTTCAGGCTCAAACTTAGGTATTTTTTACAAGGGACTGGACCTTCCCATTGGACCACACTACCTCTTAATCTGTTCCGAATAGCGGTAACCGCACCATGTAATCGAGGGTCAGCTCTACCTCGGGTAATCCTATTTAGCTCTCTATACCGATCAGCTTAATTATATTACTGCTACAGTCCACTTCATAAATGCTCCACAGAAAAAGCGAAATGTAATTAAAATAACCAACTATTCAACCAGATGTGCATCTGCAAAGCTGAGCACAAATTGAATTTTAAAGCCACATATCATGTTGTAGATGCAAAAATATCTCCATTAATTTGTTCACTCAACAAGCGTTTGTTGGTGCCTTGGTGCCAGCAGGCACCGCGACAGCCCCTGGAACACAGGCTGTGTGGGGCCCAGCAGCTGTCAGAGGAGCAAGACCGCAGTGAGGGGTGATGGCCGAGGTTGTGTGGTGGTGAGGCTTCGCCTTCTGCCTCTCCAGTCCACCCCTGCCCTGGGTGAACCCTCGCAGGCTCTCACAGGATCCTATCCCAGAATCACCTGCTGTTCTCTCCCCTTCTCTGCCAGGACCCGTCAGTCTGCCCCATCTTGAGACGTGCCTCATTTTCGCTGTGGCTGCGAAGACCCGGCGGCACCAGCTTATTAGCAATGACGCCCCGATCCCATAACCCAGAGGTCGGGGAGACCCAGGGCCAGCAGCCCAGTCACCGCCTGGTCCCTCCCTGGCCCGTGGGCAGCCAGAGTCGCTGTGCGGTTCCTGCTCAGCCCCACATGCTTTCTTTCCAGAGCTCGCGAGTGTCTTCCTTTGTGTGTTGTTTCTGTCCAACATCATTTGTTTGTTTGTTTGTTTTTAAAGGTTTATTTATTTGTGCATACAAGAACTGGGGTGCAGGCCAGAGGTGTGGGCGGGGGGTGAGAGGACTCACCAGAGACAGAGTGGGGAGCAGAACAGGTAGATTGACTGAAATACACTGCTGAGGGGAGCAGTGGGGAGACAGGAGAGGTCTGCTGCGCCCTGTGGGAAGCTCCCCAGCCGGGGATCTAACTGGTGCTGCAGTGGCTGCGATAGCTTCATAGTGCTGTGACTTAACCCCTGCGCCACCAGAGAGACCCATGTCCAACATCATTTGACCCCAGCTGACTCCAGAGTGAAAGCAAGTTCGTTCC
>PVIJ01000368.1:0-19734 GCA_004024925.1 Scalopus aquaticus | reverse complement strand
CCTTTATAAAGCAGCACAATTCAGGTCCTGTCCCCCATCTGTCCCCACCTTGAGGACACCCAAGTCCTTTGGTCCAGTACAAAAAAGGCCTCTCCTCCACAGTGGGCTCCCCCTCCATATGCAGCTGTCTAGGCACAAAATAAATCACCCTGCACCCCTCTGGCTTCTTCTATAGCTGGGTGAGTCACTGAACCAGCCGCAGGCAGCTGAGCAGAGAAAATCAACTCAATAACCTGCGTATGGGGGACGTGTGTCGCTGTTCGGTGCAAAGAAGAATGGAGCAGACAGAAGACCGGGACTTACCCTGCGGGGACTTTCCATGGTCCTGGCTCTGAGAGTAGAGGTGGGGTGCTCAGGACAGGCTCACTGATAACCTACCCGGCTGAGACCCCCCACCACATCCGTCTAGGTCACAAACAGGACTCTCTGATGAGGGATACTGAAGGGCTCACGCAGATGGAAGATTCTCAGTCTCCAGGGATCCAATGCTGTCAGCCCAGACGCTGCCTGCCCCAGTCGGGGTCTGGAGGATGCAGTTCTGGATCTTGGGGGGTCTGATTTCGGCTCCTTCACAGCCCCTTGTCATCTGAGATCAGAAAGTGATTCCTGCCCGGGAACCTCCTCTATTCTCTGAACACTCCCTCTCAGCCGGCACCCGGCTCCCTCCCATACAGTAAGTCCAGCGTCCAAGCAGGCTCTGGGCATCTGCTCTTGTCCACTCAGGTCATGCCCTGGGCCGGCCTGTCCTTGGAGGGGGACCTCAAGGCCCCAGACTGTCCCACGCTGAGGTGCTGTCCCAGCCTTCCTCAGCCTGACCGGGAGGACAACTTTGCACCCTCCCTGCCTCCTGCTGCTTCTGAACAGGCAGTCCCAGACTGACCAGCCCGCAGGAGTGCCCCGGGGCCACGGGGTATTGGGGACAGGCTCAGAAGACAGGCCGTGGACCCCGGTGGGCGCACGAGGGTCGGGCTGAGACGGGAAGAAGAGGACAGCGGCGGGTTTCCCGGAGGAGGCAGCCTCGTGGAATCTGCCCCCAGGGAGCCACGGAAGGAAGGATCCTCGAAGGGTGGCGAGCCAGCAGCGTGGGGTGCGGGATGGAGGCAGCCAGCAGGACCCCACACTGCCCCCCGCAGGCACCCCGGCTTATCGCTTCCTGCACCGCCCCCTCCCGCGCAGGCAGTGCCCCTGCAGCTTGCTGCCCCGAGGGACTGGTGTGAATGACCGCGCAGAGTGAAGGGGATTTTCGGGGACTATGGCTAGATTGCAAGAAGCCGTTACCCTCCACCTAGACCTCCCGGGCTCCTGGCCCTGGACACGCTGCTCTGGGAACCCGCTACCCAGTTGGAGAAGCGAGAGCTCTGAGGGGGACTCCAGAGTCCACCCCACTGCCACATGTCCCCACGCTGGAGTGGTCCGTCGGGGGCGTCAGCCAAGGGGCGCCTCAGCGAGACTCGGCCCAGCTGGCCTCTGACTCCGCCCTCACGAGCGACCCCGAGGAGATTGCCCAGCAGAGGTCAGTCACGCCACAGTGCGGGGAAATAGAATGGGAAGTTTTGGGGTCGTTGAATATCTGACAGTGGGTCCTCGAACGCCCAAGGGTCCTTGTTCAAGCAGCTGGGACAGGGCCCGGTGTTAACTGGGCCCACACGCAGTGTTAAGCTCAGCGCCTGTATCCATGCGGCCCCCAGGACTGGGTGGCCGCCGCTGGCTGTGCCTGTAGCAGATCCCGCGGTCAGGCGAACGCCGGGGGGAGATGGCGGCTGGACTGCAATAGGCAGGGCGTGAAGGTGCACCTGGGAGGCGGTGGGCGGGCAGGTCAGGAGGGACCTGCAGTCCTCCTCATGGCGGTGGCATTGACGCCAAGTGCGGTGCGGCCATTGGAAGTGGACACCGCCTGCCCCCTGTTAGCAAGGGCGCCCCTAGTGGCAGAGATGAGAATGCACTCTCCGGGCAGCGAGGACTCAGGCGTGGCAAAGGCAACATCATTTTTTTTAAACAGGTGAGGACTATGAAAGTGTTTTCAATATGCGAGGTAGAGAAAAAGTCTCATCGCAGAAATGAAATAGAGAAAATTGCAAGATTTGGCCTATCCCCCTTTTTCCTTTTAGTAAAACCTACAATCTTACTTACACGAGTACAGTTTTAGACCTGGAATTGGCCTCTTAGGAATCTTTCAAGCATCATTAACCTCTCTTGGACCTCAGTTTCTTTATCTGTAAATGGGGATGATCGTAATAACCTTACAGAGCCCCAGGAATCTGGCAAAGCTACTTGCACTTGCCTGGCATAGAAAAGATCCCTAGTTAATGTTGATTGAGCGAGTGCTTAGGTGAGTGAGGCTTGTGGACTGGGTGATTACATAAGAGATCAAGGAGTGACGTCCTCTGTGTTCACCCATTTTGAATTTGTAGAAAGTGTTGATTCCTGCTGGGCCAACGGTCCACATGAGGGTGGACTACTGGACAGTAAGGAGACAGAAATGGACTGTGTGCCTGTCTTGTCTGGTGGGCAGTAAGCCATGAAGACAAGCAGTGTTTGCTCTTATTTCTAACTCAGTGTTCCAGACAAAGAAAGCAGGCTGCTGGAGTAACCTGTTTACCCCCTTCTTCCGTGGCATCCAGGGGAGTTGCAGCTGGCCTAGTTTGTTAGCAAGTAATGAGATGGATTAAATGATCTATTCAAACATAATGATGCCTTCCTTGGGGGTTAGAGCCCTGTCTCAGTTCCTTCTTGTATCCTACAGAGCAGGATCCTATGCAGGTGAAGGGGGTACTTACCAAATGTGCTGGTGGAATTTTGCTTGTTTCGCGAAGTGTTAGAGAGCAATGCCAGGTGTCTGCACTCCCGGCTCCTCCCTCTGGGGGTGGAGGTGATAGTGCCTTCAGTGACTGAGAATTCTCAAGGGGTGCCTTTGTGGCAGACCCCAGAGCAGACCTGCTCACCATCTTCTCTCCACTCCCCTCAGCTATCCAGCAAGAGTTTTTAATTTTTTTTATTTATCTTTTACATTATTGTGTATTTCCCATGGGTTACCCACCACCAATTCACCCATGAACCATCACCATAGTCCCTTGTGCTCTTTTCTCCCTGTTTTGAGCCCTTCTCCTCCCCCTCCCTTGCTGAATGTCTCTCATTTCTGGTTGCCTGCTAGTTTTTGTTTTTGTTTTGTTGTTGTTATTTTCTCCCCCTTATCTCTTGTTTGGTTCCCCTATATTCCTCCTGTAAGTAAAACCATTGGATAATTTTCTTTTTCCTTCTGGCTTATTTCTCTGAGCACGATCCCTTCCCCCATCCACGTTGCTGTGAATTGCATGAGTTTATCTTTTTTGATTGCTGAGTAGTATTCCATTGTGTACATGTACCACATCTTCTTGATCCACTCATGTATTTTTGGGCATCTGGGTTGTTTCCATATCTTAGCTATTGTAAACAGTGCTGCAATAAACATACGGGTGCATGCATCCTTTCGGATTAATGTTTTTGTGTCCTTTGGGTAGATTCCCGGAAGTGGTATTGCTGGGTCGTATGGAAGCTCCGTTTTTAGCAGTTTGAGGAACCGCCATACAGCTTTCCAAAGTGGTTGGACCAGTTTGCTCCAGTGAGAATGGCACACATTAAAAAAAACAGGCAACAACAAATGCTGGCGAGGATGTGGAAAAAAAGGAACTCTCCTACACTGCTGGTGGGAATGCAAAGCAGCCAGCATTTTATCTCTGTTTTAAGGTGGAGACACCCAGGCTCCAAGGGTTCCATGATTTGCCCCAACTCCTGCCTCTGCTGTAAATCCAAGTCAGGGTTTGAAACCTGGTTGCCCAGCACCGTCAGCCCATGTGGACAGAGAAGCCGGCGCTCCTGAGCGAACATGTCCTCGCCAGCTGCTGGCGGCTCCTGCCTGAGGGCTGCTGGTGGACCCCAAGTTTGGGTTACTTAGCCCAGGCTCCCACTGCCCAGACACTGTACAGCCGTGGGGAGAGGGGTCTTCCTCGCCAGTGCCTGGAACAGCCCCTGACACCCTCTGTGCTTTGCAGGCTTGAGAGAGAGAGGCGGGGGCCAGGGCACCGGTGACCCCATATGTTCCCTCCCCCACACCCCCAGAAATGCACAGGTGTTTGATGGTTTGGATGGGAGGGAGACAGGGATGGAGGGACTGCAGAATAGGAGGAAGGGGGGATGAACAGGAAGAAAAAAGAGAGGAAGAGAGGGAGGTAAAGAGGAAGGAAGAACAATACAGGTGTTCTCTACCAGGGAGTTTCTGTTCAATTCAAACCTTCTTTGAAAGAGTGAACCCACCATGTGAGACTTCAGGGACCGGTTCATGAAGAGCACAGTATTTGGGGATCCGGGATACATTACGGAGGTAACTAAAATTCTATGATGACTCGGTCTATTTTAAGAGTTTCTTTGCAATCAGGTATGAAAGAGGGCAAGAAAAAGGGGGTCAGGTGAATTGTGGGAAAGCACTTTCTGTTAAAAAAAAATGAATGGTGTTGATATCCTATCAACAGATCTTTAGATACCATTTGTCCCTTTGCTTAATTAATTGTAGATTGCAGAGAACTTGCTCTGTGAGAGCACTCGGTCCTATTGACACTCCCATCTGACGAATATGGATTATTTTAGACGATTTCAGAAAATGTTCTCTGTATAGAGATTCTGAGTCTCTGTGTAAAGATTCTGAGTCCATAGGTATTAACATGAGCATAGGTTAGCTGGCTGTATCCCTTCTTGTCTCAACTTTTCCTCTGGTCGATTTTCAATTGTTTTAAGGCTGAAGCTGTTCACACAAAATTCCAGGCCAGAGTTAAGTAAGTCGTGTAGAAGGAAGTCGTTTTCAGGCATGACAAGAAAACATTAAAACGATAAGTGGGATAACCATAATTCCTCCAGCGGACTCGCCATGTGGGCTGTCATCAGTGATTCGTAATTCGTAGTGGGAGTTATGGAAAGGAACATAGAAAAGGACAAGGGAGATATTCAAGGATGTTTATTTGAGAGGATTTAATCAAAGATCATAGACTGTTCGCAGCAGAAAGACGTTATTTTTATTTATATTTACATATTACCTATATATATATTTATATATATGTATATATATTTATATTTGCATATTAGAGATCCAATTGGCTTTAGGAAATTATTGGTGAGCCGGGCTGCCTCCCAACTCCATGCCAGCCCACCCCATCCCAGCTCCACAGCAGCAGGGTGCGGGCTGGAAGGCTGTGGGGTGACTTAGCCTCCCTCCACGTTGTGTGATGCGCTGCTCCGGGGAGGCGGGGGAGCCCGGGGCTCGTGGAGAAGCTCTGGGAAGAGGAGACCTGAGACTGGAGCTCGCCCTCACCTCTCACCTGGCCTCCACCTCCCCATCTGCAAAGCGGGACTCGCTCAAAGGCCTCCTCTCACCTGCCACTTCCCTGAACACAGATGTAAGCTGGTGAGGGGCGGGGGGGGGAGGGGGGTGCCTTTCCTCAGAGCATGTCTGGCCCTTTGTCATTTCCATACTGACGCATGCGTGGGGGAGCGCTTTTACCCTTGCGTTCCCCAGGGGAGGAGAGGACACCGTCCTCCCGGAGACCACAGCCTTCGCCCCGCTGCTCCCCCGCGCACCTTGGCTCAGGTGAATGGGTGAGTGCATGAACGAGTGGCCCTGTTCTTGTCCTCCTGAGGCCGAGTCTGTCTCCTGCCTCCCCTGAATGCCAGTTACGGGACAGAAACGCACACAAACTCTTACGGTGTGTGTAATTTCAATTTTATTGAAATGGATGTGGATTTTTTTTTTCACCACCGTTAGCCTTCTCTACCCGAGATAGAACGAACTATGAAACAGTTTAACACTCTCTTTCACACTTGTAGCTGCTGGAGCCCTTAGGCTCGATGCTTGGCGTGCAGGAGGGAGGCCCTGTATTTCAACCCCGCCCACCTCCACTTCCTTAGGGTGCTCCCAATCAGCTACAGGTGTTTTGTCCTAAGTGCTGAAGCTGCTTATCCAGCACCAGCTTGCTTTTCCTTTTGTGTCTGGAACTACGACATCTCCGAACAAATCAGCCCAGGATTAATTCGCTGGATGTGGCGCTGGCAGATGGCTCAGGGGGCACACATCACAGCGTTTTTGTCACATCTCTCCCGGCAACATTGGTTTACAACATGGTGCATGATTCAGGGGTGCAGGCTGACACCCAAGGAGAGGTGCAAGTTACCAATTAGGTGGAAAGACTTGCGCACGCTGGAGGACTTAGTGGGGAGTCTCGTTCTCTCCCCAGCTCGCCTTGCCCAAGCACCCACAGCATCGGGCCTCCAGGAGGCCAGTCCAGGGGCAGAGGGCAGATGCCCCAGGAGGCCCTCGGCTCTGAGCCCAGAGGGGGCCCCTCTCCCAGGAGGAGAGGCTGTCAAGGTGGTGTCTGTGGTGTGAATGTTTGGAGCCAGGGAAGGGGTGAGGGCGCCTGTTGCCGGCTGGGGAGCAGGATGCTCCTGTGGGGTGTGGGCCAAGGGCAGGATGATGTGGGTGTCCTGGAGCACAAACAGGGAACCTGCAAGCTGTCTCGCAGCTCCGGCCAGGGGACTAAGGGAGGAGGACCTCAGGGCTCTGAAATATGAAAAGGCACAATCGCTGGGAACCGGGCTCCGGGCTCCGAAGACTCGTTATGGGGACAGAGGGGTTCACAGCGGACCTGGCAAGATAAGCTATAAAAACACATGGTGATAATTTTCAGAGGGAAATGGCTCGCCGTTCAGCATGGCGCCTCCGGCAGCTTAGGAGCTGAATGACCTCTGGCCTCAATTTCTTTATCTGTGAGAAAGGGATGATCATTTCCTTCGGTAGATTCTGCGCAAGAAAAGTAATTTCATCTACTCCCCCTCCCAAACGAGTCCTAATAATTCCAACATTTGGCCTCTCCCCCTCTCTTCAGCTTCCAGCTCAGGAATGTGTTTTAATTCTTTTTTTTTTTCTTTCGGTGTGTTTTAATTCTTATTGCAGAAAACTTGGCTTCCTTGGGAAAAGGACTGTGTTAATTCTGAGACTGTTCAGGAGCTGTTGCGCCAGCTGTGAGGGGCTGGTGCGGTCCAGTCAGTCAGTGTCAGGGCCACCGGTGTGGTTTTCCTCTCCTGCTGTCAGGATTTGCCAAGGTAGCAAGTCCCCGGATCTGTGCAGGGAAGAGAGGGACATAGGGAGGGGAAAGAATGGGAGAAGGGAGGCCCAGTTCCAGAGCCTTGGAAAGGTCAACCCGTCCCAGCTGACACGGACAGGTCTAGGGCTGAGTGGGAGCGGCCCTGGTGCTGCTTCGATCAGTGCAGGGCCCTGTGACCGGAGCAATCCAGAACTTTCCTGAAAGAGGCGAGCGCTAACCCAGATTAGGGTTTAGGCTGATGGGTGGAGGGGAGTGGAGAGCACAGGAGGATTCTCCCCCACAACACACCTCCAGAGGGAAGTCCCTGCTTGGGACAGGGCCCAGAAAAGAACCTGTTTCTGGGCCAGCTGCCGTGTCCTCGGCTCCTTTCCCCAGTAAACGGGGGAAATCATAGAATCCCCTCCAGGGAGAGACTGAGGACTAGGGAGAGAATTCACGAAGAAGGCCCATGTGTTACTCTACTGTGATCAGCCGGCACCTGGGGCTCCCTGGGCGTGGCTTGGGCATCTGGCTGAGCAAGAGATCTCCTGGAGGCCATCGCTCATTTTGGAGGACACTTGGCAGAGGGGAGCAGGGACAGGCCAGCACTTATTAAACACCTGCTGCACAGGAGCCCCTGCTTGGCACCTCACACCCGATCCACTGTGTCATTATCCGCTTCGGAGCTGCCACCTTCACGCTTTCTTACTGATACTGTGATTTGCATTTGCAGATGGGGAAACGACCGTCCAGGAGGTGCTGTAGCCGGCGTGAGGACACGCTCTCTGCACGGAAATCTCCGAACCAGACCTGCCTGCCTGGGAGTCTTAGGTCAGTTCTGTTTGATTCTGCTTGGGGGTCAAGGTGCCCTTCCTTCCTCTGCCCCGCTGACTCTCAGGGCTGAGTCCTTGGAGGGGCTGGAGTGAAGTCCCCTCCCTGATCTTTATCTCTGTGCCTGTTCTTCACCCTTGAGACAGCTTGTCCATTTGCAATTCTGCATTCCTTTGTTCACACAATAATAATAATACAAAACTATCATTTGCTGAAGACCTTTATTATCCGGGCACTGTTCTAAGTATTTTCTTGTATTGTTTCATTATAACTTGTATCAATCTTGCAAAGCCAGCACTTCGCTGTTTTATTTCATTCCATAATAACAGTGCAAAAGTGATGTGAGTTTTTTTATGTAAAAGATAACAGCAGTGGAAATAGGACACAGGGAGGTCACAGGGCTAGGACGTGGCTGGCTTGTCTCCTCCACTGAACTCTATGCTCTATGAGGGCAGGAAGCCTTTCCCTAAGGCTGACACTGGACTGGAGATGAGCTGCTGTGTCACTGAGCACCCCGGTTTCTGGATGCCACTCTAGGCACTTGCTTAGCTGCTGTGGCTGGGGAGCAGCAGGTGCATGTCTGTGTGTGCCTGTGTGTATACAAGCTCACATGTGGATGTGCCTGTGAGTACATGCATTTGCATGCATGCGTGTGTGGATATACATGCACACATGCCTCTGTGTGTGTGTGTGTGTGCACATGTGATGGCTTACTGGACCGAGGCTGTGGCAGGACAGTTGAATCTTTGCCACTATGAAGCCCAGGCAGGGAGACGAGAGCTTAACACGCTACCACTTTTGCAGCCCCGACAAGGAGAGACCAGCCCCAGAAGAGCTGGTGGTCTCTGGGGGCAGAAAAGGGGACAGGCAAGGATGGCCAAGAAGTCTGTGCAGAGGAAAGCTCAGCTTTGATGTTTGGAGCAAAGGGAGCCGTCGTGAGTCATGGCTGCCCTCAATGAACCCACGGCATTTTCCCTGAACCCCAAGATCTGTGTGGCTAGAGGGCTAGCAGAGGTGACCAGCAGGGACATGTCAGCCACACAGACCTTGCTGGCTGCAGAAAGGACGTGGCCTTCATCAGCCCCTGAGGCAATGGAGAGAGGACTGGGCCTGCCTTTGTGAAGGTGAGCCTGGGCTCAGGGCAGGTAACGGACAAGCGGGGGCCAGAGGAGGCCCGTGAGCTGGAAGGAAGTTGGAGCTATGGAGCAATTTAGGGGGGTGAGCAAAGAGAAGAACACGCCAGGTTCTCTGTGGGGGAGGCAGCCAGGTTCCTGGAATATGAAGAAGCCACACAGGAGATGAAAAAGCCCTGAAGGAGACCAGGATTTGGGGGGCTGGGGAAAAGAATAAAATAAAAAAACTATTTGTAAGAGGATGGGCAACTGTTTTATGCAAGGCAAAGATGCAAATGCAAAACGGTCCTTTCATCAGAGATTCATTTGTCTTAAGGGCTCTTAGACTCATTCCAGGGTCCTGTTCTAAGAGCAAACTTGACATCTTGGAGAAACTATTCAACGACTAACAGCAACTGCTCCCCACACAAGTCAGAGCTGCAGCTAATTGCAAAGCCTGGTTTTGAGGCGACTTCCCGGGCACTGAGCATCTGTTGGACTTTCCTTCAAGTAAATTGTCCCCATGTCATTAAAACTGAACAGCTTCTTCAGCAGAAGTGGCATTATTTCTTTGCGGTACAATGTTCTCCTGCTCCGCATACATCAGGAACTCCAGCAAACAAATTATCAATGAAAGAAACAATTCCTGTGAATATTTTTTACCCACATTCTTCAGTCTGTTGGATTTGATGAAAAGTCTAATTTTATCTCAAGGAAAACACAAAGTTGCTATGACAGCTACCATTTACTAAGCCCTACTGTGTGCCAGGAAATTTATATACATAGTATTACTGAATCAATCTCAGTATGTCTACAAGGGAGGCGTTTACAACTGAGAGAACTGGAGCTTAGAAAAGTTAAGTCAGTGGTCTTGAATCTTCATAAATTAAAACAAAATATTTAATGCTAAAAAAATAAAGGAAAGTTATGTCACTTGCTAAAAGCTGTTGCACATCTGTGAATTGAGAAGCTGGGTTGCAAAGTCTATGTTCTTCCCTTATGCCCTTGAGAGACCAGCCCTTCTTTCCTTCAAAGCCAAACAGCAGTTTCCTTCCACAGAGACAGGGAGCAGCATTGTGCTTGGTTTAGTCACAACAACACTTGGTTTCAGAGTCATTAACACTTACCTGGAGCCATCTGTGATCTGTCTCCCCACTAATGCTCTCTCAGACTTCTTCATTGTTCGCAGAACATTCCAATACAAAAGGTAAAAGGGAACTGCCTTTCTTTTACTGAGTCACTGTTGGGTGCCTGTAGCAATAATTGAGCTGGGAATTATTATCCCCATTTCACAGCTGACAGAATGGCAGCTCAAGAAGGTGACCTCACCGGACCAATCATACCTATAAGCATAGAAGGGGAAGAGTGAGACTTTCATTTCTAGTTTGCTAATTCTGTTATTGGTGTCCAGAAACAGTCTATGGCAGGGCTGTTTTGTCCTCAAGATAAAAAATGAGTCACTTTCAGGCTACAGAACACTAACCAGAGTTTCCCGATGACTTGTGTCTATGAATGGACCTCTTGATTTTGCTGACTTAAGCATTTTCTATCTTTTTCCTGGACAGTAAAATACAGTTTCCATTTCCTTTTAGTTCCCAGAGGAGTACGGTGTGTCAGACCCGTAAAGAACACTAAAGAAATGGATTGGTCAGAATTTGTTCATGGAACTGAGATGAATCTAGCTAAGGACATTTATAAAGGGCATACTGTGTGCCTGGCACTATTCTAAGTATTGCCAAATATTAAGTAATCCATCCTCACAATAACCCAGTGAGGCCATTGCTACTGCAGTCCCCTTTCACCATGTGAGGAAACTGACACACAGATGTGTTAATTAGTTCAAAGTCACACAGCTACAGAGAACCTGGCTCCTTAGATTATGACCTTAACTAACATACTGTGCAGTCCTGAACTTGAACTAAATCCAGGAAGCGTGGGACTGTGGCTTCTGTAGTGATTTTCCTTTTCCTGAGGACGGGGTGAATGCTGGTGAATGATGTTGGATACATGGTTCCTGCTCAGGTGCTCTCAACAGTTCTGTTGTCTCTGCCCTGACTGGGTAAAGGAAGGAATCCCTGCTCTCCCTGAGCGAAGCTCAGGGTGGTGCTGTCCGCACCGCTGGTGCTCACTTTCCTGCACTTGTCTTGTAGGCAGGGAAAGGGGAGTTGATTGACTACTGAGCCCCCCATCTGCAGCTTGGTGTTTTATTTATAACAAGGTGTTGGTAGGTGCCACACTGTTCTAATTCTTCCTCGTGTGATAGCCCATCTGATTCTCACAACAGCTTTATGTGGTGGGGACAATTTTCCTATGCCTTGTGGATGAGAAACCTGAGAAGCTGAAAGGGTTAGTAACTGGCCCAAGGTTATGGGGTTTAAGGTGGTAGAGCTGGGATGAACTTGCATCCCATCTCAGAAGCTGTGCTCTCCTGCTTTCAGCTTCCATGGAGCGGCAAGGGCACAGGACACTCTTGTCTCATCTAATGTCTGCAGCTAACGAGTGGGACGGCCACGTCCCTCCTGCGCTGTGGGTTAGAGAACTTGCTTCCGAGAGGGCTTATAGCTGGGGCTAGACTGCTGGCTAGTGAGTGGGGGAGCCACAGTGTGAAATTCAGGGTAAGCACCCCAGATCTTGTGCTCGTTTTTTGATATCATGATGCTTTCCTGCCTCTGGGCTCTCAGCCAGAGCCACATGCACACACAACCTGAACAGGGGTCACAGACACCCCCATAGGCAAGATCAGAGAATGAAGTAGAAATGCAGTAAGTGAGCTCCAGGTATTTAGGGTGAAGTATTTTACCCCGGGACACCACTCAGCGGCTTGCGTCCCCTCTGGATCCGCTGTCCCATGCTGACCACTACGTCCTTGGGGGGCACTGATTCTAGGGAGTGTGTCAGCTGGGCTTCTCCAGCTTCCGGCTTCAGCTGGGACTCCGCCTGCAGGAGGCATCTGTGGGAGGCGAGGGGGTGGAGGAGTGAGCGTCCAGTATTTGGTCCCCTGCCTCCGCCTGGGCCACACCATTGCCAGGCAGGGACTGTGTCCCCTCTCTGCAGCCACGGCCCCTGGCCAGGTTCACCCTGCCTCTGCAGATCCTGAGGTTCTGGGATCCGCCTCTTGCTTCTTCGGGTATAGATTGTCAAGGTGTCCCACTCAGTGGCGCTCAGACTGTCCAACTCTTCCTTCTCGGTCTCCCAGTATCCTACACATACATTGCAAATAGCACTTTTCTGAGACTTTGAATGACTCCTTTTGAGTACACCATTTGTTTCCAGCCAGAATTCTGACCAATATAGTAAATGATAGAGAAGACAAAAGAAAACAGAAAATTGACTCCAGCATGTAAGAGAAGACTCAGAATAATTTATTGAGCACTTTCTATAGGTCAAGGACTGAGCTAAGCATTTTGCTTGCCTTTGCTCGTTTCAGCCTCACAATTGGCCTATCAAGTGATCTTATTATTGCCCCTGTTTTATAATGAAAGGGAGGCTTAGATTTTAAGTTACTCTTCAAGAGCACAGAAGGTCATCACCTTGGTGATACCGAGGCTGGTGGTAGTCTCTTCCTATTGGATCACAGGAAGGAGACCTGAAGATAGAAAGTCAGGCTCCCTAGGAAAGTCTCCAACCTGCAGCTGAGTCACAGAGAATCTTCAGGGCCTGTGAGGAGGGCCCTCAGCAGGGAGCACCCCCAACTTCAGCTGCGGCCTCACCCTTCCCGCCCCCTGGAGAAGTCTGCCCAAGTCACCTTGTTCTACTTTCCTAGGGAGGCAGGCACCTGCCTGTCCTGATTCCTGAGGCTTTATCTGGCTGAACTCTAATTCAGTAAGGGGGGTTTTGTTTTCATTTAATCAGCGAAACACCCACACACCTCTATTTCACGCTCTTTCTTCCAGGATTCTTGCATGAGTGCCTCTTGGAGTTGGGCTGTGGTAATAGTCATTGGAGCAGATGCAGGGGTCACCTCTGATGAGGCTGTTGGTCGCCTCCTGTCCCCTCTTCCTTGCTGGGGTAAGGCTTCTGTGTGCCCAGGTAGGACACTATGTTGACCAGCTCTGCCCTGGGCACAGGAGGGTGGCTGTATGACACACAGTCCTAGTTAATGATGATTAAAGAGAAGCCAGCAGAAGGGACTTCCGAGAAGGCACCTTAAGGACTGGGCAGACACACAGGTGATGCTGATTTCCTTTAGACACACCTCTTCCCCCTTGTTCTGCCTGGGATGGGGTCAGATGCCCAGCGCCAGGTGGGGACAGCCCATCTCCTGCTCCCTGAGGCTGCTGGAGCAGAGAGATGGAAGGAACTGACACACTGAGGACACTCCAAGGCCGGCAGCTGCCGGAGCAGCCTGCTCTGACTCCCTCTGGGGGAGACAAGGTCGCCCCTATTCAGTGAAGCACCCGTGGCCGGTTTCCTAGTCCCAGTGCCTGAATCTCTTCCTCTAACGTGCCTAACACCTCTTCGGGGCGGCGAGCGAGCACTTGGGCTGGAGCTAGCAGTGGTGAAGAGCCGGTTTTAATGTTCCAGAAACACTGTCCGCGATCGGACACTTGCATTATTTTAAGGGTTCTGTTAATGTGCACGGAGTAGCTTTGTGTGTATCTCTACACAACGCTGGCAAGAAAGAGCGGTTTAGGAGGCACCGGTTTTCTTACGACTGTGGCTATAGCGTTTTCCGTTTCAGCAGCGCCTTCGCATCGCAGCGTCTTGCAAAGCGCCTGGGTACGGCGCTGTGTTGTGGAGACGCTGCGGGCCGGGCCGGGCAGTCCCACGTCACTTAGCACCTTCCTGCCCAGGAAGCGGAGGCCGCGGGCTCCTGCTGCTGCGGTGGTGAGATCTGGGGACCAGACCCACCCCAGGGTGCTCTCTGCGGGCCTTTATTGTTCTCATCCAATCTCATTAAACCAGGGAGAGAACGACTGCTACGAGCCACTGCCCTTTACAAGTTCAGCAGCAGAGACGGAGGCTTTGGGGTGTGAGTCAGGCAGTGGTGCGGTCACTCGCTCTGCCCCTTGCCCTGTCGTGCCTGACTCGTGGGCGCCCCCCCCCTCCCGCCCCCTGCTCCAAGACACCCAGCTGACCTGTCCATTCTTGTGTTTTCCACCGTTTCCTGCAGAGTCTCGGCACAGAGGAACGCCCTCCTCTAAGCTACCCCATGCTGCTCTCCCGTGCTCCTGGTGCGGAATCTGCTTTCTCTTTCTTTTCTTCCCCTTTGTCTTCTTTTGCTCCCTCCTTCACACTTGTCCCTTCCTTTCCTCCCTTTTCTTTGCCTTTTACCTGTTTTCACTCTCTTTCACCTAAGAGCACACTTAACTCCCGCCTTTCCTGGGAAGGCGTTAAAATCTTGTCAGAGAGCTGGGCTGGGCCAAAGCCGGGTCAGAGCCCACTGGTTCAAGGTGAGCTCAGCCTGGGCCGTGGGCATGCGCTTCCCCGCTTGGCCACGAGGGGGCGTGTGCGCAATAGCTGTGGTTTTCTCAGCCGCGGCCGGCGGCCGGGAGCGGTGGCTCCGTTCCTGGGGGACAGCGGGCTGGGGCCAGAGGGCTGGGGCCAGCGCGGGAGCCCAGCGCAGGGAGCCTGGCTAGAGGCAGCGAGCGCCGGCAGGTCTGCGAGCCGTGCTGAGGCCACCCGCCCTCGGGCATGGCCGCTGCGCGCGTGCGTGTCCACTTCGCTGCTCACTGCCTTTGGGTCACTTCACTGTTCTGAGCAACAGAACGAACCCGGGACTCGGAGCTTCTCATTTCTGGGGTTCCTTCCGCCTGTATCTTTGCGCGGCTGGCAGGAAGCTTGTGGCGGTTTAGTGCGTGTCCAGGGGAGTCGGCTAGCACTCCACGAAGTGGTCCGGCTCAGGGCTGGGCTTTCCACGGTGCGAAGCACCCGCCCTTGATGGGTATCTCGGGTTCTCGCCACCCGGCCAAGCCTGTGCAGCCAGACCCCAGTCCCGGATGTGCATTTCTGGCGGCAGCTGGCTGGAGTGGGGCTCAGAGGAAGGGGCTTGGGTGGGGTCTTTCCCTGACACGCGAGTGACGGATTTCTAGGAAAGCCTGTGCCACCTCTTGGTACTTGTCTTACATGACAAACTCATTTGTCTCGGGCAGCTGGGGCGTGCGGCTGTCGGGAGACTGCGCCGGGGAGAAATGGACTCGGTCGAGTGTCCAGTGTCTAGTGTTGAGGGCTGGCTGTGAACTGACCGCCCCACTGGGTGCTGGGGCTGCGGCGAGCAGGCTCTGGGGGACATCACAGAGGCAGACGCGTTCACACATGACGGCAGCCCTGCGTGCCACTTGTGAGAAGTAGCACAGACGCTTGCGGTGTGGACGGGAGGGAGGGTCGCTTGGGGCCTGGGTGCGGCCTCAGTTTACTCTCACAGAGAGCTGGGGTTGGAGGTTTCCCTTCCCTCCCAGCGCTCGTGGACACAGGCCCCTGGGTCAGGGTCCTGCGTTGACTGAGGTCACACAGGCCAGCGGCGTCTCTCTGGGTTTCTTCCGCCCAAGTCTGGTCGGGTTTGGACATCACTCTCCAGGGTGCCCCAGGGTGCTTGGGGTGACAGACAGGACTCAGGTTTCTTTCTTTTTTTTTTTAAGATGTATTTATTTATGCATGAAAGGGCTGGGGTGCAGGCCAGAGGTGTGGGGGGGGGTGAGAGGATTCCCCAGAGACAGAGTGTGAAGCAAAACAGGCAGATCTACCGAAATACACTGCTGAGGGGAGCAGCGGGGAGACAGGAGAGGTCTGCTGCACCATATGGGAAGCTCCCTGGGCGGGGATTGAACTCGTACTGCAGTGGCTGCCAGCAGCCCCATAGGCTGAGACTAACCCACTGCGCCACCAGGGAGGCCCAGGACTCAGGTTTCTTACAGGAGTGGGGTGCTTGTCCCCAGGGCAGTGCTCCAGTGTCAGGTGACCATTCCCCCAGGACACCCCCACCCCGTGCCTTCCCACCCCTGTGGCCCACCACAGTCAGGGCCAGCAAGGGCTGGGGAGCGTGTGTCCACCTTTCTGCGGGGAGACAGCTGGGGGTCCCGAGAGCAGGCCGTGGGCTGGCGGGGCTGGCGGCCAAACTTGCCACGGGGCAGGTAGCTCTCGAGGCGGCAGTGACTCCGGGCGCCAGTGGCTGGAGGTGCCCCACCTGGGCTGTCACGGGAAGGGACACTCAGACTTTCTCAGAGCAGTCTTGGGGCCCCAGACAGGGAAGACACAGAGGACCCAGAGCCCCGGCTGAGGCCTGGCTCGTCCCCACCCCAGCACACAGTGGAGCTTGCCTGCTGGTCTGGGCGTGGACAGACCTGCCTTGGGCACTTTCTGCAGCTGCCTGCGGCAAGAATGCCAGCTTTTCCTGGCGCTGTTGTCTCTTCTGCACAGGGGCTGGGGAGTGAGCGGCCGCGGACGGCCTCCTCGGAAGGTCTGCAGGAGGCCAGGAGCTGCCCAGAGCCAGTGGCTCGGCCAGGTGGGTGGGTGGGGACGGTTTCCTGAGCATCTCACTTGGGCATCCGTCTCCTTCCACCCTGGAGGTCAACGTGTGGGCCCACATGCTGGGCACCGGCCCTGTTGGAAGGCTCTGTGAGAAGGAGGGCCCGGAGCGGAAGATTCAGTGCCTCTGCCGACGGGTCCAGGTGTCCTGCCCTCCTGCCCAGCTGCTGGCCAGGCTTGTCTGCCAACTGCTGGCGTGTGGGGAAGGATGGAGCCAGCGGTGGTGTCACATGTGCTACCAGGGGAGGCAGGAGAGGGGCTCTAGAGGCTGGTGGGCCCAGGATCCCTTGCTGACAGCTGGGGGGCTCTCCTCAAGGCATTAAGCTGCCCTGAGCCCCATTCATTCCTCATTTCTAGTGGTCATACATAGAACCTTCCCCACCAGGCGTTCAAGGACTGATTGCCACCGGGGCAGAAGGCCCAAACTCAGAGGGGCCTTTGAGGCCACACGGTGAGGCCAGCGACTGAGCAGTCGGTCCCCATTCTTGCCTGGGCTCCTGGGGCTCCTCCCCATCATGTGTCCTAGAGTCTCACGTTCTCCTTTCCACTCTTTAAAAGTGGGTGCCTTTGGGGACTCACACTCGAGGCTGAAAGGCCTGTATGTGCATATGAGCTGAAGTGTGTGCGTTCCATGCTAGCGTGAAGGGGGAGACATTCCCCACGAATCCTTCCAGGGCCCCAGAGCAGCTGCATCCTCTGGGTTTTGGAGGCCTGAGCCTGAGCTTAACGGGCTCATTTGGCCAAAGTTGAGGGGCTGGTCGGGGATGGGCTGGGGCCAAACCATCCTGGTGGCCGTCCCGCCAATCCTGATCTGGGCACAGGTCAGAAGCAAGAAGTGGACACGGTGCCAGCCCCTCCTGCAGTTGGCAGATCACTCACCACTCACCGCAGGTCCCAGAGGTGACATTTGTTAAATGCCCCAGCGAACTACGGCTGGAGGCAAAGAGCAGAAGGCCCAGAGCAGCCAGGCAGGGGGAAAAATCCATGAAAGAAGAGCTGTATGGGCGAAGTTTGGGGGAGTTCATTATGACTTGAAAGGTTTTATCTTCAGGAGTTGGTTCCATAATCATCTCCACTTTACAGATGGCACCGTGGAGGCACCGAGAGGTGAAGTAACTTGCTCGGGACACACAGCTAGTGAATGGCAGAGCCGGGACACCAGATCCAGGCTGTCCTGTCCGGGGCCCCCACATGCAGCTGCACCACGCGACATTCTCTAGCAAGTTTAGACCAAAGGGAGACTTGAGGAAGAGGTTTAGGGGGGCCTGGAGGGGTGTCTCTGAAATGGCGCCTTAGCTGGGAGCCGGGTCATTCTAGGCATAGAGCAGGGAACAGGGCCCTTGAGATTTAGAGCAGCTTTGGGGCTCTGAGTTCTCTGCCCCAGTGTGACTGGACCTAGAGCTGACCCCCTTCACATTCTGGGTGCAGGAGCTTCGCCTGCAGGGCCCTGAGGAATCAGCCCCAGATCCGTGGCCAAAGGAGTGGCCTGCTACTGGCTTAGCCCTTCACAGACGCGCCGCAGCCTCTGCACCAGCGGCCCCAATGCACCAGGTATTGGGGACCTGCGTCTCTGCTCCCCAGCAGACCTCTAGTTCTGTGGGAGAGCCGGTGGTGGTGTTCTGACCAACACAGAATTACGGCTATTTTTGAGTCAGTGAGGGTTGGTGGGATGGTGCGCACCATGGAGGAGTGAGCTGTTGAGCTGTTTTGCCGGGGAGGTCCTGGAAGGCTGTCCCGGGGGGGTGACGTTGAGGCCAGGACCTGAGGTTTGGCAGGGGGAAAGGCAGGACAGGCTCTGAGTTTGGTGTATGGGGAGCTTTACCCCACATGCTTCCGGGACTCTGAAGTTCTGGGGGTCTTGTTGGGAGGATCTGGGACTAGGGGCCACAGAGGCCATCAGCACCTGCCTGCTCCTGCCATGCTCGCGCCGGGACCAGGCAGGGGCACAGCTCTCTCATCGCATCCAGGCACTGCCTGGTTTATGGGCCAAGAGAATGACAACCCGCGGCAAGTGCAGATGACAAAGGCGCCCTGAAGGGCACCAGCTTTTATGTAATCCACCTCGGCACCAAGGGGCTGGGAGGCTGGCGGAGCCCAGCGCAGAGGAGGAAGGACAGCGCGTCCGCGTTACTTCCTTGCAAATAGGAGGGGACAGAAAAGCGAAATAAGTTAGGGGAAGTCCAAGGAGCTTTAAGGAGGTGGGCAGCTAGTCCGGGTGCCCGGTCTCAGAAACCCCGGGAGAGCCCGCGGCGCCCCGCCGGGACTTTCCCCTGCGCCCCAGCCAAGGCCAGACGGGGGAAGCAGGGCAAGAGCTGAGGTCGCAGCCCGCCCGTTGTGATCACTCGCTGGGTGACCTTGGCGAGCTGCACGACCTCTCTGGGCCTCAGTTTCCCAGTCGCTGCGTCTGGCCAGGCAGTCATGGCCCGGGTGTTTGACCGTGAGCCCTGGGGGCTGCAGGAGCACCCCGGGACTGCGTGAACGCCCCGGGACGCCGGGCCCGCGCCCGGAGTGCAGTGGCGGCGCCCCAGGAGCGGCCCGGCGGTCAGCGCTCGGCGGCTGGGGCGCGGGGCTCGGGCTCAGCGCGCAGGCGCGGCGGGCGGGCGGGGCGGGGGCGGGGCGCGCGGCACAGGCGGCGGGGCCAGCGCGGGGCGCGCGGCGCGCAGGAGGCGGCGGAGCGGGGCGCCGGCGCCGGCTGGCGGGGCTCGCCCGGGACGATCGCGGCTCGCCCGGGACGGCGTCAGGCTCGCCGAGCGCACCTCCCGCCCTCCCGGCCCGGGGGCCTGCCCGGTCGCGCCGCCGGCGCCCGCTGCTCGTCCGCGCGAGGCAGGCGCGCGGGGCCCGCGTCCCGGAGGCAGCGGCCGCCAGCTTGGGGCACTCGGCGGCCCGCGGGGATCGGGGCTGCGCGGCCGGTGTCCGCCTCTGTGCGCCGCCGCCGCGCCCCGGCCGCCGCGTGTGCTCCGGGGTCCGTGCTGCTGGGGCGCGGGAGGGATCGGGGCTCGCGGGGCCGCCGCCGCGCGCCCGCCCGCCCGCTCGCCTCGAGTCGGCGTCCCGGGCCCGGGGGCCGGCGAGCATGGAGGAGAAGTACCTGCCGGAGCTGATGGCGGAGAAGGACTCTCTGGACCCCTCCTTCACGCACGCTCTGCGGCTGGTGAACCAAGGTGAGGGCGCGCGCCGGCTGCTAACTGTCGCCCGGGGCTGTTGGGGACCCGCCGGTCGCGGGCCGG
>PVIJ01000367.1:145235-307393 GCA_004024925.1 Scalopus aquaticus | reverse complement strand
TGAAACCATTCGATATTTTTCTCTTTCTTTCTGGCTTATTTCACTGAGTATGATCTCCTCTAATTCCATCCATGTCGCTGCAAATTGCATGTGTTTATCTTCTTTGAATGCTGAATAGTATTCCATTGTGTATATGTACCACATCTTCTTGATCCAATCATCTATTTTTGGACATCTGGGTTGCTTCCATACCTTTGCTCTTGTGAACAGTGCCACAATGAACATACGGGTGCATGTATCCTTTTGGATTAGTGTTTTTGTGTCTTTTGGGTAAATTCCCAAAAGTGGTATTGCTGGGTCGTATGGAAGCTCCATGTTTAGCAGTTTGAGGAATCACAATACAGCTTTCCATAGTGGTTGGTTGGACCAGTTCACAGTCCCACCAGCAGTGTAGATAAATAAATCTTAAAAAAAAAAAGAAAAAAGAAGAAAGACATTGGAAGGAAAGGTGACCCAGGGTGGAAGCAAGAAAGGGGAGAACATATGAGAAAGTAGGAAAAAAAATATGGAATGAAAACAAATGGCATCACAAAATGAATATCTGGATAAGGATAGCAGGCTGGAATAAATGTAAAACAAAAAGGAATGAAGAAGCATGGCTGGAGAAAAGAAGGCAAACGGTGGTCCAGAATGATGGCTCAGGTGGAGACTAGGGGGATTTCAGGAAAATATTGGTCAGTGACCTCAGAAATGTCCAAATAAAACTGGCCATCCTATTGCAATATGTGAAAAAATTGATTAATTGCCAGCACTGACTAGGACTATTGTTGAAGAATATACCTAGCTGTTTCAAAAATGACTACAATGTATCACCTCAGAAAGTTCAAATATTCAAACAAAAGCATATTTAGTATTTGAGGTTAAAAAAGGTAAACAAAGCCTTGTGACCTAGAGAAAACAGGTTATTTCAGTTCTCAAAGTCCCCAACAATTGAAAACAATTATGTGGATTTTGGGGGATGACTGTATTTTGCAGAATGAGAGATGGAAAGACATTCTCTGCTCATGGATTGAAAGAATCAGAATCAGCATTTTCAAAAGGACCATTATACCCAAAGCAATTTATAGATTCAGCACAATCCTAATAAAAATATCAATGACATTCTTTAAAGGATGTTCAAAATTTCAATATTATTGTAATTCATATGGAGACATAAAAGGCCTTGAAGAGCAAAATATCTTCTGACTAAAATAAGGGGAAATGATGGTATAATATCTCCAGACCTCAAACTATACTGTAAACCCATAGTAATTAAAACAAAATTTACAGGAAGAAAAACAGACATGAGGCCAATAGATTATAATTGAGAACATGTGATAAAATCACAGATATATGAAGAACTAATCTATGACAAAGGAAAGAAGAATATACACTGCAACATGGAAAGTTTCTTCAATAAATGATACTGGGAAAATTGAACTGCAACATACAATGGGAGCAAAAGAGGGAGAGAGAGAGGGAGGGATGAGAATGCAGTGGAAAGCACAACAGACTATTGAAGAGGACTACAGATACTCTGGTGTTCGAGTACTACCATGACCACACTTAAGGAGAGAAATCCTACATTTGTAAAATATTAATAGAGATGTAAAACAATGATACTTCATTAAAATAAAGAAAAAGAAACACTAATCAAAACTCTTACCCCAAAAAACAGAAGACCAGGACTACATGGGTTCACATATGATTTCTACCAACTCTTCAATGATGAGCTAATACTTATCCTGCTCAAACTCTATCAAAATATTGAGAAGGAATGCATCATTCAAAAAACACATTTTTGAAGTCACAATACTGTAATAACAAAAAGCAGACAAAGACACTGAGTGATGGATAAGGCTTTACATAAGCGTTACTTGGTAATTGCTCTAACTACATATTTTTTCTTCTGATGTATGTGGGATGGATTTTGAAACCATATGACCTGTGCTGTCAGTTTTCCACATTTGATTTTGACTCTATGAGGGAAAAAAAAAAAAAAACCTGGTTTTTAATATTCTTTAACTTCAGAATTTTGATTTGTTTTAACATGGGTATTTGATTTTCCCCTGTTGTCTCTTGATTGCCTTTTTCCCACACTACATGTGTAGTTAAGGTGAGCAAACAGCTTGGCCACTTCAATATGAGAAAAGCTGCCTATTTATCAGGCAGTGTTGAAATAGTAAACCAAACCAAAGCAAACAAAAAAACTCAAAACTTCTGTTTTTGCAAATATGAATAAAATTTCAATTCTATAATGTGGATTAAGTTAAAAGTAGGGGAATTGTCTGTGTCCCCCTGTTTTATATCTATGTCCTCTCCATTGTGCATGATGTGTCTAGTCTTCAGAAGATAAAAATTAGTATAGACAGTGCCTGTAGAAAATTTGAGCTCAGGAATTTAATGAGAAATGGTACAAGAGTCATCAGGAAGCATGCTTTAGTTAACATAAAAACTAATTTGAGTTTAATAGTTTGGGTTGAAATGTGTATCTGAAATTGTGCTATCAAGTGTAATGTTTTATTTTTTTCTTTTTACCTGTGCCATTCATGTTGCTTATATATTACACAAAATTGATAACCTTAGGCGAATTGATTAAATCTTTAAATGTTGGGAAAATGGGAGTCAGAAAATTAAGCTTTTTTTAAGGTTTAAGAAAGCTAGTTAGGAAATTAAATAAAAGTAAGATTTTATTGTCAAAATTACGCTGACTGAGACTAGTCAGAGCTTTGATAATTCAAAAAGTATTGGTTAATTAAATGGTGTATTTAAGGCTAAGGAAAACACTTTCAAATATCTAAATTAGGAACATTTGGCAATTTTGTGGTTGACTGATTAGAACTTTCATGGAATATCAGTAGAACTCCTGAGTAACCCTCTAAAATTTCTTCCTTTCCTTATGGGAAAGACATTTGAAGAATTTGACTTATTGGTGTTTTTCTGATAAATTGGAACATAATGGGAACCATTGTCATTAAAAATTATGTTGAACTTTAGGATATTCATGAACATTAATATCAGCATTTTAAAAGTTTGTGTGAAGTTTCTTAAGTATTTTATAAGTTCTGATGTATTTTTTGAAAAAGATTTATTTATTTTTGCATACAAGCTTGGGTGCAGGCTAGATGTGTGCGGCGGTGAGAGGGTTCACTGGAGGCAGAGTGGGGAGCAGAACAGGCAGATCTACCGAAATACATTGCTGAGGGAAGCAGTGGGCGAGGCAGGAGAAGTCTGCTGTGCCATGTGGGAATATCCCCAGCAGGGAATCAAACTCTCCGCAGCAGCTGCTGACAGCTCCACAGTGCTGCGCTTAACCCGTTGCACCACCAGGGATGCCCTGTTTTGATATAATATTGCTTGTCAATTCTGGTTGATTTTATAGTTTTGAACAAATTCCCCTTGCCAGTTACGTTATTATTAGATCTTTAATTTTGATTATTTCAAAGTTTTGACATTTTTGAAATTGTTTTGAGAAAAAATAGCAAGAGAGAGAGACCTCATAATATTGCTCTGAGACCCTGAGTTTGTTCTGCTCAGGAAGACCGTGGAGTCTCCCATGTTTGACTGAGTATAGGGGTGAGGATCAGGATTGCCTCCAGGTCTTGGGTCCGCAGTGGTCCTCTATGTAGTCACATGTGTTTTGAATGACTCTGATCTGATCCAGAGACAACACATGTACCTGCTGGGTATGAGCTTCTGTGGAGTTAGGTTCCCTAAACTGCATGCCACTGTCACAGGGTGTCTAATATGAGGGCTGGGAACCAACTACAGTCTGAGTTCTGATGTCCACCTTGTCTTGGTAGTATGGTTTCTTTAGCAGGCTTAGAATACACTTGGATTCTGTGATCATGAATTTGTATCAACCCAACTACCTTAGATTCTCTTCATATTGCTACCCATGGTAATTTATGGAACTTGAGATTGAGAGTCTTAACTGATTGCCATTTCCTTAGAATATACAGCAACCCTCCAGTTATAAAGGTATGAGACAGGAGGCCACACCCTTGCACCTGGACTCTGACTTTTATCAGCACAGGAAAGTGGGGTAAATGTCGCTGTGGCTTAGAGTGGTCTCCCTAGCTGGTTCTTGTACCATGCTGCTTTCCTCACCAGGACAAGGGGCCAAATTTCACCTCCCGACATCCAGATACCAGTCAAGCTGAATCAGATGCTGGTGTGTGGCATCTTGTTCCAAACTCTACCCCCTGATCCCCTGAGTGAGGAGACTGAAGGGATGGGGACAGACCACATCAGCCGTGGGGCTTTAAATGTCAGAATACATGCAACTTATCTTCTTCCTGTAACTGTGAAGGGTCATGGCTTTCTTCTCTCTCTCACTCTGCCACTTCTCTCATCCATCAGGTCTTTGGAGGTATATACCAGACCCTGCAGCTCTCCAATATCTGCTATGCGCCACCTGGACTCTTTGCCCCAACCCTCCATATGTGTGGCCCCAGCTCCCAAGCTTTGCCCCCAGGTATTGCCAGGCCAGCCCTCTACATGAAAGTCTGATTTCTTCCCCAAAGACATACAGTTGGCTCCAGGCTTGCCTCAGTGTGCCAGCGGATGCCTCATCATAGGCCAGCTGAAGCCTCATACTGCTTGCTCTGCTGCGGGAGACAGCAGCCATCTTCCACATGCAGCTTGTGACTTGGATTTTGCAACACAAATACTGTCTGAGGAGGAGAAACACACTTTTTTCAGCTCTTCCTTTTCTCACTCCCTGTTAATAAATACTGTAGTTATTTCTATCCATGTGTTTGTTTTGATTCATGTCCTGCAGTCATAAAAACATGGGTGAGAACACACCAATCGAGTCATCCCTTTTTTCCGCCTGGGTTTTCTTATTCCCATTAATGCTTAGCTTACTGGATTCATTTCTTTTTAAGTATTGTCATTTGAAAAGTGACACCAAGGAGGAAAAAGACTCACCAACAAAAAAGTAAATGTGCACTATTTTTAGACTCATTTGTCTGGGATCTTCTCTATCATTTGCATATACAATATTCATAAAGCCTCTCTTTTTAACATTGCAGTGGGCCTTCCATTATTTCAAAAGTTTATCAGGTACTTTAGAAACAAATTATAAAGAAAAGAGGATTAGCAGTATGCCAGTGGTATTTTTTTTAAAGATTTATTTATTTATACATACAAGCTGGGGTACAGGCCAGAGGCGTGGGGCGGCGAGAAGGTTCACCACAGACAGAGTGGGGAGCAGAACAGACAGATCAGAAATACACTGCTGAGGTGAGCAGCGGGCGAGGCAGGAGAGGTCTCCCGCACCACGTGGGATTCTCCCCGGCCAGGCATGGAACTCGCATCGCCGGCTGCCGACAGCTCAACAGCACAGCGCTCAACCGCTGTGCCACCAGGGAGGCCCATGCCAGTGGTATTTTATGTGAGCAGAAGAGTTTGACTGAATTTTCCATAAACTATGGCCACGGTACAGAGTACATATATACAGAGATGCAGTTAGGGCTACTGTCTACATAATCAACAGTCAAGAAAAGGCCAGAGATATCATGGATTATTCAATATTATTCTGAGACAAGCAGTGATCCAAAGTACAGTTGTTTCTTGAAATTGTTCATGCTGCATGTGTCACAAATGATGTGATAAAAATCATGCATACAAGCACTTTTACAATAGCGAAGGTATGGAAACAACCCAGATGCCCAAAAATAGATGGCTGGATCAAGAAAACGTGGTACATATACACAATGGAATACTATTCAGCATTCAAAAAAGATAAACACATGCAATTCGCAGCAACATGGATGGAACTAGAAGGGATCACGCTCAGCGAAATAAGCCAAAAGGAAAAAAGGAAAATATCGAATGGTCTCACTTATAGCAGGAATACAGGAGAACCAAATACAAGAGTGACAATCAGTGAGAGAGGGGGGAGGATTGGGGCTCAGAATGGGGGAGAGGGGAGCACAAGGGACTATGGTGACGGTACACGGGTGAATTGGTGGTGGGAAACCTATGGGGAATATACAGTAATGTAAAAGACATAAATAAAAATAACAAAACTTTTTAAAAGAATCATGCATGCAATGAAATATGATCAATTTATTCCTTTTTTAGATAAAGATTCAATGACATAATATTCTTTTATTTAGGAAATATAAATAAATATTTTTCTTCTATATCACACACATAAGCTTATAAATGTAACTATCTATCATGATATTTAACTAGGGGAAAAATCTTTTGGAGATTAAACATAAATTTCGCGGAGAAATTTAAGAACTAGGATTTTATGGTTCCTTGTTACAGAATAAGTGGTTCATAAACTTATATATAATTCTTTATTTTGTAAGTCTGTTAAATTATTTCCTTCAACATGTTTTCATGATGTAATATTCTTTTTTTATACACCAGATTCAACAACTCTTCACTCTTTTCTATCTGTTCTGACTCTTTCACAAACAACTGATAAGTATAATGGTCTGTGATCTCTGAACAAAATCCTTAAGACTTTGTTAGCATTGGGTGGAAGAGTGAGAGCTGAAAGAAACAAAATGCTCACAAAATGTATAAAAATGAAAAAAATATATAGAAGGAATGTAATGTTTTTTGTGTAAGTTTTTCAAATAATTTGCAATTTTTTTTTTTACTTTTCAAATTTAAGCCAAATACTAGTTTTTAATTTAAGTCAAAGTTATTAATATTTTCTTTGGAATCATTCACTGTATTCATAGCCAGAAAACCTCCCTAACTTTGGTGCAGTTAACCTCCCTTTTAAATTTTTATCATTTCCTCTTTCAGTGTCTTTTGAATGTTTCATTTTTTGCTTTAACCTTTTTTTTTTGTTGTTCAAGCTGGGGTACAGGCCAGAGGTGGGGGACGGTGAGAGGGCTCACCAGAGACAGAGTGGGGAGCAGAACAGGCAGATCAGAAATACACTGCTGAGGGGAGCAGCGGGCGAGGCAGGAGAGGTCTGCTGCACCATGTGGGATTCTCCCCCGCTGGTCTTCGAACTCGCGTTGCGCGCTGCTGACATCTCCACAGTGCAGTGCCCAACCGCTGCGCCACCAGGGAGGCCCCTTCATCAGATTATTGATTTGTGTCCTTTAATGTACTGTGTAATAAGTCAGTAATAGTAATTAAGGTTCTTGCCTGATTTTTGTGAACTATTCTTGCAAATTTTCCAGGTTGTGGCTCCCTGATTGATAACCATCCAAAAGTATAAGTAACCTTGCTGGCTTAGTAGATGGTTTCTGAATGAGAGGCAGTTTTGCTGGGAAGCTCCCATAACCTGTGGAGTCTGTGTTAACTCCATGTAGATAGTGTCAGACTTGAATTATATTACAACTGTCCAGAGACTAGGATGATTCCTTGATTGGAGAGAAAACCCTACACATTTGTGAAACATTGAGAGTCGAGTGATGATTAGTGGAATAAATAATTTAGTGTATATACACTAAATAACAAACAATCTATTGGAGTCATTGTTAATGCTACACTTGTTCAGCACATATCTTTTAATAAAGTTATGATTGGAGTGCTCATGAAAATAGAAGTATACTCATTAAATGAATAAAGGTAGTTTAATATTAATGAATGGAAATCAATATTGACCCAAATTCTCTGAAGAATTAAACAAATGCAGTAACTTCTGTATGACCTTTAATTTTAATTAATTCCAAAATATTTTTCTGATATTGTAGTTTCATTCTGATATAACTAAATAATTTATATTTTATTCCAAATCTTTGAATGCCTCATCTTGGTTTTCACTTCTTTTTTTAAGATTTATTTTTATTTATTTATGAATACAAGAATTGGGGTGTAGGCCAGAGTTGCGGGGGATGAGAAGATTCACCAGAGACAGAGGGGAGAGCAAACAGGAGGATTCACTGAAGAACACTGCTGAGGGGAACAGTGGGCAAGACAGGAGAGGTCTGCTGTGCGACATGTGGGTTATCTCCCTGGCCGGGAATCGAACTAATGCCACAGTAGCTGGAGATAGCTTGATAAAACTGAGTCTTTAGCCCCTGCGCCAGGAAACAGGCTAGGGGGTTTTCACTTCTTATCTACAAAGCAAACTTCCTGCCAGGAATTTCGACTTGGTCAGATTTTTTCAAGAGGGAGGGGACATGATGTAATTAGTAGAAGCCACTGGCCCAACATTACAATTATAAAACTCTGTATATATGTGGACATAAAGAGGGACACCTTTGAAGTGAACTGCTAGGAAACATTAATTAATAGGGAGTGTTGTGGCAGGAAAACACCAGGAGCACAGAGTCTCCATGGAGCTGCGCAGACGGATCAGAAGGATGAGTTCCTGAGCCCTCGGTGGCTTTGGCAGGATTTTAATAGTTTTTTGTAGCAAGGCAACCAGGTACAAGGAAAGCAAGGTGACCAGTGGGCCAGGAGGCCAGCAGGTCTCCTAGCCCCCCACCAAATCTTCAGCCTCTTGGGGCTCTCTGCTGCTGCTCTCACTCACCGCTGCTGCGCTCTTCTTCCCTGTGCTCTCTGAGTCTGCTTTGTGCATGCACACACCACACCACAGACTGACTACTCTAGGACTACTTTACTACCCCACGCTACACTACACTAAGCCATGTCCCCCACCTCTGGCCATCAGGCACACTAGCATAGGTTTGCAGAGGCTCATCCACAAGGGGAGGGTGGGGAAGCCTGAGAGCGCTCCCCATTATCCTACAGGAGAATGAAAACTGAGAGAGAGAGAGAGAGATGGGGGGGGGGAGAAAGAAGGAGTGGTAAGATACTTATAAGCGGAGAGTAGGGAAGAAATGGAGGGAGAGTGTCCATAATTATGAGCCTGTGACAGAAATGAATCCAAATATCAGTGCAATTGAAAGCTGTAGGACAAAAAACATACAGTGCTATCAGTGACGATGGGACACAAATGGGGAGGCAAACACCATAGATGTACCTATACTGATAATAGTATACCTAGTACAAAAAGTGTATAACACACATATCTCTTTGGGATAGTATTTCTGGACATTCACACTATAGTACCATTGCTAAAGTAAGCCCCCCTCCCTTCCAATACCTGGGACAACTGACTTCTCCTCACCCATCAACCAAGAGGGTCCTCATGCTCCTGCTGCTCAGGTCCGCAGGTCAATGAGAGACAGGGTTTCTTACCCTGAAGGGTCAAGAACAAAGTGCAGAATTCAGGTGGTTCTTGAATATGGTTGTGAAAGACATTACACTTTAATTTTCCCGAGTGATTGAAATTTCCCTAAGCAGTCACTACACGAACCCTGTACACAGGATCCAGACTGAGCTCTCAGTGGAGACCAATCCCTCTCACAGTGATACAGAGTCACATTTAGAATGGTGGTGAAAAATGAGTAGAGAGGAAATCGTTTTTAAAAACAATAATAATAATAATCAGTGGTTTATGTTTCTCACACTCTGAAAGGCAACAGAAACATCATAGAAATAACAAGAAAATATCAGAATGTGAAAGGCTACTTTATATTCTATTCACAGCTCAGAAACCAGATATCTTAGGCACTCACAGAACAATTTGGAGTGTTTTCTCTTCAACAACTAGTACTACCAGGGTGGGGATTAGAGGTGATTTAATCCACTAGGGGCATACAGTCTAGCATTCGGGGAGATGTACCTGCATGTCAGATGTAGATTTTCATGCCTTGAATTTTGTATATTTTTGTTAAGTTGTCTTTATTTCTTATCAATGAACTAGGTGGCAAACAAGAGATGATTTTATCCTGAAGTTACCGAAGCAATATTCTGTGACTGTGACAAAACTGAGCTTAACAAGACAAGCTGAAAGAAGGGACAAAGGACAAAACATCACATATGCTCTGTCCTGTTCTCTCTGGTTCTATGATGCCAATGCTACTCACAGCACATCTGAACACTGGTTCATTCCAGCACTTGTTGTACTCTATTAATGACCTTGACATTACTTACCTTCCCGTTTTACCTAACCTTTTCCTACATGCTTGGAATGTTTTAAACTCACACTCAAACATAAAGCTTCCTAGTGCTCTACCATGAATGCTTCCATGGAATAGTCAATCTGTACAACGTGGCGTCCATTGTAGGCACTCATTTCACATTTTATTGCCTTGTTACCTACAACTGGTGATTTGCATTGTGTCTTGTATGAATTACTGTAAATTAACAATTCAAACCTCGGTGTGATAAGAGTCTCTGAGGGAGACCAATATCCTCTCCTGATTCCCCTTTTCCAAGGCACTAGTGGTGTCAAAGAGGTTGGACTACCTTCTCACTTAAATGGCATTCTGAGTTGGAGTTTTTTTCATCCTTCTCCCTCCTCACTAGTAGGAAAATAAAAAAAAAAAGGGCTTTCAAATGCATGGCAAAGAGTTCATGAATAAATTTAGAAAGGCAAATCTGTTGTACTGGAATTTCTAAGGACTGTTCATTCAGGAATGTGAGGATTCCATAGTGAAACACTAGAGCCAAATGGCTCTCCCTAATACATAACTCATGGGCTCTCCCTCCATAGTGTCCTTCCACATCTCCCAACTTGCTATTCCACAATACTAGAATAGCTGTATACCCATTAGAACCATGCAATCCACCCCATATTCAGCACAGAAAGCTTAGAAAAAATTCAGTGGATCATTTGTGCAGTCGAGAATCCTAGGTGTAAGAGGAGAATCAGGATCCAGTTCCTTCTTTGGTCCAGGGCAAGTCTGGAGCCCTCTTGATGATGCCCTGCAGCGGACTGACATACTTACTCATATAGAGCCATCCCTCTAGATAGGATAAGTATGGGAATGAACTTACAAAGGTGGAAAATGATGTGGTCTCAAATGTGAGCACTCTGAGTTCATGTGCCATCGCTTTAAGAACACTACACTATCAAATGGTTTCACTTGTAACAGGACTATAGGGAGGCTGGGAGGGAGAGAGACAATCAGTGGGGAGGGGGGGAGGGAGGCGGAGGGAGGGAAGGAAAAGGGCACAAAATGGAATAGAAAAGAACACAAGGGACCATGGAGATGGATCACGGGTGAATTGGTGGTGGGCTACCCAAGGGGAATACAAAATGTAAAAGACATAAATAACAATAAAAATATATATTAAAAAAAAAGAACACTACACTAACTTGGAGTTTCCCAGAATCTGACCTTTTATAAACACAAGAATTAAAATCCAAGTAGTTTATTGGAAACCATGGAAAAGTGGTAAAATATCATAAATAAGACCAACAACAACACCTCACAGCCTTCACAGATAGATGATTTCTGTCACAGAAGGTTGAACCTGTTTTTGCTCTCATTGAATCTCCTTGAACATCTTTGACCAGTGTTGAGTGGTATGTGTGGCATTCTGGAACTTCTGAGCCCATGTTTAAGAGAAGCTTCTGTTTTCATCCTGAGGTGGGAGGGTCCAACTGCCAAGTGAAGACATGTGCAGGTTAGATGACCGTATACTAAGTAATCATAAGAAAGGGTTCTGCAGCTGAGGCAACAGATAAATGATTGAGCACCAATCAAACATCCCCTCCCTGAATAAGTGTTCAATTGAAGATAGATATAAGAATGAATCCAGTTCATCTTGTGGAGTCAAGCAAAACTGTCCAGCAATCACAGAGATAGAATGTTGTCTAATGTCTCTGTGTTCTGGAATCACTGTTATATAACAAGAGTTAAATGATAGAAGAGAGAACATCAGTACAAGTGAGGAGGGGCAAGTAGAATAAGGAAGGCAAAGAAACTGAGGAAGAAAGCACCAATGAACACCCTCTTCACCCTGCCTTGCTCTGGGTTCTGTGGTGTCAGGAAGTTGGAGCCATTGTCCTATCAATTCCTAATTGAACATCATGTAAGGCTGCTACCTGGAGATTTAAACCCCAGGACTCTGTCTCAACAAGAGAAACATACTCAGGTAGACTATCTTGACGGTGTGATGAGGGATTCATAGACATCAGAACTGCCTGGGAGACTGGTGAGAAACTTTCCATCCTTGAATACGGGGCCCAACCCTAGACAATGTGAAAAAGTGTTCTCATCTCAGTCAGTTCATTGTTGGGGAGTCAGAAAGTATCTGGTCCATTCTGCTGTTTCAGGGCAACTTTGTTATGAAATCTACAAGATGACTATCTGAAGTGTGAAGAAATATTTATTCTACTATGTTCTTAACTTACTATCTCTTAATTTCACTCCATGTGTCTATGAAAAATGTTATGCTTAGACATTTGAAAATTCACACACATTTACTGTGCGGCTCATAGGTTATTTATGAAACTAAATAATATTCAATTTCCCTAGTGATGCCCTAGTTGCTAACAAGTCTAAATGCCAAGTTTTAAAACCACAATTAAAATATTTCATAAGCCTGAAACTGTTCCTTTTTCGTAAGTGTTTTAGATATTGTATCTTTTTGTGCTATCTTTTGCACATCTTGTTTGATATAATAAAATTCAAATAGTCATTTAGATGTGAAATTATGCTTAAAATCATAAAATACTATTCAAATCCAATACACTACAGTTCAAAAATTGTATATATGTAATTTATATAAGCTCCTCTTAGGTTCAATATAGAAATTGACTTAACAGAGAATAAAAAGTACACTGTGGCTATTTTTTGCAATTATTTTCAAATATTTGTGTGTCTTTTGGTCTTCATTCCTATGACTTTTACTATGAACTGAAAATAAGGAAATAATATTGTAAATAAAACTCCCCAGTTTTGAGAAAATGCTATGTTGTAGACTTTGACAGACATTTGTTTTTACCTGTTATTATTATTCACATCTCCCTCCTAATTTCTTTGTATCTTTTTAATAGCCTTGCTGAAATATCATTTACAAATCCTACTGTTCACCCATTTAAAGCCTAAAGCTCAATAGATTTTTTGATATATTCACAGAGTTGCAACAGTCATAATCAATTGAAGATTTTCATCACCTCAAAAAGTAAACCTATAGCCATTCATAATTACTCCCCACTTCCCCTGAAGCTCCCAGAGGAAAGAAAAAGAAGTGTTAATTAAAGCTTAGATAGGAGTGATGCAAGGAAGGGTCATGGTCAGGTGATATTGGCAGCATATGGAATTTTTTAAAGGCAAGGATATGAATGTTTTTCTAAAGTCTCCAGAAAATAATGCAACCCTACTGATACCTGGATGCTAGCCGATTGAGATTCATGTCAGATACTTGACCTAAAGAATTGAAAGATGATACACTTACTTTGCTTATTTTGTTTTAAGCCACAAAATTGGTGGTAATTTGTTACAGCCTGAGTAGAAAAGCACTATACTAGTATATAGAAACAAAACCAACTTTTGCATTTTGATCTAATATTGCAGCAGTGGCCCTATGGTGTCTACAGGCCACAGGGCACGATCAGCTTTACTAGGCCCCACTGCTCAAGTGGGAAGGGATGTAAGATATGGCAGCAGGTCTGTTGGCAATAGACAACCTCAGTGCACATCACCTGAGTGCAGCCTCTGCTTGAGCCGCAGGATATGCAGGCTGCCACGCCCAGCATAAGCAGGAAACCCCAGAATGCACTGCCTGTGGGCAGTGCCCAGGATTCTCCACCAATGCCTGGTAGCAGTGGAAGTGGTTTCCTCACCCTACCACGCCAGGGCATGCATCCCCACTGGGGCTGCAGCAGTAATGTTATCCCATCTCAAAGTAAGATCCAGCTGTGGAGGCCACTCCCAAGTCCTATAGACCTCTCCGAGGAACACTGGGCCCACCCTGCAGATGCTGGGATCCATATCTCAGAACTTCTGCCAGGCCTGGCTGCTGCCAGGAATTTTTATACCTGAGCTCTCTGAGAGGTACTTCTGGTCTCATGGCGGCCTCCACAAGCCATAGTCTTCTGAAGACCACAAGCAAGCCTGACACAACCTCAGTGCTGTTGGAGTTGGGGCAGGCACTGGGGTTTTCCCTTTTGTATCTGGTTCCAGGATTGTGAATGGAACAATCAGATTCTAGTTCAATGTACCAATCAGTTTCAAGATCCCCAGTTGTCATTCAACCCTTGAACTCATTATGTGGATTGAAAATGAAAATGTAGGTAGCTGATTGGGGTTTAACTGGCACCAATCAAACAGGATTGAAAAATGGTCCAACTGGGCTTTTAAAAAGGGTGGGGACATGGAATTGGATATAACCAGAAGGAGCAGCCAGATTGATTCATTCAGCAGGCAGGCTCTGAAGAATAAGCATTCAGCAGGTGACCTCTAAAGAAGATTCAGCAGACCACCTCCATGGGACTCAACAGATACCTTCTAAAGAGAAGAAAATTCAGAAGATTCAGCAGATTTTTTTGCAGACTTGAAGACATTTGTAGACAGAAATTTTCAGAATTCATAGACTTTGGAAATTCCAAGACCTCCATAGATGTCTAGAATTTCAAGATCTTCATGGACCTTCACAGAGACTTGGTCACTGCACCTGCCACTGGACTTACCTCTGAATTGCCTGGAAATGGCACCATGGGATTCAGCTCTAAATCTCAAAGAGATTTTGGCTATTATCTTATCACACGAAGAACTGTAACACCGGTGTCTCAGACACCACATTCTGGTGACCGGGACTGACTGGCACTATTGACCAATGCAGTGTTTTCAACACTTGCTGACTGGTGACTGGCACTCTGTGTCCAGTCACCTTTGAGAACTGTCCAACACTACTGACCACAAAGTCTGGCCTCCTGGTGTTGTTGGGTCTGGCACTGTCCAGACCTGTGTCCAGTTTTGTCTAGCCCAGCCTTCAGATTGTTGCTGTGGACTGCTCTAGTTCCTCCTCAGCAGCCCCACTGGTGATCACCTCCAACTGCCACCATGATTTGGATACTGGCCCACTGCTTATTTGTGTGCACCAGCTCCAGAAAGACAGTGCCATTTTGCACAGTGACCTTTGCTTTAGACACTAGACACTATCTGGGCTGAGACAACCAGGCTCTTGTGGTTTTAGAAACATATTCTTTACCCCCAGTCCCCTGTTTGTTAAATAAACTCCATTGTTTTTGCACCCTGAGCCTGTATGCTGCTTTGCAGTTGTCAGTGCATGGATAAGAACCCATGGACAGTGACCGGCCCCCTTCCCTTGGCACTGTTTTAAGTACTCTTTTAATATCTTGCCATGTTGTTTATTTGTTCTAATATTATTTTAGCCAATTCATTAAAATTTTCTACATATGAGTCCTTGTCATCTTCAAATAGACTTCTTCACACATTCTTTTCCAGTATGAATTACTTTTATTTATTTTTCTTAACTACATAGGCAATCTAGCACATTTAGTACAATTTTGTGTTGAAGTGGCAAGATGGAACATCAACATTTTGTTATTAATTTTAGGAATAAGCATTCAGTCTATCAATATCATGTGATGATCACTGTGGGGTTTCCTATTATAGATGCTTTTATAAGGTGGGGTAATTAATTTTCCTTCTATACCTGACTTGCTGGAAGTTTTTAGCATGAAAAAGTTTCAGATTTTTCCATGTTTTTCCTTTGTTGAGATAATCATGTGTTTGAAGGCTACCCAGGATTCATTATATTTAGGTAAGGCAAGACATACAGACATATAAATGACTTGTGAAGAAAAAATTTACTCATGATTCCCTAGAAGCAAGTAGCCCATTGTGTGTGTGTGTGTGTGTGTGTGTGTGTGTGTGTGTGTGTGTGTGTGTGTGTGTTGAACACCAGGAGATACCAGGATTTGATAGGAGGCAGAAAAAGAAAGGAAAAACATGAAGACGAGTCTTTATCAACTTCCACAGAATAAACAGTTGAGAAATGTCACCAAGAAGGTCGTGGAGGAAGTTCTTTGTTTTGTTCCCAGGAAGAATAACTGAAATAACTGCAGAGACACTATACTCAAAGTTCAAATCTTTGATGAGACTACTGACACTCTTTGACACTCAGAACTAATACAGACTGCACCAGTGGTATACTAAGCCAATACAAACTTCATTGGAAAAAGATTATTGGAGAAAATTCACAGAGCTCATGGTCCAGGTTGGGATACAGAAAGCAGAACTGGGGGCCTCTCTGGTGGCACAAGAGTTTAAGTATAGGCACTGTGGAGCTGTTGGCAGCCACTGCACACAGGTTAGATCCTTGGCCAGGGAGATGGCCCACATGGCACAGCAGAGCTCGCCTATGTCTCCCACTGCTCCCCTCAGCAATGTATTTCAGTGGATCTGCCTCTTCTTTCACTCTATCTCTGATGAATCCTCTCAGCCCCCACCTCTGATCTATACCCCAGCTCTTGTAGGCATAAATAAATAAATATTAAAAAAAAGAAAGCAAAACGGCCAATCAAGTCAGGGCCCTAAAAATTATAATAGCAATGGTGTATATACATGCATCTTTTATTCTGATGAAGACATATAGATGAGCTAGGATGTTCCACATGTCAGGGCCCTGAGAGACAGGACAGCAGAGAGTGTTGAAGACTACACTCTCCCTCCCTCACTCCTTGGTACTAGTGCTCATCTCATGTAGTGCACTGAAATTAGAGATACTACAAAATCTCATATCTGGGACCCAGAGAGAAAAGGTATCTTCAGTGCCACTGATATGAGCCAGGAATCTTTAGCAGATTAATAACAGTGACTGGACTCCTCTATACCACCAATGCTGACACAAAAACTACCAATACAGAACTCAGAAATTGTAAAAGCCAGAAGAAGCCAAAAAAATAAAAATCAAATTAGGTTGGAGTGACATTTGCTGGAAAATTAAAAGTATTTTAACACTCTGTGGAAGTGGAAAATTAAAAGTAGCAAATTTGGCAGATAAAAAACACGCACATAAAAACTTGAGTCCTCAAGAAAACATAACATCAGCATGAAAGAATAACCCTCAAAATTTAAAGCACAAAGACACAGAAGAAGATTATATGAGAAAATATGATCCTCTAAATGAAAAGAGACTTACTCTAAGACAGTAGTAAAGATAATAGTAAAGCTATCAAGAGATCAAAATAAAGAAAGAATATTGATGATGACTTGGGCAAAGATAGCAGGTAACTTATAAAGATATTTTCCTCTGTCTTTAATCAGATTTTCTAGCAGGAAATCTGAAGTTCAGGAAAGAATGGCATAACGTATTCAAAATACTTAAAGATCAAAAAAGAGAGCCAGGGCCTCCCTGGTGGCGCAGTGGTTGAGCTATGTGCTGTGGAGCTGTCAGCAGCGCACGATGCGAGTTCGACGCCTGGCCGGGGAGAATCCCACATGGTGCGGCAGACCGCTCCTGCCTCGCCTGCTGCTTCTCTCAGCAGTGTATTTCTGATCTGCCTGTTCTGCTCCCCACTCGTCTTTGGTGAACCCTCTCGCCACCCCATGCCTCTGGCCTGTACCCCAGCTTGTATGTATAAATAAATAAATCTTTAAAAAAAAAAAAGAGAGAGAGCCATTCAAAAGACATAGATTTGCCAGTTAAAATGAAAACCCAACTAAACATTGATTACAGGAGTCTCACATTAGCTATAATACTTAAATTAAACTAATACTGGAAGTCAGTGGAAAATTTAAAAAGGCAGGAATCATTATGCTTGTATCACATAAAATATATTTTCAGGTAAAAGGTTAGCAAGAGACAAGGGTAGGCAATCTACCATTCTAAAAGGACCAATAAAAAAGGAAGACATAAGAGTTTTCAACATATGTGCTCCCATTATAGTAGCACAAAGATGTAATAGCAAATTTTGATAGACTTAAAGGGAGAAATTTATAACATGATAACAGTAGAAAACATATCCTGGGCCTCCCCGGTGGTGCAGCGGTTAAGCGCTGCGCTGTGGAGCTGTCGGCAGCGGAGACGCAAGTTCGAAGCCCGGCCAGGGAGAATCCCGCATGGCACAGCAGACCTCTCCTGCCTTGCCCGCTGCTCCCCTCAGCAGTGTATTTCTGATCTGCCTGTTCTGCTACCCGCTCCATCTCTGGTGAACCCTCTCACTGCCCCACGCCTCTGGCCTGTACCCCAGCTTGTATGTATAAATAAAAAATAAATCTTTAAAAAAAAAAAAGAAAACATATCCTACTTATGGTAATGGACAGATCATCAAGCAAGAAAGTCACACTGAAAAAGCATTGGCTTTAAAGAACATACTGGTTGAAGTTGACTGAAAAAATATTCGTAGTACATTCCACCCCAAAACAACAGAATACACAATTTCAAATGTTCAAGTAACATTCTCAAAAACAGACTACATGTGGGATACAAAACAAATCTCAATAAATTTATAAAGATTGAAATAATATAAAGCATCTTTTCAGATCATAAGGATCTGAAACTAGAGATTTAAAATAATGGAAGAAATAAGTGAATCCTCAAATTTGTAGAGAATAAACAACATGTTACTGAACAAATATTTGGTCAATGGGGAAATCAAAAGTAAAATGACAAAATACGTAAGATGAATGACAATGATGCCAAAACAGAGTGTATAGGATGCAACAATAACAATACAGGACTACCCCATGAAATAATAAATATCTCAAATAAGAATCTAATCTTACACCACAAGGCAGTAGAAAAAAGAAAAAAACAAAACAAAAAGTCAGTAGCTGTAAATAAAGCTGAGAATAAAAATTAATGAAATAGATATGAAAATACAACCCAAGTGTTTAACAAAGTACAGTTTGTTCTTTGAAAAGATTAAAATGTAAACAAACCTTTAACCAGACTCACAAAAACAGAGATAAAACACAAAATCAGAAACAAATGAAAGTTAGAACAAACACTACAGAAGTACAAAGCATCATAAGAGAGTATAATTAATAGTCATATAACAATGAGTTTAACAGACATGAAATAGTGGAAAATTTCTAGAAACATAAAATTCCAAGAACGAATCAGAAAGAAATAGTAAACAAAGAGATCCATCACTAGTAACAAAATTTGAAACAGTTACAAAAATCACCCCCCTCAAAAAAAAAAAAAAATCAGAAGCCTAGGACCACAGTGTTACCGTAGTGAATTTTAACAAACTTTCAAAGAATAACTAGTTTCTAGCTTTCATAAAATCTTCCCTAAATCTGAAATAAAGGAGAATTTCCAAATGTGTTCAATAAAGGTAACATTACTGTGATTTCAAATGCAAATACAGGCATTAAATAAACAAAAGAGCAAAAACAAAACAAAAAATAAAGAACAGTGTCACTGATGAACATGGGTGGGAAAATCCTCAACAAAATATCAGCAAACCAAACTCAACAATATATTAAAAGAATCATATGATGGTCAAGTGAAATATATTCCAGGGGTGCAAGGATGACTCAACATTTGCAGAACAATAAACATGATACATCAACAAAAGCAATAAAAAAATCATGCTTATTTCAAAAGACACAAAGAATTTGACAAGATTCATCATCTTTTTATGTTAAAAACCCTTAAAAATGGATATAGAGAAAATGTACCTCAACATAAAAAGGTCATATATGACAGACCTATAGACAATTCATGATCAATAGTGAAAACTTGAAAAATTATCCCACAAGAACAGTAACAAAACAAAGATGTTCCCTCACACCACTACCATTCGTCTTAGATTTTTTAATCAAAATCAATTAGATATGAAATGGATATAAAATTTATACAAATTGGAAAGGAAGAAGTAAACCGCCACTCATTAAATATACATGCTAATATGCATAGATGATGCTAAAGACACCATTAAAGATTAGAAATAATAATACAGTAGAGTTGCAGGCTACAAATTAATATGCAAAATGCCTTTGTTATCACATGCAAATAAAGAACTAGCAGAAAAAGAAATCAGAAAAAGAATCACATTTACAATAATATAAAACATAAATACTTTGAAATAATTTTAATCAAACACGTAAAAGACCTGTAAATTGAAAACTGCAATTCATTGTTGAAAGAAATAGAAGACACAATATGATAGAAAAGTTTTCTGTGTTTATGTATTTGAAGTATTAACATTGTTAAAATAACTTTACCAAGAAGACTCTACTTAAAGCACTATACAAATTCAATGCAATCCCTATCAAAATCCAAATGGTTTTCTTCACAGAAATGAAAAAACAAAACAAAACATGATACTTATTTTGAACAAAAGAACCCAAATAACAAAAATACTACTGAAAAAAAATCCAAAATTAGATACTTCAGAACATATTTCAAAGTAATACTAATTAAAACAGCATGGTATTGTAATTAAAAGAAAATACAAATCAATGAAACCGAATCAAGAGAACAGAAATAAAATCACACACATAGGTTACCTAACTTATGATAAAGAAACCAAGAGTTTAGACTGGATCAAGGAAAGCCTTCAACAAGTGGTGTAGGGAAAACATACTCCCTCATGCAGGAAAAAAAAAAAAAAGAAAAAGAAAGAAACTGAAACTATCTAAGCAGCATACACAAAAGTTAAAGTGATTAAAAACATGGATATTTTATCTTAAATCATAAAATGCACTGAGGAACTAATGAGTAATATACTTGATATGAGCCTTATATGTGTTTGGGGACTCAATTTCAAAGGCAAAAAACAGATGCAGAAATAACCAAACAGTTCAAATCAAACACAATAGTTATTCACAGAAAAAGAAAATTGCTTAGAAGCAAAATTACACCTCATAGAATGGGAGAAGATATTTGTACACCATGCAATTGACAGAGAGAGTTAATATTCAAAACATACAAATATCTCATAAAACAAAATAGTTAGAAAAATTAAAAATGTGCCTAGGATTTAAATAGACATATCTCCACAAAATATATACAGATAGACATGAGCCACATAGAACATGAAAGATGCTCATCATTTTTTATTATTAGAGAAATGAAAATCAAAACAAAAATTAGATATCACTTCACATCTGTGAAGATGGTTATTACCCCAAATACAGAAAAAAATAAGTGCTGTACAAAATATAGACAGAAGGGAATACTTATGCACTGTGGTGGGAAAGTAAATTGAAATAATTATTATGGAAAACAGTCAGGAGATTCTTCAAAACATTACAGATATATATTTCATATGAACCAGCTTTCCCATTCCTGGGGATTTACCAAAAAAATAACAAAAACATGCACCTCTATGTCTATTGCAACATTATTTACAGGAGCTAAGAACAAGAAGCAACTTATTTGCCCATAGGCAAATGAATGGATAAAGAAGGTGCAGTATATACACAAAATAGAATACTATTCATCTTTTAAAAAATGATGAAACCCTGCCATTTTTAACAATATGAATGGAAATAGAAGTTAATGTACATAGTGAAATAAACCAGGTGGAGAAAGACACTCTATGATAACATTCATGTGTGATATACAGAGAAAACAAGTAAAAAGATAAACTAAATAAAACAAAAAATAAATTTTTGGACACTAAAACCAACTATTGGTTACCAGAACAGAGGGGAAGGGAAATAGTAAATCAGGACAAAGAGAACAATGGTAAGGTGAAAGATAAAACTGGAACTTAGAGGTGAACTTAATGTAGTATATACATACATTTATTTTCAGTGATACACATCTGAAATGTATATAAAATTATAATCTAATGAAAGAAAGAATAGGTGAAGCAGGGTATGATTTAGTATTAATTAGCCTGAATAATTTCAGTGGTGTCTAGGGTACAGGGACAGTGTTTAGTTGTTTGGTATTTGTCCCTGAGGTGATTAGGGAAGGGAAATAGTGCTCTGAATCAAAGAGAGGAGTTCATTGGGGATATAGGGTCTGGTTTAATCAGTTAGCATATAAAAATACAATCTAAGCAGAGAGTTTTCTATCTCTAACAATTGACCTACCCTGGGAGAGGTAGCCTCCTCAGGGTCATCAAACTCCTAGATCCTAAAGAATCAGAAAACAAAAGAATAAAAATATATTAACAATCTTAAATCAGTTTGTATACCTTCTATTGAAATAGTGTATTACGTTAATTAATTAATTAATTTAAAAAAGATTTATTTATTTATGCATACAAGCTGGGGTGCAGGCCAGATGTGTGAGGCATTGAGAGGGTTCACCAGAGACAGAATGGAAAGCAGAACAGGCAGATCCACTGAAATACACTGCTGAGGGGAGCAGTGGGCGAGGCACCATGTGTAAATCTCCCCGGCTGGGCATCGAACTTGCACCGCTGCTGTCAACAGCTCTGCAGCGCTGCCCTTAACCCGTTGTGCAACAAGGGAGGCCCACATGAATCTATTTTGGGATGGTAAATCAATGTGGAACTTCTGGGTTTAATTCCACTTGATCATAATATATAATCCTTTGTATATTGCTGGTTTTATATACTACTATTGTGCTAAAAAGAATGTTGTGCCTTTAATCATACTGATGTATAACATTAGTTCTTTTGTTTTTCTTGTGACACCACTGTTTTGTTATTGGGATAACAATGAACTCACGGAATGAGTTGGGAAGTGATTCTAATTTGTGTGTGGTGTGTGTGTGTGTGTGTGTGTGTGTGTAGGAAGAGATCAGGAAGAATTGGCATAATTCTTCTGTAAATATTTGGTATAATTCACCCATGATGTCATCTGAAGCTAGGCATTTCTTATTTAATCTCTCTGTTTGACCTATTCTGATTTTCTTTTTGTTCTGGAGTCAATTTCAGTAGCTGAGATCTTTTTAGGTATAGTCCCACTAGGAAATATTTTGAATCGATTTTCAAATGCATAATTTTATGGAAATTTTTAAAGTTAACACGATGTATTAACATTTCTGTAAGCTATATTTACTTTGTATTTGGTAAAATGAAACGTTTTTTAAAATACTGTGTTTCAAAAAAGAAACACACATATTCATTAGGGGATTTAGTGTAAAATTGGATCTATAAAAGTAAAAAATGGTGAAAAATTCTCAATTTCATATGGTTCAACTTTATGATCATTTGATAAGAGTTAAAAATAAGGTAAGGAGAGGCAGATATGGCAGACATGGATAGATGATGATGGATGGATATATACATAGATTTAAATGAATTAGAAGCATTGTTTAACAAACAAAAAACTTCAACAAACAAAGGTGAGTTAATTCTAGCAGGGATTGCTTAGGGCAAAGTAGAAGCAGCAAACAGGATTAGGCAGAAGTCATGTAGGTGGGAAATATTTGAAGGGGATAAGAATAAATAAAATGAATAAATGAATGAAAATCAATTCAAATGGTTTACTCAGGGTTATAGTTTTCACCAAAAGATTTGGTATAAGGCAGCATTGAAAAGGATATGTTTGTTTTGTAATTAATATGTACAAAGTGCATTATATAATTTTGCTTAATTTAATACTAGCAAAATCCCTGTAAAATGAGTAGATTTTTCTCAAACTAGCTCTATTGTATGATGATCATTTATAAATCAGAGGGTACTTTTAAAAGAAAACCTTTCCCTATATCTCTTTTGTACCTTAGTGAATCTTACTAGTTACATAATATCTTAAAACATAAATTGTTGGTGTTGAGGCAGAAAGAACACCAGGAAGCACAGGTTCTCCAAAGAGCTGTGCAGATGGGTCAAAGTGAAAGGCGTCCTGGAGCCCTTGGTTTTTTAGGCTCTTTAATTATCTTTTGTAAAAAGGAAACTATGTACAAGGCAGGCAAGGTGGCCAGGGGACCAGGAGGCTGACAGGCCTCCTAGGCCCCGGCAAATCTTCAGCTTTTCAGGGCTCTCTGCTGCTGCCGCGCTTTTCTTCCTCTTGCTCTCTGAGTCTCTGCTTTGCACAAGTGCACATTCACTCTACGCCACGCTACGCCATGCCCTTCTTCAGGAGCCCGCCATCAGTCACGCAAGTAGGCCTGCAGAGGCCCATCGCCGAGGCAGGGGTCAGAAAATCCTGACAACTCTTCCGCCCACCCTACATTTGGAAAGTTTTAAGTATTACTTTTCCATATATTTAAATTGGAAAGGCACAACATATCATGAAAAAAATACATATCAATATATTAAGATGAGTGACTTTACCAAAGTTATAGTATAATGAAACAAATGTGATTTTATCACTAGCATGAAATGTTCTTATTTCTTTCAGAGGGAAGGGGATAAGGGACAAAGAGATGTCTGCTCAAGTAACCATGAATTTGGTAACATATTATACATGTCATACCCATATAGTGGGAGTACTTGCCCTGGCCTGGAGTTGGTGAGTGGTGATTGGTGTGCATAGAGGTGAGGGTCAAAAGCATGGCCAGATTGGATGGTCCCCCTGGAGGCCTCTGCAGAGCTCCCTGTCCAGGCCCAGGGCTATTTTATACTGTTAGTTACAATTCATTACATGGATTGTGCAGAAAACCCAAAGTTAAGAACTAACCTTAGCCTGTAAAATAGTTCTTTCTCTTCTCTGTGTTCTTGGTTTCCCAAGGGATTTAGGAAGATTATGCTGGAGTGATGCAAATGTCATAATAGTGTGTGGTCATGAGAAAATCATTGCTTTTAAGATCAAAACCTAAGTGGTCTGGGTCTCACCTAATTTTATACTCTCTCTCGCCTCTGGTTTGGGTTCTTCATCTTTAAATCAATGAGCATAATTTTTAGTTGACCTATTTCTTAGGGAAGCTGTGGAGATTAAATATTAAACAATGAATAAATGTCCTGTAAACTATAGAAGTCTCTTCACTATTCAGCGCTATTGTATAGAAGAGTTGCATAACAGGAAGAATTCTTTTTCAGTGAAGACAAAGTCAATCACACAGCATGAAGAACATGCAGCTGTAAAAGATTATATTGGAAGACAATAAATGTTTTCTCTAGATTAGATGGAGATTATATTTTTAAACTCCTTAAACACCATTTAATCTTCCCGTATTTTAAATAAACTGTTTCATTTAAGACATAATTGTTCTTTGAAGAGAATCCAAATGATACACAAAAGCTTACGTAAGAAAATAAAAAAATGCCTTTTTCTAAACGTGATTTAGAATGCTGTTTATCTAAATCCACAATTTATGACAATTTTTACATGTATATACTGAATATTCAACTTCTTTCCTCATGTTTCAAATATATGTTTAAGTGTCTTCAAGAACCTATGCAAATATTCACTTAATGGCTACATAAATTCTTAGTATTCACATTTTACTTCTCTTCTTGTACCTTTTGTTTAATGCCAATCTTCCTCCGTTTTATCAAGCTTCAGTATCATACAACTTGACCTTAGCCCATCAGTTTTCCATCTAGTCTGTTGTCTCTCTACACCTCCTTGTTATTGATTGATGGAGAAATGTATTCTAATAAGTACCTAATTCCTACCTGGATTCCCTATTAATATAGATAGGACACTGACGCCTGTGGAAAAATTCCCCACCAACACACACACACATACCCCCCCACACACACTGTAAGGGCCAGGAAGGCACCAGGGGCACAGGTTGTCTATGGAGCTGTGCAGACGGGTCAAGAGGGGTTCTGGAGCCCTCGGTGGCTTTTTATGCTTTTTAATAGTCTCTTGTAGGGAGGCAACCATGTACAGGGCAGGCAATGGAGCTGGGGGGCCGGGAGGCTGGCAGGCCTCCCAGCCCCTGGTGAATCTTCACTTTCTTGGGCTCTCTGGCAGTGTCTCATGGCCTCTCAGCTGCACCCCAAACAGTCCTCTGCTCCAGCTCTGTTCTTTGCTGCTGCTTGCTTCTGCTGCTGCTGCTGCTGCTTATAAGCCCAGTCTCTGGCTCAGGTGTGCCCACTCGCACAGGACCACACCCTATTCCAGGTGTCTGCCATTAGGCATGCATGTAGGCCTGCAGAGGTCTATCCTTGAGGGGAGAGTGGAAAAACTTAATAATTCTCATTTATCCTACACACACACAAACACACACACACACACACACACACACACACACACACCACAAGCACACACCACAAACACACTTCGCTCCTTTCCCAAGTGTACCCTGTCTTTCCTACCTTCCCACCTTACACTGACTCTTCACCCTCTATTCTACCACTTAATAAGTGAACGATGAAGCCTCTGCAGCTGGCTCACTCTCTAGGGATCGAGGCATCTTCACTCTCTGTCACCACTCTGTTCATTTGTCAGAGTGGTTCAATGGTGAGTCCATTTCTCTCCACCATTACTCTATTTATATACTTGGAGTTCCCTTTGGTATAGAAAGCTAAATCAAGATAAGACTTTGGACATCCTAAAGGTAGGGAAGGGATAGCTTCTGATTTTGTGACTTTCAACTCAGAGGGCTAGAGGCAAGGAGAACTAAATAAACCCTGCCCCAACCAGGATTAGATGTTTGCTTGTGAGAGGTGATAACCCCAGTTGATTGTTTTTTTCCTTTGATCTTTGATTGATGGAAATTCTTTATGGATTCTTGAAATAATTATGTTGACTATCTTTGTATTTTTATGGGTGTGACTTTATTTTTCCATTCATTCACAGGTGGAAAAACATTTTGAAAAGCCACTGCTAACTACATACATCTTTTGATGGAAGATAAATCATGTTAAGTTTTTATTTGAGGGGGAAATCCTCAGTTTGTCTGAGAGAAGGGATAAACTTTTGAGACATTCTAGGTTAAAAAAAATGGGGGCTGACAGGATGAGTTGTCCCAGTCTGTTTGAACGGGTGGAGTAAATCCTTGAGTGGCAAGCCCTGTCCAAGTAATTTGGCCCACTTTATTCACCATGAGGCCCCACGATAGATAAAAAGCATTATTAGATCCTGACTGATGATTTTCTCACAAGTTCCTAGAGGGAGAAAGGTGAGAGCCCACATGTGCAGTTGGGAGGTAACCCATCTGTGAATTCCCAGACATAGCCTAGCCCAGAACAAGCTACAGCACTACTCTCCCCCTCCCTGCCTCTTGGACTTATACATTAAGTATCTCCTTCTAATTCTCTTTGGAGAGCCAGGTTATATTCTCCTTTCCCAGTGGGCTCGCTCATGTATGAGTCTCTCTAATAAAAGCCTGCCTGATTCAATTACAACTAGTCCTCTCTGGTGAATTATTTCCCAGAGGGCAAAGGATCCACTCTTTGGTATGAAGGTCCTTTAATACTGTGATACTGACTACTTAATGTGATATAATTTTTTAAGACATAGCAAAGAAATAACAGCTTCCTAGATTACTTTTGCCCTGCCACTAATAATTTTAACACAGAATTAACTTGAACTTTGCCAAGGCTGGGGGGACAGGTCACTGTGGGTTCTTGCCTGTTTGCTCACAATTGTAAGACACTACTGAAGCTCAGAGCGCAACAACAAAAGAGTTTATTAACAAACAAAATATTGGGAAGAGAAAAGAGTTTATATGGCCACAACTGGTCAGCTGTTTCACCCAAGATAGTCTCCACAGTATCCATAGTGAAACACAAGGTCCACTAATACAAGATGGCACCATCCCTTTAATGAGAACCTGGGGCCTACAACACATCAGCAAGTGGAAGATGAAGATTCAACTCTCAGTGGTGAATTGGGTTTGACGTTTGGAAGCTGGAACCCAAGGGACTTGGGCCTTGTCTCAGGGAGGAAAGAATTCAATGTTGAGACCAGAGTCAGGAAGAAAATCAAGAAAACTATTGTCTTATAAGAAGAAGGAGAGGAAAGCTCTCTGGACAGAGAGGGGTCCTGAGTGGGTTGCCACTAAGGGGTAAGAAGCATAGATTTATATATTTTATTTGAAATAAGGGGGTTAGTACTCTGCATTATGTCTTTTTCTCGAATTGGCTAAATTTCATGACAGGTTCTTAGCTAGTTGATTCTGCCCATCTGTGGAGTTCGGGAGCGAGGATCTCCTTGGCCGGATGATATCTGCTTATTTCGGAATGTATAGACAGTGCTAACCTTGGCCCACAGGGATGTTGCTTTGTGGTGTGGATCAGCTTACAGAGGGCTTTGTTTTTCAGAAATCTGTGTCAAGACTGGGGGCCCCGTGTCCCTGACTAACAACCTACAAGCCCAACCTATTTCCTCCTTCACACCACTCTCTAGAGTAGTGACCCTAACTGCCATTAGTTAGTGTAGGGTAAACAAAAGTCATCAGGTTTTTCCACTCTTCCCTCAATGACAGACCCTTGAGGGCCGACACACATGCCTGATGGTGGGCACTTGGAGTACGGTGTGGGCATGCGTGAGCAGGCACACGTGAGCTAGAGACTGGGCTTATAAGCGGCAGAAGTAGAAGCAGCAGCAGAGAACAGAGTGCAGAGTGCAAAGCAGAGGACCATTCTGGATCCGGTAGAGAGAACACGAGATGCTGCCAGAGCCCGGAAAGAGTGAAGATTTGATGGGGGCTAGGGGGCCTGCTAGCCTCCCGCCACCACCCGCGCCGTCCTGGGCCTCCAGCTCCCTGGCCCCTCAACCTGCCCTGTACCTGGTTGCCTTTCTAAAAGAGACCATTAAAAGCCTAAAAAGCCACCGAGGGCTCCAGGATGCTGGGACTCCTCCTTTGATCCATCTGCGCATCTCCACAGAGACCCTGCTCCCTGTGCTCTTCCTGCCCTGACAGGGAGTAATGGTGAAGACCATTCTAGTTATTTCCTGCTGAGATGGGATGAAGGATGGACAAGTAGAGTTCACCCTCTGAGGAGGGACAACCAGTGACCTATGGTAAAAATTAGGCAGGTTGTTCATTTTAGGCTCAATCTGGATCACAGCCTCTAACTTGGAAGAGACAAACTTAACAGGAGATTTAGTATACGCAGGCCAAAACATAAGGCCAGGAAAAGCATCAGCAAGGAACCAATCATAGGTAACAGCCAAGTCCACATTTGGGACCCCGGAGATAGAAGTTGTGACTGAAGCCAGTAGGGACCTGTTCCCATAACCTGTCTGACTATCAATTATTTGTGTGTGTGTTTAGAACAATTAGAGCTTCTTTGACTTGTGAGGAGATGTTAATTAAAAGCAACAGGTCTCATTTAGCAATGCACGGGTGCCACCTACTTCAATAGTGAGAAGTTTTAAAGCCCTCTGTTCTGTAGGACCACATCAGCTAAGCTGTTAAGTGAGGTCTGTTGTTTTTCAATTTCATCTGCAGTATATTTTTAAGATAGTGGGAACAGGATGGTTAAATTTAAGACATGCTTTTCTGACATGGGGATCCCCACAAACCAAAGCAGACTTCTGTAGATTGAATGGCTGATCCTGGTGTTTCTAAACTTGATTATCATGAGAGTCCTCCACAGCCCCAGTTGTTTAGATCTCCATATCTGGGTCTGTCAGGAATGTTTTGTTTTTATCATCAGAAGGCTTGTTCAAGGAAAGATCTCAGGTTAAGATAAGAGCTTGAAGTTCCCATCTCATGTGGGGGCAGGATTCTCACATTGGAAACTGCCACTTCTACTGTACATGAGCCAACCATTGGTGGGGCAGGTGTAAGTATAAGGCTTGACCATGAAAGAAGAAAAATACAGTTCTCAGTAAATTGAACTGGGTTGAATAGCCTCAGGTCCTGAACCATTTTCCTCAAGGGAGAAACCCAGATGAGAGATGTTGTCATAGACCTTTCCCAGAATAGTTCATCTGAGCAAAGGAGAGTTGTTCTGCAACCATCCCAGGCCAGGTAGTTTCATTGTCAATTCAGGCAGCTTAAAAGTGAATTTTTTTAAAGATTTATTTATTTATGCATATAAGCTGGGGTGCAGGCCAGAGGTACAGTGGGTGAGAGGATTCACCAGAGACAGAGTGGGGAGCAGAACAGGCGGATTGACTGAAATACACTGCTGAGGGGAGCAGTGGGCAAGAAAGGAGGTCTGCTGCACCACATAGGTTAGCTTCCTGGCTGGGGATTGAACTTATGCTTCATTGTATATTGATAGTGTCATAGTGCTGAGACTTAACCCTGTGCATCACCAAGGGAAGCCCTTAGAGAAAATGAATCTTGGGGCCCTTGGCATCACTCACACTGGTAAGAGGAAAACAAACCATCAGGGAGACAACAACTTAGACCCCCCTCTTCCCCCGCAAATCTCTATATGCTCTTTCCTCTCTCTGCCACTCTCCACTGCACTACCCCACAAAGTCCTCTGCTACCCCCATCCTCTATGATGCCGCCCTTACAGGCTCAGTCTCTCAGCTCACATGTGCCTACTTACACAGGCCCATACCATACTCCAAGGGGCCACCATCAGGCATGCATACCCCAAACCCACACTCCCAAGTGCCTTCTACATTCAAAGCCGCAGGTGATAACCACAGAGGCCAATGGTGAAAAACCCTGAGAAATCTTCATTTACCCTACAGGAGAACACCATATCAGTGATTTACAGTGTGTATGATTAGGTGATTCACTTATGAGATTACAGAAAATGAGTTGTATTACATTGAATTTTGGAAAGGTGCAATTGAGGAAGGTGAGATTTAAAAGTTGTCCAGTTTCAAGCCCAATGTCCACCTGAACTTTAGGGTTGTTGAAACTGTGTAGAGAATAAAATAACTCATCAGTGTGCCATTTGGAGCTCTCATTCCAGATGAGATTGAATGCATGACAGAAAACTTCATTGTAGGGTAAGTGATGATTGGTCAGGCGTTTACTCTGCTGGCCTCTGTGGCTATCCCCTGAGACTTTAATCGTGCTAATGCAGGAGGTGCTTGGGAGCATGGGATCAGGGTACACATGCCTGATGGTGGACACTTGCAGTATGGTGTGGGCATGCGCAAGTGCATACACTTTTGCCTAGGAGGTCAGGGCTATAAGGGTGGCGTTACTCAGAGATGATACAAAGTCAGAATGGTTGTGAGAAGCAGAGACCACAAGAGAAAATGAGAACCCAGAGAAAGTGTACAGATTCGCTGAGGGCTGGGAGGCCTGCCAGCCTTGCCAGCCTTCAGGATTGTCCCAAAACTATTGGTGTAGAAAGAGTATTAAAGCCTGAAAAAAGCCACTGAGGGGTCCAGGACTCTCATTTACTGTCTGCCAGAATCAATGGAGAACGTGCCCTGGGTCTTACATGCACCACAATTATATACATCGTCTTTAATGTCCAGTTTCTGAGGTAGCCAGAATGTATTATAGAATACAGAGTAAAAGTTCAAAGAGAAGTGTCAAGATATTCCAAGAAGTGAGCTGAGGGCATGGGGAGGAAGCTCATAAAGTAGAGATAGCTGTTGGTGTGTATTCCATATGATGAGTACTCCCAGGATTTGAGGAGGTCTGTGGGACCAAGTTCACCAAGTAATATTATTACTGACCCAGCACAAGGTAGAACTTTGGTATGTATAGTGGATTTGAGCTCTATCATAGTACTCCTGAGTCTTGACCAAAGTTTCAAGGCTTAACATGAGGGCTAAAATAACTGATTATTCTTGAGATCTGTCCTCTCTGAGAACTCTCTAACAATTAGAGGTGTTTGTCATATTGGATTAGAAAATAATCTCAAGGGCCTCCCCGGTGGCTCAGCGGTTAAGCGCTGTGCTGTGGAGCTGTCGGCAGCGGCGACGCGAGTTCGACGCCTGACCGGGGAGAATCCCACATGGCGCAGCAGACCTCTCCTGCCTCGCCTGCTGCTCCCCTCAGCAGTGTATTTCTGATCTGCCTGTTCTGCTCCCCACTCTGTCTCTGGTGAACCCTCTCGCTGCCCCACAGCTCTGGCTTGTACCCCAACTTGTATGTATAAATAAAAAAAAAATAAATAAATCTTTAAAAGAAAATAATAATCTCAGGGGCCGGCAGGTGTTTATATGTCCAAGCAGTGGATGTTAGTATGGTAAAGCAAGAAATAGTGAAAAAGTAGGTGGTTAACAGATAGAGGTGTTTTGGTATTGAAATGTTATATTTGACAGGATTGAATGGGGCCATAACAAAGAAAGGACTTCAATGAAAAGAGTCTGATGTAAGTTCCCAACATAAGTAGAAATAAGGGTTGACAGAAGGCCTTAGGATGTATGGTCTCTAGTCCGATCATCAAAAGTAGGCAGATAAGTAAGCAATGCATGGCAAAGACCCAGAAGTTTCTTCTTTTCAGGAGAAAAGAAAGTCTTTTTCATGATAATGAAGTCGGGAAAATCTCCCTGTGGCCACGGATCACTAAGAAAACATAGATAGGTCTGTACCCAGTCAACATAATAGGCAAGGCTTAGTTCCTATACTATGTGACAAAAAGTACCAGCCCTGAAAAGAAGGGGGTTGTGGATGTTTGCAAAGAAGAATATCAGGTTTTCAGCATATCCCAACTGTACTGGGAAGGAGAATCTGTGGTTGATTAGGTGTATTTGGTGTTTTCCAGAGCTTGACCTGTGAATGTGTCTAGGCATCCTGTCTTCCCACTTTAACTGTAGTTGGATTTGCAGATATTACCATGCATGTCCCCTCCCACCAACCCACCAGAGAGGGGGAGAGAGAGGAGGGATTATACTAATACCAGGTCACAGAGTGAGAAAAGGGTCAGTTTGTCTCAGGCATCCTTCAAATACTGAATTCCCAAGCCCTTGGAAACTCCTTGACTTACACTTGCCTTGAAGGTGGGCCTGTTGTCACTCTGCAAAGTCTGGGATAGCTCCAACTGAGGAATAATTCCATTTCACTGATCAACATTGAGATCTTTACTGACTTTAAAAGACCATAATCTGGGGCCTCCCTGGTGGTGCAGCGGTTGAGCGTTGCACTGTGGAGCTGTCTGCAGTGCACGATATAAGTTTGACGCCCAGCCCGGGAGAATCCCACATGGCGAGGCAGACTTCACCTGCCTTGCCCGCTGCTCCATCAGCAGTGTACTTCTGATCTGCCTGTTCTGCCCCCCACTCTGTCTCTTGTGAACCCTCTCGCCACCCCACGCTTGTATGTATAAATAAATAAACCTTTTTTTTTTAAAAAAAGACCATAATCTGTAGTATCTTGATGTGCTGAACATGAATATAACCCTGAAAATTTTTTATTAGCTCTCATTTTGAAGATATTTCATGTAATTCATTTTATATATTTCACCATGTGAATTTATCCAGTAGGACTACAACAACATCCTAAATCAGCCTAGAATGATGTAATATTGCATCGCATTGCATAATACCATCATGCACACATCATTCAGAGTTGATTGCATCCTTTTCTGATGCAATGCAATACTACTGCCAGGCGGCTGCTGAAGTAAGCTGACGTCAGCAGTGCACTAGAAAGAGTCCTGTCGGAAAGGTTGAGCATTGAAAATATTTCAGACTTTGTGTGAGACAGTTTAAGCAACTGTTCCATAGAACTGTTATTATTTTATCCATTTAGGCACAATACAGAACAGTAATGCCTTGAAAGTGCATTAATAGCGTGGGCAATTTCTGTTCTATTTGTGGGGAAGTGACATTTGCCAACCAGAAGAAAAGCATCACTTCTCAAGTGAAGAAGGCTTCTCATCTTTACTTTGGATGCAAGGTTGGTGACCAAGACAAGCCTTGGGGCCCACATATATGCTGTGCTAAATGTACAACACAGCTTTCACAGTGGTGAAATGGCAAAAGACCATCAATGCCATTTGCAGTCCCCATGGTGTGGAGAGACCTAAGCAACCACATAAAAGACTGTTTCTTCTGCTTGGTTCCTCCTCTTTCCAGTGGAATAATAAAGCAAAAGAAGCCGAGAATAGTCTACCCAAACATTTCATCTGCATTGAGACCAGTTCCACATGGTGAGGGACTTCCTATTCCAGAACATCCAGAACAATAATCTCTTGATTCATCTGATGAGAATAAGGGTGAGCTGACCTGTTCTCCTGCTCCATCAGCATGCAGTGATCCAGATTTTTACTGTGGTGCATCTTCAACCCCACACAGATAATACAGGAAGAACTAAATGACCTGGTTCATGATTTGGACTTATTCAAGAGCAAGGCAGAATTGCTAGGATCAAGACTCCAGAAATGGAATCTTTTAGAAGAAGATGTCACAAGTACTTTCTATCTTAAGTGCCACCAGCCATTGGGGCCTTTCTTCAGAAAAGAAAGTATATTCTGGTATTTTGTTCCTATATTGAGGGCCTCATGAATGCCTTAGAAATCACTCATGACCCACAAGCATGGAGACTATTTCTAGACTCTTTGAAAGACATCTTCCATCTATTCCAGTAGGGCATGCTGTCCACATGAAAGAGACATACGATAACTTAAAGCAGCTACTGAGTTCCATTGAGTATAACAAGACCAGATGGCATGTCTGGTGATTTGAAGCTAGTTGCCCTTTTAATGGGACTTCAGCAGGGATATACAAAATACTTGTTTCTTACATGAGTGGGATAACTGAGCATGTGAATTGCATTACTTGCAGAAGAAATATACTCGCAGACAAAGTGTAGCAGTTGGAGAGAAGAATATTGAGCACCCAGCTCTGGTTGAGGCTCACAAAATCCTGCTACCACTCCTTCACATCAAACTAGGCTTGATGAAGAATTTAGTGAAAGCCATGGACCAGACCTCGCTAGCTTTCCGATACCTGCATGAAAAATTTCCTCTATTCAGTGAAGCAAAGATTAAAGAGGGAGTTTTTGTGGGTCCTCAGATTGGAGAGCTCTTCAAAGATGACTGTTTCAACAATTAGGTGCAGGGTGATGTGAAACAAGCGTGAGATGCTTTTCATATAGTCTACAAACTTTCTTGGGAATGTAAGGGCAGAAAACTACAAGGAACTAGTAGAAGACATGCTGATGCAGTATCAGAAACTTGGTTGCAATATGTCTCTAAAGATCCACTTCCTTCATTCCCATCTGGATTTTTCCCCTGAAAACTGTGGTATGGTTAGTGATGAACATGGTGAATGTTTTCATCAAGATATCTCATCAATGGAACAAAGATACCAGGGAAAATGGTCCACTACAATGCTGGCTGACTACTGCTGGACACTCCCCAGAGATGCTCCTGAACTGTTGTACAAGAGACAAGCGAAGAAATCTAAGAAGTAGTCTTTGACTTGATTTTTTACAGGTATTAATCGTAAGGCCTATTAGTATTGGCATGCATTTCATGATGTAAACATATATTTATTGCAGATTACAAAAAATAAAACTAGATCCAAAATTAGATTTGACACACATATTTGTGTTGAGCACATACAAACTGATATTAAATGATTGATTTTTTTTCAGTAACATGACTTTTGTAAAAATTTGTTGACCTGTGTTATCGATGCTCTTATTACTTGGTGGATTTTTCAGTGTTGCAGGGAAAGGCCTCCACCTGGTTGGTAAAGGTATCCACTATTACCAAGAGTCACTGGCTTCCCCTGGCTTTAGGCACGAGAGTAAAGTCCATCTGTCAGTCTTCCTCAGTTCACTGTCCTCATCTCTGTTGGAGAAGAGGGAGTGAGATCCTTTTTGTTTTGGGGTTGTTTTTGAGAAAGAGCTCACAGCTATTAACCACCTATCCGATAGTTTTGGATAAGTCTTCCTGTGAAAAATTGGTGGGTCTGTTGGCACATTTTCTCTAGCCAAGGTGAAAGGATTGTTGTATGCACTTGAGTGCTTTCCACTGGAAGGAAGATGGAGCTTTATTCCTTTGGTCTGGAGTCAGTGTATTCAAGGGAAAGGGCCCATTTTTGTTTCCTTGGTATGTGCTGGGGCCTCTGTTTCCAGAGCGGGTTTCCATATCAACAGACCTCCAGAATTTCTGAGGACTTACGAAAGCATTGTGCCCTAGCTGCCTGTTTGGCTGCAGCATGGGTCTGATTGTTTCCTAGGATAACCAAGTCAGTCTCTTTTTGATGCCATGCAGTGAATCACTGCCACCTTGTGCCACCTTCCTGACTCCCTGTCATAACAGAACCTCCATCAGTAAAAGGAGTCCAGTTGGGAGTCAAGTGGTTTGTCCTGAAGATCACCCCGACAGTATAAGTCTGGAGTGCTATTTGGCCACAATCATATTCAAGCTATTCATTTTAGTTGGGCAGAAGGTGGTTTGCTTAAAGATGGACAAGCCTGAAGACTGACCGGGGAAAGTTCAAGTAATGTTGCCTGGTATTTTAACAGTTGGCTCTCTGACAGCCAAAACCCTCCCTTAGTATTTAAAAAGCAGTGGATATCATGTGGGGTTATAACCATGAGGTCCTTTCCTAGAGTTAATTTAAGGGCATCAGTGACCAAGGTAACTACAGATATGATGCTCTTTATTTAAGATTCATTTCCTCACTGAAATAGCCCACTGGCTGTGGGACTGTTCCCTGAAGCTGGGTCAATAACTCAAAGGCTATGCCCTTTCTGTTGCATATAGACTAAAATTAATCTCCAGTGGCACCCAGCCATGAAAAATCAGCCAGGTCCTGGGCCAAAGCCTGTACAAACAAGTGAGGACTGTCCTGGAATCCCTGAGGGAGTACCATCCAGCTCAACTGGGAGTTAGGGAAGAGGGATCCTCAAAGACAAGTACTGTGAGTTTGAGTGTAAGGGAAGGCAGAAAAACACATCCTTAATATCCAAAATAGTGAACCACCCGCTTCCCTCCAGGACCTGGGCCAGTAGGGTGTATAGATTGCGGACGACAGGATGTAAAGGAACCAAGGCCTTGTCAACTAGAAATAAATCTTGAACAAGTCTCCACTGGACTTTTTACTCCCAGAATTGTTACATTAAAAGGGCTGTTGGGGCTTCCCTGGTGGTGCAGCGGTTAAGCCGTGCACTGTGGAGCTGTTGGCAGCAGCGATGCAAGTTCAACGCCCAGCCAGGGAGATTCCCACATGGCGCGGCAGACCTCTCCTCTGTCTCCCACTGCTCCCCTCAGCAGTATATTTCCATCGCTCTGCCTGTTCTGCTCCCCACTCTGTCTCTGGTGAACCCTCTCACCACCCCACGCTTCTGGCTTGTAATCCAGCTTGTACTCCAGCTTGTATGCATAAATAAATAAATATTAAAAAAAATAAAAGGCTTGTTGGAGTACTTTAAAAGGTCTTAAACTTAAAGTATTAGGCCCTGTCTGATCTCTGGGCTGAGGGGATACTATCACTGCCTTAGAAATTTGGATGGATTTTTAAGGTGGATTAAAACTGGGGAGGCTGCCAATGCCCATCCTGTTTTTCCTTGTTCATCCCAAACCATCAGATCACTATTTGTCTCTGTCAGAGGCAAACAGAGGGTTTGCATTGAGGTGAACAGGATGGTTGCTCCAAATAGGCTAGGGTGGTTCATGCCCCACTATAGTAGCAGCAGCTATGCAGCTCCTGCTTCAATTTGCTACATGATGTTAATTCTCAGACTCAGAGAGGCTAGGTAAAAGAAATAATGAGCGGGATTAATCACCAAATCCTGTTCGAACAGATGGACTAAATCATGGACTGGTAAGCTCTGTCCAAATGATTTGGCCCACCACACTGACCATGAGGCACCATGACAAGTAAAAAGCTTTAAGTCCTGACTAATGATTATCTCACAGTTTCCTGGGAAGAGAAAGTTGAGAGCCCAAGCCCTGTTGGAATGTGACCCGTCTGTACCTGCTTGGGCCTAGGTCAACTTGGAACAAGATATGACACTGTTCGCCTCTTCCCTGCTTCATGGACCTACCCTTTAAATACCTCTTCCTAATTCCATTTGAGTAGCCAGGCTATATTCTTTCCTCAAATTGGCTCCCTCATGCATGAATCTATCTAATAAAACCTTGTCTGTTTCAACTACATATAGAACTCTCCGGTCAATTCTTTCCCTAGAGGGCAAAGGACACACTCTTGGGTTGAGGCCCAATAACAGAGCTGCCATAGCATTATATCACAGATTGTGTCAGTAAAGCAACAAAAAATATTTTCTCTCAATTATGGAAGCAAGAAGGCCAAAATTAGGCTTATCAACATGATTGTTTTTCCTGGGGTCTCTCTCCTTGGCTAGTAGATGGCCATTTTCTTCCTGTGTCTCCATGTGATTGGACTACATTTAAGTCTCTGTCCTAAATACCCTCTTCTTATGCATAATTAAATAATGTTGGATTAGATTTCACCCTAATAATATCAGTTCAATTTAATTACCTATTTTAAGACCATACCTCTAGATATGGTTACGTTCTTAGATACTGAGGATTAAGACTTCAACATACAATTTAGAGGGAGCATAACTCAATCCATAATAGGTGATAAAAGCAGTCAAGAATGCTTCTTATAAAACTGATTAATACCATAGCACTGTATTCTATTAAAAATATAATTATCTTTTCTTTAAAATTAATTAATACCGTGATATTACATTTATTGAAAATATGACTCTCTGCTTTAAATGGATTCTGATTTATTTTAAATGTAAATTCATGCATCAGACTATAATTCTTATTAATTCACATAACATTAAGTTTGCATTGTAATATTGTGCTTCCAGTTCATATCAAGAGCATGAGCATTCAGTTTCAAGTCAAAATAAAAATTAATTGGTACTAGAAAAATATTCAGTGGTTTTCTAATATGTTGCTTTAAAATTTAGCTTTCAGAATAATCAAAAGTACACTGTACAGTCAGACTCCAAATATCCTGTGTGTTTGAAATATGGACAGATAAAAATATCTGCAAGGAAATGTTTGTAATTATTGTACTAACATGTTTAAGTATTCTGTATGTTCAAGGCATGCAACAAAATTTTAAATAATAGAGCTTCAAAAATCAAAGTCACTAATGGTCCCTTGCCAACAATATACCAGGAATTTAAGAAGCTTTACAAATATAATAAGAAATTAATGTTTTTATCACTGCTAAAAGAAAATAAATTAAAAAATTTATCCAAAGTAAATGATGTATTACAATACTGAATTCTACAATTCTCTTTATTATAAGAGCTTATCAAAAACAAATGTATTTGGTATTTTAGAAGAACAGGAAAAGTTTACCCATTCTGTAATTTGAAAATAAAATATTTTCTTATATTCACTTAACAACTTTTTGTTCAGTGAAATTTTAACTCTAAATTCTTCAGCATTTATAGGAAGAATTTTGTATGCCTAATATTTCATCTTTGTTAAGATTCGGAATTTTAATATTAAATCTTAAAAAAATTGTGTCATATTACTTTATATAATTTTTTAAAATATAATAATTAAAAATTATTTATCTTATAACTTGAATTTGTACCTTTGACCGCCTTCACACATTACCCCCACCCAACCCCCATCTCTGGTAACCACCATTCTGTTCTATCTATACCTATGATTTCGTTTGTTTTGTTTCAATTAGGATTTCACATAAAATTACATGTAACAACATTTCATCCTTCCTTGTTTGGAGTGTTTAACTTAGCATAATTCCTTCAAGTTTCATTCATGCTGCTGACTATATCAAGATGTCCACTTTTTATAACAATATTTCTTTGTATATAGAAGCGTATTTTCTTTATTCTTTTGTTGATGGGCTCTTAGCCTTTTTCATGTCTTGGCTATTGTAACTAATGTTGCAATGAATGTGGGGGAGCAGGGAGCTCTTTGAGATAGTGGTCTCATTCCTTTCTAATATATACTGATAAATGTATTAGCTGAATCATTTTCCAGTTCTAGTTTTAATTTTTTGAGGAAATGCTGTACTATTTTCTACGCTGGCTGAACTAATTTACATTCCTACCAACAGTGCATAATGGTTCTCTTTCTTCATAACCTCACCAACACTTCTTATTTCTTCACAAAATGTCTTAGCTACTTATATAATTATATGTGATTATATTGAGTAATTTCCAGAAATATTTCAAGATACATAAACATTTATGTGTAAAATTAAAATGTTCCTTTTTCCTACTAAACTACACTATTGCAACAGAGTGTGCTAAAACTTTGAAATTTCTTCTGTTTCTTATCTATAGTCAGGACCAATATTAGGTTTTGGCACAGACAAGTTGAAATAGTTTTGTTTTATTTACATCTTGAAATGAACAAAATAGGCATATGTAGTATTTTTCATTATGGTTTCTCCTTCTTTCAGAGTTTCATCCTTTGTTGTGGAGGCGGGCATATTGAAGAGAAATGAACTATTATAACAGTAAAGCAGAATATTTCCTGATGGTATTAATGGATAATAGAATAATAAAATTCAGCACAATGCTTTCAAAGAAGTGGAGGCATATTTCCTTGCATTCTATATCACTTGACACATTTAATAAGATCAGAAAGCACTTAACTATAATTCTCTAGTGTTAGGGATAAAAAAGGGCTCTAACACATTCCTCCAGAGAAGCACACCTGCATTTCAGCAATCCCACAAACCAGCTCTGGTTATTGCTTTGTTTCAAGGACCAGACAACATCTGGCAGGTCTGGGAGGCCTGGAAAGAGTCTATCAACTACAGTTTTTCCCCAGTTTTCCTTCCTACTTTCAAAAATAGGGAGGAAAGGGTAGTTCCGATTAATCCAGGAATTGGCTGAAGTGATGGGAGCGACGTATGCATACATAACAGGGAACCCTCCCCACCCAAAAGAAAAGGAAGTACCTTAAACACTAATGCTTTACTGTTCGGTGCAGCTCTCCCAATTTCCTGAGACTGCCTACCACCTCCATCTTATCCCTTCCTAATAAACCTTGTTGCTGGCTTTACTTTGGTGCTTTCTAAAATTCTTTTAACAAGAGACACCAAGGACCCTCTGGTCTTGCAGTTCCCAACATCGTATCTTAACTATGCTTCCTCTTATAGTTTCACGGACCAATTTTTCACTTCCATCTCCTCATGTCTGAATGCTTGTCTTATCACTGGTTTCCTTCCAATTTCTTCCACATTAAAAGCATTTCTGTGTTTTCTTTATTTCACTCTTCCTGATGAAAAATTCATATATACCCTCTTTGACTGTATTTCTTTTATTAACAGTGTCAATTAATACATTTTCAAAGCTTTGATCCAAACCTAGGTTCATATTCATAAACACTAGTTTATTCTACCTACTCCAGTTTTTCTAACATCTATGTAATATATGTATGGATTTTATTTTATTTTTTTTAAAGATTTATTTATTTATGCATACAAACTGGGGTACAGGCCAGAGACTTGGGGCGGTGAGAGGGTTCACCAGAGACAGAGTGGGGAGCAGAACAGGCAGATGGATGGAAATACACTGCTGAGGGGAGCAGCGGGCAAGGCAGGAGAGGTCTGCCGCGCCATGTGGGAATCTCCCTGGCTGGGCATTGAACTTGCGTTGCTGCTGCCGACAGCTCCACAGCGCAGCACTTAACCGCTGCGCCACCAGGGAGGCCCTATGTATGGATTTTAAATGGAAAAAAAAAATGAAATAATTTGGAAACTTTATGTTGACTTAAATCATATTTATTTCATTGGTTGTGAATATATAATATAAATAGAACAAATTTTTCATACTTAGAATTACTTTGCAACTCTAAAGACAAATGTATAAAGTAGATTCAAAAAAAAATGAAAGTACTATTAAATCAACAGAAGAATGTGATTGAAACTACTGCTAGTATTCACGTTCTCCATATGGTAGTAATAAACAAAATATTGTTAAGGGAATTATTATGATCCATCCACTTACATGCAACTGCCTTGGACTAGCTACTGGAAACTATGGGTGGAACTGAGTGCCCAGGTGAAGCTAGTACATAACAGAGAAGGTTGGTGGGCTAAAGTGAAGAGCTCCTGTACCTGCGGCCCAATTTATACCCTGATACTTCTGGGTAGGAGACACATAGAGCAGACACATGCAAAGACACTTGAAAGAGACACATGGGTGAAAGATATGTGTGTGGCGGGGACTATCAATGATAGTCATTATCTTTATTTGTACTTTAATTTTGCTCCTTTTATTCCAGACTTTCACCCTCTTCCTGTGGTTTCCCACTAGAAGGTGTCTTAAACTTATGGCTAGCTTTAGGGCCTCAGTGCCTCCCCCCACATTGGGCTAGCCCTCTTTGGCAATGCAGTTGTCCATGAGGGAATAGGTAATTTTGGGTCATTTATTGGGAAAAATATCTTCTCTTCCCTCCTACTCATACTAATTATATTAAAGTTCCTTTCACACTGTGTCCCTTTTTCATTTTGTGGTGGTTGTGAAAGCAGAGCAGCCAGGGCACAACTGCCCAGGCTCTGAAGCAAGAACAACAAAAAGCCCCAAAAGGCCAAAAGGCCAAACCAACAAACGACAGTGACTGATAAAAGGACAGGTCACTGTCTGTGGGTTCTCACCTGCATGTCCAATTGCAAGGGACCTCAGGCTACAGGAACAACAACAACAAACATGTGGTTTATTTTACAAATGGGAAACAAAGAGCTTACTGTATCCACAATGGGCCAGCTATCTCACCCAGAAAGCATCAGCGATGGGTGCTAATGGTCACCAGGAGTGCTGGACTGCACTGTCCAGTAGTGATGGTCACTACTGGTTCCTCAGAGTTTGTGTCAGAGAAACCCAGTGTTAACAGCTCTTTGTGCGATATTGGGTTATAACAACAAACAGCTCTTTTAGACATCAGGCCCAGGGCCTTTGGTGCTCCTTTCAGGCAACGTCAGAGACAGGACCAGGGTCCTTTGGCAGAGGCAGGCTGCAGGAAATACACTTGTTACATAACAGGTCAACAACAGACTTGTGTGGAGCAGCAGAGTGAAAGACACCCCTGCTCCTGCCGGCTCCTACTGCTGAGGCAGTTGGGTTCTGGTATTAGTTGGAGTGTGAAAGTTTGGGAGTCCCTGGGAGTTCCTGAGTCACATGGTAACAATATGATATTTATGGTAAATTATGGTGTGTAAAATGTTTTAAATAAAAATAACCATTGTTAAAAGCAAATGATTTGAACACTGGCCTAGAAAAATCAAGTAACAAGTTATAGTGAGGAAAGGGAAACCTTATAAACTTTGGAAATCACCAAGGATCAAAAATGACTAGTTTGAAAATAACAATAAAAATAATTCCAGAATTTCCAGTTCAATACGAAAGTGTCAGAAGAGCCTAAACTCATTTTCTCCCACAGAAAGAAGAACTGGAAATCAGAGGAATAGAAATCCCATAGCAAAAGTTAAAAGTGCAACACAGAGGAGTCTGACAAGATGGTGACAACATGAAGACATTAAGCTTGCCTCTCCCAGATACGTACAACAAAACTGATGCAAAACAAAGAGACAAATCCGTAAATAGTTTATCACCAGCATACATAATAGAAACATCATCCCAAATGAAATTATTAGGAAAAAAGCCCAAGTACAGTTTGTTTAAAGTAATAGCAGAGGCCTCCCTTGTGGCTCAACAGGTTAAGTCTCAGTCTATGAAGTTATGTGCAGTCACTGAAGCACAAGTTTGATCCCCGTTCAGCGAGCTTCCCACATGGTGCAGCAGACCTCCCCTATCTCGCCTGCTGCTCCCCTGAGCAGTGTACTTCAGTAGATCTGCCTGTTCTGCTCCCCACTCTTTCTCTGGTGAATCCTCTTACTACCCCACACCTGTAGCCTACATCCCAGTTCTTGCATGCATAAATAAATGAATCTTAAAAACAAAAGTAATTACAGAGCAGTACACCCACAAGAGGGAGGAGTGGCTGCAGTACAGAGCCTCCACAGCTATACACTTGGGCAAATGCCAATACTTGGGCTCTAAAGACTGGACATTGCCCTGGATAAGGGGTATAAGAGCAGGCATGCAGGATGGGGGGTACATTATAAAAGAGACACAGAGGTGAGGACAGAGAGGGCTATGGCTTAAGCCTAAGACTCAGAAGACAGAAAAGGTGAAGTCTGAATTAGATCAGACCAACTGGACTTTGTTATAGAATGTCTACTACTGAATGCCTGACTGAGACACCTTAAAACATTTACCAACCCCACAAGAGGAATTCCAAATTTCCAAGTCTAAGAGCTATTTCTTTGAAAATTAAACAAAATTTATACTTTATACTTAAGGGAAAAAATAGAGGATTTAAATAAAATCAGAAATGATAAAAGAGATATTATAACTGATGACAGACATACAAAGAATCATAAGAATAAAGCATTTGCCAGATCAATAGCTAACGAGTTATGAGGGGAAATGGTAATTTTCTCAAGCTATGAAACCATGTCTGGAATAGCAGCTATAATTAAAGCCACCACATGATTAAATTCAATACATTGTCATTCTTTATTTTCTATCCAGGGCAAATTAGCAAGTTGAATAGAGATACGGTAGGGGTGTCCATCGCTAAATCCTTCAGCTACAACATGGTTTTACTAATCTGTGAATTATCTTCAGTAATATAGTTTTAATTATGTTTTATTATACTTCTAGCTAGAAGTAGTTCCAATATGGCTTCCATTTGACTTTTCCTGCCATAATGTTACAGAGGAATCTTCATAAAAAGGAGAAGTTTGGGCCTCCCTGGTGGTGCAATGGGTTAAGGCTCAGCACTATGAAGCTATCTGCAACCACTGCAGCATGAGTTCAATCCTGGCCAGGGAGACTCCCACATGGTACAGCAGACCTCTCCTGTCTCACCTACTATCCCCTTCAACACTGTAATTCAGTAGCTCCATCTGTTCTGCTCCCCACTCTGTATCTGGTGAATCCTCTCACCACCCCACACCTCTGTCCTACACCCCAGTTCTTGTATGCATAAATAAATAAATCTTTTTTTTTTTTTTAAGGAGAAGTTCCAGGTTCCCTGCCCCACTGCAGGACGGATGGTGATAAGTAGTGAAGAGATTTGGAAGAGACACATAGAGCAAAGACATGTGATGGAGAAGGCCGCTTGCTGCTCAGACTTGGACTTGCATCAGAGACTTGGGGGGCATGGAAGGAGTCAAGGAATGTGGGATCTAATGGAAGAGACCTACAGGGAGGCTGAAAATGGTAGTTTTTGCCTTTATTTCTACTTTGATTTTGTTCCTTTCATCTAAACTTTCCTAGTCTCTTCTGACCCTTTCCTTTGGTTCTCTGCCAGAAAGTTTCTTACATATGTCAAGGTTTATGGCCTCAGCAGTCCTGCTTTGGGTGATCCCTGTTTAACTGGGCATTCACCCACAGATGGACAGGTAACTTTTGGTGCTTCAATGAGAAACTTTATCCTTTCTTCTCTCCTTTCTATGCATACGAGTCCTATTAATGTTATTTTCTATTAAAGGTCATTCTAAGAATATGTCTTTTCTTTATGTGGAAAATAGCAGAATCCATTAAGAACATGCAATTTTGAGGCCCACTACCATATTTGCAAATATAAAGAGATTTTTAAGCTATCCATAGTCAGTCAGCCCTCTGGGCAAATTTGGATAACCATGGCACTGACTACCTTAAACACAAATGTGGTTTAAGTTATTCTAGAGTGTTTGTGTTTCAGATATGTGTAAATTTATTTCTGACCCTAAAAAATACAAAAACTTGTTTTGACTTTGTGGAGATTTTTTGTGTATATGTACAATTTGTTCCTAGTCACTAGTTTAGAGTTTTGATTTTGTGAAAATTGGTGTGTGATAATAAGCAGTTTTGTTCAAAAGATAGTAATAAATTGAATACACTTGTGTTACAGGGCAACCCCAAAAGGAAATGGGATGGCCTGAGTGTGAGTCCTTACCCACATGCTAAAAAAATAGCTTAGAACAAGACCCAACTGCAGGCACACATAGAAAGATTAACAAAATGTTTATTCACAATGGGTACATAAAAAGAGGGGGTACTGAGGGAGAAAGAAAGAGATTAATTAGTGAATGTGTCCTACTGGAGCACTATCTGAGCTGTAACTCTGGAGCACAGTGGTGGCTGGTAAAACCAAGTGAGCATGCGCCCCCATGTGTTTGTTTTTATATCAAGCATGGCTGCTTTGCTCCACACTTAGTTCCCAGCAATCCCCCTTCAGGAAGTCAAGAGTCATGGCAGATTCATGGCATGATCGGATTTGTAATCCTCTACATCTGCGATCTTTTTGACATGGAGGTGGGGTAGAGTCCATACAACATCAGTGGGTGGAGTTCATTTAGAAAATAATCTTCCCCCAACACTTGGCCAGTTCAAATATATGGTATCTACTCTTTCTAAGGTCTGTGAGTTAAAGGTGGAGTTTCAGGGCATATGTGGGATCAAACTCAGAAGTTTGATCTATTTTTTGTTTTAGTTTCCTATTAAGATTTTGCTTTTCAGTTTGTGCCATACTTGGTTAGTTTAAATTCAGTTTTATGACTTTGGGCTATGACTTTCTGCTGGTTTATAGGTCTGATTAGCAACTCTAAAGAGAATCATCGTTCACTGATAGGTTGCTGTGATTTGCATTTTTTATTTGTGACTACTCCCTGATCTCTACCTCAGGGGGTTTTTCCTGCCAACAATGATTCGGTGATGATTTGAATTAGCAAATTTATGCCTGTGTGCTAGATAGAAGTCTTATGATTGAGAGATAAATGTTGATTGTCTTTGAAACCTTAATGGATTCTTGGAGTGACTTGAGTTTTGTAATGTATGGATCAGAAAACTTAGAGTGCTTTAATCAGGATTAAGTTTAAAGGAATTGTTACTGGGAATTTTTGAATACACCAACTGTTTTTGGCATCTTTGCGATTTGAATTCATGGATTTGTTTGATTGCTGGTGGAACACAAGATTCTAAAGCTCTGCTTCCTACTGAGGAATGTCTGTCTAGGAAAGCAATCATTTAGGGCACCAGAAATGCAGTGGCAGAATCTCCACATTCTTGGGTAATCATGCAGCAGAGTGCAAGGCAGGAGAGGTCTGCTGCACCATCTGGGAAGCTCCTTGGCCGAGGATCGAACTCGTGCTGCAGCGGCTCTGGATAGCTTCATAGTGCTGAGACTGAACCTATTGCACCACCAGGGAGGCCCTGTAGCTGGTCTTTTTAATATAAGACATACTCACATGTGTGAGATATTACCTAGTTGTGGTCTTGATTTGCATTTCTCTAATAATATGTGATTGTGGACATTTTATCTTGTGCCTATTGGCCATTCTAGTATCTTCTTTGGAGAGGTGTCTATTTAGTTCTTTTGCCCATTTTGGGGGTTAATTTGTTTTGTTTTTGCAGTTTTATGAGATTTTCTATATCTTTGATATCACTCCTTTGTCAGGTGTATGGTACACAAGCATTTTCTCCCATTCAGTAGGATGTCTTTTGCTGTACAAAAGCTTTTTGGTTTGATGTAGTCCCAGTTGTTTATGTTCTCTTTTGTTTCTCTTATTGTTGATGGAGTTATCATTAAAAGCTTATGTCATGAAATGTTTTGCCTGTGTTTTCTTCTATGTATTTTATGGTTTCAGGTTTTGCATCCAAGTCATTGATCCATTTGAGTTTATTGAGTTGATATTGGTGTATGGTGTGAGATCGTGGTATAATTTAATTTTTTTTTGCATGTGGTTGTCCAATTCTCTCAACATTATTTATTGAAGAGGTTATCCTTGATCCAGCATATACTTTGGCTCCTTTGTGATAGATTAATTGTCAATATATATATGGGTTTATTTCTGGGCTTTCAATTCTATCCCATTGGTTGGTATAAGTGGTTTTGTTCCAGTACCATGCTTTTTAAATTATAGTGACTTTATATTATAGCTTGAAGTCTGGAAGTGTGATACTACCAATCTTGTCACAAAAGTAAACATTGTTTTTAAGATTTTTATTTTATTTATGCATAGAAGCTGGGGTGTAGGCCAGAGGTGTGAGGTGGTGAGAGGACTCACCAGAGACAGAGTAGGGGGCAGAACAGGCTGCTCCACTGAAGTACACTGCTGAGCGGAGCAGCAGGAGAGGCAGGAGAGGTCTGCTGCATCAAGTGGGAATCTCCCTGGCTGGGTATTGAACTCGTGCTGCAGTTGCTCTGGACAGCTTCACAGTGCTGTGCTTAACCCATTGCACCACCAGGGAGGCCCACAACTTTAAACATTTTTAAAGAAAACAGACAACAATAATGAGAGAAAAGATGGCATATATATTGAGGACAAGAAACAGAGATTCAATTAAGACTGTATTTATGGAGATAAAAACAGCTTGAGGTCTAGAAGTGTGATTCTTGCTTTTTCTTTCCTCTTGTCAAGATTATTTTGCTATTTGTGGTATTTTGAGGTTCCTTATAAATTTCAGTAGTATTTGGGAGTGCATTGAATCTGTATATTGCCTTGGGTAAATGGCCATTTTGGGTAAATGGCCATTTTGAGACTGTTGATTCTTCCAATCCATAAGCAAGGAGTTATTTGTCCATTTCTTTCTGTCTTTTATTTCTTTTAAGAATGTCTTATGATTTTATATGATTGGATGATTTACTTCTCTTAGGTTTACTCTTAGGTATTAAATATTTTTTTTGAATTTGTAAAAGGGATCGCTTTCATAATTTCTTCCTCTTCTACCTCATTTTCTGTGCATAAGAAGGAAACTGATTTGTGTGTGTTGATTCTATACCTTTCCACTTTGCTCAACTAATTGTTTCAATTATTTTTTCCAAGGACTCTTGAGGGTTCTCTATGCATCTTATCATGCCTTCTGCAAATAAATATAGCTTTATATCTCCATTCCAAATCTGGATTCCTTTTAATCATTTATCTTGTCAATTGCTAGAACTTCCAATATTATGCTAAATTAAAGTGGTGAGAATCTGCATCTTTGCCTTTTACCAGTTCTTAACAGTAAAGCTTTCAGTTTTTCACCATTTAGAATGATATAAGCTATGATTTTGTTGTAAATGGCTTTTATTATGTTAAGATATATTCAATTTAACACCATTTTTTGTGAGCTTACAAAATAAATCAATGTTGAATCATATCAGATGCTTTCTCAGCATACATTGATATGACCATATGGTTTTATTTTCTTTTTGATGATGCGGTGAATTACACTGACTGATTTTCAGATGTTGAACCATTCATGTGTTCCTGGTATAAATCCCACTTGGTCATCATACATGATCCTTTCAAAGAATTGTTGGATATGGTTTGCTAGGATTTTATTGAGGATTTCTGTGTCTGTGTTTATAAGGGAGATTAATCTCTAATTTTATTTATTTGTGTTGTATCTTATTGGTTTTGTTATGAAAGAACTACTGACCTCATAAAAATACTTGTAAATATTTCTTCTTTTTTATCTTTTGGAAGGGTTTGGGTAACAGGCATTAGCTCATTTTTGAAGGTTTGGTAGAATTCACTTCTGAAACCATCTCCTCCTGTACTCTTGTTTTTGGAGAGAGTTTTGATTACTGTTTAAATTTTCTTGCTTGTGATTGGTTTATTCAGGGTTTCTATTTCTACCCTATTTAAATAGTCTTAGCCCATTGTATTATTGGAAGAATTTGCATATCTTATAGGTTATTGAATTTGTTCATAGTAGTTTCTAATTATCCTTTGAATTTCTGCACCATCTATTGTGATTTCTCCACTTTCATTTTTGATTCTAATTATTGGAGACTTCTCATTTGTTTTATTGGTGAACCTTGCTAGGGGTTTGTTGATATCCTTGATTTTTCCAGTGAGTAAGCTTTTGGTTTCATTGAGCTTTTAGATTGTCTCTTTAATTTCATTTGCTTCTTCTTTGATTTTTGTTACTTTTGTTCTTTTACCAGCTTCTGTATTTGATTATTCTTTTTCTAATTCATTGAGAGAGAAGGTTGTTTATTTGAGCTGTTTATTGTTTTTTAATCTGACCCTTTATTGCTCTGTATTTGCCTCTTTGTACTGCTTTTTCTGTGTCCCTTGAAGTTTTGAATGGTTGCATCCTCATTTTCATTTGTCTCAAAGTTTGTTTTTAATTTCATTCTTGCTTACCTCATTAACCAAGTGGTCTTTCAGCAGTGTGTTGGCCAGTCTACATGTATTAAAAGACTTTCCTGCTTTCTTTTGATTATTGATTTCTAGTTTGATGCATTTATGGTCTAAGAATATGCTTGGTATGATGTTAATCTTCATGAAATCATTGATATTTGTTTTATATTACAGATTGTGGTCTATTTTGGAGAATTTCTTTCCCAGAATTTATATTCTGCTTTTTGGGGGTTCAGTGCCCAAGAGGTCTAGTGTACCATCTTGTTAGCTAGAAATATAATTTATGTAATATAAGTACGGCAGTCCTTGCTTTCCTTAGAGTCCTCTTTCCTTGTAGGATTGTTTTCCAATGCTTTACTTTGAGACTATGTTTGAATTTGGAGTTTAGGTGTGTCTCCTGGAGAGATTAGAAGGTTGGATTCTGTTTTCTGATCCATCTGGATACTTTATATCTTTTAATTGGTGAGTTCAGTCAATTTATATTTAAAGCAATTATTACATGTGATAATCTGCCATTTTACTCTTAATTTTTGGGTCGATCTCTGTTCTTATTTGTTTCTTTTTGTATGTTCCTTTTTTCAGTTTCAACCTGTAAGGACCTTTAAATATTTCTTGGAAGTGGGGTTTTGTGATTGCACACTCCTTGAGCTTTTCTATGCCTGAAAATGTCTTTATTCTTACCTTGTATCTGAAGGAGTATCTTGCAGGATACAGTATTCTTGGCCGGTAGTTTTTCTCTTTAAGTTTTCAGAACACACCATTCAATTCTCTCCTTGCTCATAGTGTTTCTTCAGACAAATCTGATGTAGCTTGAAGGGGTACTTTATCTTCTTCCTCTCCCTTGTCAGTTTCAGTATTCTTTCTTTGTCCTGAAATGTTAGAAACTTCACTTTCTCTATCTTGTTTATGATCTAATTTATGCCAGAGCTCAACTTCCTATATTTGCACATTTATTTCCTTCTTCGTATTTGGGGAGTTTTCCTCCATTATTTCTTTAAATATGTTTTCTGTTCCTTTCTCTTTCTCTTCCCCTCGGGTATTGTTACATGGTGTTGGCAACCTCATGTCACAAAAACTGAGGACATGGACCGCCAGGAATGAGCTCCAGAAAGTTTATTTAGTGATAGGAAAGTAGAAAGTTCCCTGCAATGCCAACAGGGTGGGGGAACCCCAAAGCGCAGTACCCCCAACAAAGCTCATTTCTAGGGTCTTTTATACTAAACATGCTTGGGAGGTAGTTTGCTAACAATTAACGCAAAGGTAGCTAAAGACATGGGAAGCTTACTGGAAATTAACACTCACATCCCAAACATCCCTCTTTCCTGTTCCTCTTCTTATCAAGCATTTTTGCCTGTCTCCTGCTGACAGGCAGATCTCCTGCTCGCAGATATAAGGCCTTTATATTTCCATTTTTCTATAAGTATCTTTTGTAATTTTCATTCTCTGTGTGCCTCCACCCTGCTTACCTAGCCAAAATCTGTCTCAGTATTCTCATTTTTCTTATGTTGCCTTTTCTCACATGTTTCTTGCAGTGTTTCTTCTTATTTTTATATTTTTTGTTTGTTTGTTTCTTTCTTTCCTTCTCTACCAGGACTCTTTGCCCCACTGCATCTTCAGCTACACTGACTTGTTTTTCCACTTGATATATTCTACCTTTGTGACTTTGTACTGAGTTTTTAATCTCCTGTATTTTTCTTTTGAAATCCTAAAACTCCATTTTTATCTTGTTTAGAGCTTCGTTTTCTGTCCTCAGTGCATTGATTTTATTTCTAAAGACATTCATTTATTTTTCTGATTTTTGTTTTCAATTTCTTTGAATATTTCCTTTATCGTTGCAATTCTGAACTCTGTACCTGATAGGGAGAACATAGGTTCTATGTCTATGACTTGGGGTCCTGGGAATTTGTTGCACTATCCACTTAGGGTTTTAAATTGCATCTGTTGTTTTTTTCCTTCTGCCTATTATTAGCTTAAGAACCCAGCTGTTGTATGTGGGGTTTCCTCTGTGTGTGGCTACTTCCCCCTTACTGCTAAGCGTTCTCACTTATTTGGGCAAAGTGCTGGCAGGGTATCATGGGAGATTGTGAGACCTCTGACCATTCTGGCTCATTCTCTGATGTTAGTCTGTAGTTTTACTAGTATGTGTGGTTGCTGGCAGATATCTTGTGGGAAGTCACAAGGCCGTTGTAGGTCCAGTCAGGCATTTGTGGCATCCTATAGATCATAAGACTACTGCTGGTTGGGACTGGCACTGCCCATAGGGAAGTTGCAAGGCCTGCTGGTCTAAGTGGGGACTGAAAGCATGTCCTGAGGTCTCTGGTTGCTTCTCCAACATGGTTCCAGAAGCTTCACTAGTCTTTGTGAGCAGTGGATCTTGCAGAGGTCACAAGACCTCTGCTGGTCTGGATAGGGGCAGGCAGGCTCCTCTAGAAAGTTGCAAAATCTCTGGACACTCTGGCTTCTTCTCCAGGAGACATCAGATTTTCATTAGTAAGGGTGGGTCCTGTGTGATCTCCTTTTTACTTTTATAACTTGATTTTTTTTTTCAACTTTGATTTTTGTGAATTATTTTTCTTAGGCTTATGAAGCAAAATGTAGTTGTGTCAGATATTCCACGTGGATTATATGACGACTAAGGAATCTGTCTGTGTCTGTGTAATTTATTGTTTTATGCCTTCTTCTCTGTATGTAATTGTCCTGTCCATTAAAGAATATAAAATTGGTACCTATTGTGCCTACAGAAATTTTGAGCTAAGAAATGTAATAAGGACTGGTATGAGTATGAGTACTTTTAGGAAGCATGATCTGGAGTAATTTGTAGTTAATGGAAATTCATTTGAAAAATAACTGGTAGCTTTGAAACATGTATGCAATTAAATGTTGTGTGTTTTGTAATACTTATCACAAAACTTTCCATAAATCTAAATTGAAGTAAAATTTGGTAGTCTTTCATTTGATTAATCAGAGGAAATTTTGTGGAAACTCAGAACAGTTCCTGAGATATACCATAAAATCTCCTCCTTTCCTCATAGGAAAGGCATTTGAAGGATTTAACCTACTTGGTATTTAATTGATAACTTGGAACTTAATGGGAAGCACTGTCACTTGGGAGAAATGTTTAACTTTGGTATATGCATCAAAATTAACACTGATATTCTAAAATTTATACAGAACACCTTAAGTGTCTGATACATAAATTTCTTTTCAGTTTTGATTGTGGTTATATAGCACTGTTGAGAAATGTTAATCAAATTTCCTCATCTATATTAGGGTATCAGGTTTTAATTTTGGTTAAAAATTTAGAATCAGCATACATTGTTTCTGGAGAAATTAATAGGGTATTGACATCAACTTGTGTTAATTGGTGTACTCAAGAATGGAAATTTTTTACAAAAGACTGAAAAAACTATTGGAGATGAACATGATTTTTGATGTTTTTCATTTACATATTACTGAGGTTTTTTGTATTGTTTTGTTTTGACTTAAGGAACATTTTTTTTTTCTTTTGGATGAACCAAATCTGCGGCAATGCTGCTTTTTCATAGCAAACTCACTTGTATTTGCATTTTCTCTCTCCTTTATATCAAAATAATATGAAAAACTGGGAATAATTCTTATTACTCATAACAATGAGTCTATCTTTGCACAATTTCAATAGGGAATTTTATTTGTCGCTCCTTAAATTAAGAACTGGAAATATGTTTCATTATGTGGCTTTGATTGAAATTCTTCTAGGAGTTGAATTTGAGATGAGCCAAGAAGTACAGCAAAGTAGACTTTGCTTGTAGGTTTTCAGAGGCCTCCAATGAAGATAGGGAAGCTTGTCTCCATTTATAGGACTGGAAAACCCCAGAAAAAAGCCCTGGGAACATCAAGAGGAGGAAAACACAGGTGGAAGCTTATAAGATTGTGGCTTTGTTCCTAAAGCCTGCAGAAACTGGAAGTTGAGAACTCACTCTAATCCCATATGAAGTGTTCCAACAAAGCCAACACAATTTTGCTTGATTATTCTGTCCTGTGAATTTATGAGTAAATAGATTAAGTGGATTGGATGTATATTTGGTTTGCAAAGCATTTTGCTCTACTATTGAATTGAAATCAAGGTGAGTAGAAAATTATTTTAAATAAATAGAACCTATTTTAATATGTTTCTTGCTGGGCTCTTCTGATTCTTTCTCTCTCTTTTTTTTTTTTTTTAAGATTTATTCATTTATGCCTACAAGAGCTGGGGTATACGCCAGAGGTGTATGGGTGAGAGGATTCACCAGAGACAGAATGGGGAGCAGAACAGGTGGATCTACTGAAATAAACTGCTGTGGGGAGCAGTGGGTGAGACAGGAGAGGTCTGCTGAGCCATGTGGATCAGCTCCTGGCCAGGGGATTGAACGCCTGCTGCAGTGGCTGCTGATAGCTTCATAGTGCTGAGATTTAACCTCTTGTACTGCCAGGGAGGCCCCTTTTCTGATTTTCTTTTTGTTATTTTATATGACTAATTTACCCAGATTTTTTTTTTTTCCTTTTGACTTGGAATAGAGGACTTTGCCACACTGGCCATTGTTGGACAATGCTTCATGCCTAATTGTTAAATTTCTCTTTAACTCCCTGGACCCCTGGAAAAGACCATCTCCTAAGGCTCCAACCCCCATCTCTTTGCCCCAATAAAAATGGTGGGGAGATAATGAAAAGATGGTTTTGTTACAGAGATGAATTGTTATAGAGTTGTCTCCATAAAAAGTTGTCCCTCTGCCTTATCTAAGGAAGAATTGGGGCTGAGTGGCATTAAGAGACTTAGAAAGAAGTCATAGATGAGGTATATTGGGAAGAAACCTGTGAAAAGGACCCACTTGTTTCTCAGCTTTGGACTTGCTCCAGATACTTAGGGGCCATGGAAGGAGACACATGAAGTTGAGACAAGTAGAGATAATTGGAAGAGATATGAGTGACACCTGGGGAGGCTGACAATGGCAGCCTATACCTTGATTTGTACTTTGATTTTGCTCCTTTCATTCCAGACTTGCCTGGCCCTTCTGCCCCTTTCCTATGGTTCATTGCCATAAGGTGCCTTTGATTTGTGGCTAACATTTTGTAGTTCCATATGAATTTTAGTAATATTTCTTCCATTTATTGAAGAATACCACTAAGACTTTTACTGGGATTGCATTGAATCTGATAATTGTTTTAGGTAGGATTGCAATTTTGATAATGTTGATTCTTCCAATCCATGAGCATGAATAACATTCCATTTTATTGGGTCTTCTCTTTATTTTAACAATGTTTTATAGTTTTTTTTTTCTTCCATAGGTCCTTTATCTCCTTTATTAGCTGTATTGTCAGGTATTTACCATTTATTTGGTGATATTGTAAGTTGGATGACTTTTTAATTTCATCTAGCTTATGCACATAGCTATGCTGACTTTTCTGTGTTCACTTTTTTAGTGTATGTTGACTTTTTTTGTGACTTTTTGTGTTGTTTTTTTTTTAAAGATTTATTTATACAAGCTGGGGTACAGGCCAGAGGCGTGGGGCAGCGAGAGGGTCCACCAGAGACAGAGTGGGGAGCAGAACAGGCAGATCAGAAATACACTGCTGAGGGGAGCAGCGGGCGAGGCAGGAGAGGTCTGCCGCACCATGTGGGATTTTCCCCTGCTGGGCATCGAATCCGCATCGCGTGCTGTCAACAGCTCCACAGCGCAGCGCCCAACCGCTGTGCCACCAGGGAGGCCCTTTTTGTGTTTTTTGTAGTTCACTTTGCTGAACTAGTTTATTGTTTTAATTAGTTTTTCCATGGTATTTTGGGGTTCTCTGTACACTATCACATCATCAGCAAACAATGATAGCTTCAATTTTTTTCTCAAATTGGATTCATTTTATATCATCTCTTGCCTAATCGATTTAGCTAGGACTTCTAAGTACTATGTTGAATAAGGGTGACAGGTGTTATTTTTAATAAAAAGGGTGAAATGTTGATATTACACTTCCAGACTTCAAATTAAGCTATGAATCCATATTAAATATGACAACATGGTACTGGCACAAAAACAGACACACTGACCAATGGAACAAAATTGAGAGTCCAGAAATAAATCACACATATGGGGCCAGAAAATCTATGACAAAGGACTAAATAATAAATAGTGAAAGTGTAACCAGGCTGAGTCCAAAATCTGGTAAAGGTAGTGCTCCCTAGAGGGTTTTGCTGTTGAGAAGGAATAGCCCCAGGTAAACTGCTAAGTTTGCATTTGGGGCGGAGTTTCTGATGAGAAATAAGAGGGGACTGAAGAAGAAGGAGAGGCAGTTGCCATGATGTAAGAAAAAGAAGCAGTCGCCCTGATGTAGGAATGAAAGAGGCAGTCACCATGCTGAAGGAATAGAAGAAGCAGTCACCATAATGTAGGAAAAGAAGAAATATTTTTGAATCTTTAGTGATTTGGGAGCCAGCAATTTTGGAAGCTTTGCAAGTAGCTGAGTGACAGAAACTGCTCCCAGTTTTGTCTTTACTGCAGCCAAAGGAAGAAGGCAAAGGCCCAAAGTGGGCACCTTCCTAAAATACGTGAGTGCAGTCTGTTGGGCCGTCTGGCTGCTGTAGTTGCTGTTTGCAGTGTTGTTGGCCTGGTGCTGTGCTGGGGCACCATGGCAGGTCCGGGAGCATCTTCGTTGTGTTTTGTGTCTTCCTCATTAGATGGAGCCTGACCTACAGTCTGATTGTTGTGCATCTGCAGAAGAAGGAACGCACCATTTTGGAATTGTGGCCTATTGTTTGGAAGAGGAGCTCCATGTCAGCAGTGGAGGGAAGACACCACCTTTGTTACTTTTCTGGGACTTAAAGGACTGGACATTGTTTTAAGTAAGGTAAACGACCATATGTTGACTTTAGTAATTCTTTGTTTTTCCCTGATTGTTAAATAAATCCGAATGTTATTGTCCCCTAAGCCTGAGTAGTCTTGCAATTGTGCGCACAGGTGCAGAACCAATATAGTAACCAGTAAGCAATTTGGGTACTGCCTTTGGCAAATTTGAAGCCCCATTTTTCCTGTATCAAAAGAAGAGCAGTATCTTCAATAAACAAATTTGAGAAAACCGGAATGCTACATGCAAAAGAATAAAACTTGAACACTCACACCAAACACAAAAATAAACTCAACATGGATAACACTGTTCGACAAATGTTTTAAAAAAGCATGTTACGGAAATAAAATCAGTCATTTCCTATCAATTTGTATGTGCTCAACACAAATATGACAGTCAAATTCTAATTTTGGTTCTAGTTTTTTTTGTAATCTGCAATAAATTGATGTTTACATCACAAAATGCATGCCAAAGTAATAAGCCTTACGGTTAATACCTGTAAAAAATCAAGTCATAGACTATTAGATTTCTTCACTTCTCTCTTGTACAGCTGTTCAGGAGCATCTCTGGGGAGCGTCCAGCAGTAGTCAGCCAGAATTGCAGTGGAACATTTTTCGTGGTATCTTTGTTCCATTGGTGCAATATTTTGATGAAAACCTTCACCATGTTCATCACTAACCATACCACAGTTTTCAGGGACGAAATCGAGATGGGAATGAAGGAAGTGAATCTTTAGAGACGTAACAGCCAAGTTTCTGATACTGCATCAGCATGTCTTCTACTAGTTCCTTGTTATAACATTCCCAAGAAAGTTTGTAGACAATAGGCATAAAGGACCCTATGCTTGTTTCACATCACCCTGCAGCATGTTGTTGAAACAGTCATCTTTGAAGAGCTTTCCAATCTGAGGACCCACAAAAACTCCCTCTTTAATCTTTGCTTTTCTGAGTCAAGGAAATTTTTCATGCAGGTATCGGAAAGCAGACGAAGTCTGGTCCAAGGCTTTCACGAAATTCTTCATCAAGCCTAGTTTGATGTGAAGGGGTGGTAGCAGGATTTTGTGAGCCTCAACCAGAACTGGGTGCTCAATATTCTTCTCTCCAACTGCTACATTTTTTCTGCGAGTATATTTCTTCTTCAAGTAATGCAATTCACTTGCTCAGCTATCCCATTCATGTAAGAAACACATGCATTTTGTATATCCCTGCTGCAGTCCAATTAAAAGGGCAACTAGCTTCAAATCACCACAGACATGCCAGCTGGCCTTGTTATATTCTATGGAATTCAGTAGCTGCTTTAAGTTATCATATGTCTCTTTCTTGTGGACAGCATGCCCTACTGGAATAGATGGAAGACAGTTTCCATTGTGCAAAAGCACAGACTTAAGACTCAGTTTCAAAGAGTCTAGAAATAGTCTCCATTCTTGCGGGTCATGAGTGATTTCTAAGGCATTCATGAGGCCCTCAATATAGGAACAGAATACCAGAGCATACTTTCCTTTCTGAAGAAAAGCTCCAACTGCTGGTGGCACTTTCGATATAAAGTATTTGTGACATTTTCTTCTAGAAGATTCCTTTTTTGGAGTCTTGATCCTAGCAATTCTGCTTTGTTCTTGGATAAGTCCAAATCATGAACCAGGTCATTTAGTTCTTCCTGTATTAGTCTGCGTGGGGTTGATGATGCATCACAGTTAAAATCTGGATCATTGCATGCTGATGGAACAGGAAAAGAACAGGTTGGCTCACCCTTGTCCTCATCAGATAAATCAAGGGAATATTCTGCTGGAGGTTCTGGAATAGGAAGTCCCTCACCATGGGGAACTGGTCTCAGTGCAGAGGGAATGTTTGAGTAGACTATTCTCAACTTCTTTTGCTTCATTACTCTGCTGGACAGAGGAGGAACCAAGCAGAAGAAACAGTCTTTTATGTGGTTGCTTGGCTCTCTCCACACCATGGGGACTGCAAATGACATTGATGATCTTTTGCCATTTCACCACTGTGAAAGCTGTGTTGTACATTTAGCACAGCATATATACAGGGCCCAAGGCTTGTCTTGGTCACCAACCTTGCATCTGAAGTCAAAATGATAAGCCTTCTTCTCTTGAGAATTGATATTTTTCTTGTGTTCGGCAAATGTCACTTCCCCACAAATAGAGCAGAAATTGTCCACGCTATTTACACACTTTCGAGGCATACTGTTCTGTATTGTGCCTAAATGGATAAAATAATGACTTTTCTATGGAACAGTAGCTTCAACTGTCTCACACAAAGTCTGAAATATGTTCAGTGCTCAACCTTTCGGACAGGGCTTTCTATAGTAACTGCTGACGTCAGCTTACTTCAGCAGCCGCCTGGCAGTAGTATTGCATTGTATCAGAATATGATGCAATCAACCCTGGATGATGTGTGCATGATGGTATAATGTAATGTGATGCAATATTACATCATTCTAGGCTGATTTAGCATGTTGTTGCAGTCATAAATTTATCACTGGATAAATTTACACGGGGAAACATATAAAATGAATAAAATGAAATGTCTTCAAAAGCAGGGCTAATAATAAAATTTCAGGTTATATCCATGTTCAGCACATCAAGATACTACAGAGTGGGGTCTTTTTAAGTCAGTAACGATCTCACTGTTGACCAGTGTAATTCTTCATTATGCTTATTATTTTATTGTTATACAATTGAGAAACTATTTTTAATTCAAAATAGCCACATTTTGATGTTTTTTTGAGGAACCATATAACTGAAACTCACACTTGAGTGAAAATTGACTGGAAATGTATGCTAATGCATTATTAAAATAATATCTTTTTCTGATGTATTTTATCACTTTTATAGCTGTCTTAGTGCATTTGCTTTGTAACAGGCTAATCATCTTTTCTTTTTTAAGTGTTTTATGTACTTTTAAAAAATATTAATTGTTACCTCTTTTCTTTCTTCCTCTCTAGAAGTCCATAGAAGGCTGTCCGTGTTCTTGTTACCGTATGTTGATTTCCCTCAATACTTAATTGGCACATCCTGAGCACTAAAATCTTTATTTCATTTCGTTTTCTTCTATGATTTCTGTGAGGTTCTTTTCTTCCAATATAATTGTATTCTCTTGCATTTTTAAGAATCAGTTATCATGTTATTCTGTATTTCATAGGTATCATATAATTCTTTTTAGATAATGTGTCTTGGGCCTCCCCGGTGGCGCAGCGGTTAAGCGCTGCGCTGTGGAGCTGTCGGCAGCGGCGACGCGAGTTCGACGCCCGGCCAGGGAGAATCCCACATGGCGCGGCAGACCTCTCCTGCCTCGCCCGCTGCTCCCCTCAGCAGTGTACTTCTGATCTGCCTGTTCTGCTCCCCGCTCTGTCTCTGGTGAACCCTCTCGCCGCCCCAAGCCTCTGGCCTGTGCCCCAGCTTGTTTGTATAAATAAATAAAATCTTAAAAAAAAAAAAAAAAAAAAAAAAAAGATAATGTGTCTTAATTTTTAGTTTTTTTATTATTATAATTCTAACTATTCCAATTGATTCTCCCCATTTCTAATCCATTTTTTTTCAGAAATGTCATTCTGTCTTACAATTTTGGGAATTGATATTTCTTAAGGTATCAGAATTTTTTCCTTTATTTCCTATTTTGTAAAAATATCATGTTTACTGTGAGCAGGTCTTCTTGATTTTTTTTTTCTTTTACACACATCCACCCTATTTTCTTACAATAGTAAATTCTCTTCTTCATTTGCTTGGTTAATCATTTAAGTATCTCCTAATTTTGACCAGTGTCAGTTGATTCATGCTTATGTATTCATATTTGAGCTTTACTGCATTTGTAAGAAAATGAACAAACATTCCACTGAGTAAAAAAAAATAGTGAAAATATTTGTCTTTATTATTCACATGTAGACCTCCTAATGAGATTATTGAGATGGTACAAAGTAGGACATAAAGAATAATTAAATTAGTATGATACCACTGAAATTTTTCAAGGGAAGTGAGGTATTTTACTGTTAAACAATTCTTTGTTTTACCATTTTCCAAAATCTGAAATATCACATTCCTGTATGCAAGATGAAGCTTCCTCTCAGGTTTCTAAGATACTGATATTTTCTTGCAGATGTCCTTACATATAAATGTTTGGACCAGTCTTTTGTGATATGGAGCAGGCAACCACATACATCTTCTAAGTCTCTGATGGTCTCTGATGAATCAAGAAGAGCCTTGCTCTTTCTAAGCCTCTGTTCCCAGAACGTTGTGATGATTACAAATCTTCAATGATGAAAATAAGTTCTATATTTAACTAAATTCATAATGTTTATGTTTGATGTCCACTTACTGTAATTACATTAGATTCCCCACAATTATGATTCCAGTTATTTTATATCTTCCAGAAATTCTCAAATGTTTGGTCTGAAAATGTCACTTATCCCTGTTTTTCGGAGTGTTAACAAGTCTGCAATTTGTCAAAAAAAAACATGCCCAGTGGGGCCTCTTTGGTGGAACAAGGGGTTAAGTCTCAGCATTATGAAGGTGTCTGCAACCATTGCAACAGGAGTTTGATCCCCTGGTCAGGAAGCCAGCCCACACGTTGCAGCAGACCTCTCCTGTCTCACCAGCTCCTCCCCTCAGAGAGTATTTCAGTAGATCCACCCTTTCAGCCCCCCACTCTCTTTCTGGTCAATTCTCTTGCTCACCCACACCCACACCCACACCTCTAGTCTACACCCCAGCTCTGTATGTACAAAGAAATAAATCTTTAAAAAAAATTCCAGTGAAAATACAGTCATAACATCAAATAATGATTACATAAGGGTTATGTTATAATATATACATTAAATAAATATATACATTAAATAAATTGTCTAAATTTGGAAGACTGATTATGGAAGCTTAAAAATAGGGGAATTTATTCCAGAAATAAAACATCAATTTTTTTTAAAAAATATACAAACATAATTTAATATTTCTATATGTGAAGTAACATTAAAGCATAGTAAGAGGTAGTTGATAGCATGGAAAACTGTAAGAAACAGCAATCAAATGTTTGTCTATAAGTGACCTTTGACAGATTTTAATCTTGTCTGTCTGATCTTCTAAAATGTGAGAGGAAGGTAATACTAATATCTCCTTCACAAGGTATGTAAAAATCATGGACAGATGATACTTAACATTATTGACACAAAAGAGTCCATGACTGCTAATTTAAAAAAAAAAGTGAAATTGTAAAAATCATGAAATTGGTAGTTATTTTTTACTGATATCATTGATCTTCACTATAAACTAATTTCCTTCCCTACCACTCTATTTAGGACTCAGAGGCTTAAAAATACTAAATATCTGCTTTTCTAATCCTATTTTCTTTCAGGGGGCAACTCTGACCAGTACAATGAAAATGGAAATATCTTCCAAATTTATGGAAATGTTTTTGCTTGCTAATAAAAAGAGCTAGCAAGCCCTGTTCAAATGTTTTCTGTGTTAAACACTGATGGCTTACCCAATTTGTAGCAGTCATCTTTCAATTCTAAAAAAAAAAAAAAAGGTGAAAATCACACCTCTGGCATTGCAGTCATTCAACATAGGACAGAATTCTGGTTCCACACTTGTGGTTATGTAAAAAACATTTTTAAGTCACTGTATTTTGTTTGAGAACTTTATATGAGTTTCTAAATAATACAGTTAGTTTAGGAAAGAATGTATTACTGAACAAATGCTGCTGAGAGAGATAACTGGCTAGTAAGTGTTTGCAAACACACACACACACACACACACACACACACACACGTTGCATGAATTCCAGTTATCAAACATTTTATTGTCTAATGTTCCAAATGTTCTTGTCTAATGTAGTCTAATGTTCCAAAGAAGAATGTTTATGTAAGAAATACATTTCATGAACTTTTTTAGTCTTTAGATAAGTACTTAATGAAATGCTACAATCTCAAAATATATATTATTGACCATAAAGAACATTCATCATCTTCAAAACTCACACTATAGTACCACTAAGCTAATCATCAAGTAGACTATTTTATTTGGTCTCATTATTGAGAATAAAATGATGAGTAAAGTTAAAAACATTTATATACTCTAAAGAAAATATTTTCAAAATATTCTTGACTCTGAGACTTCTACTTCTGGGAAGATGGAGTGGATATTCTACCTTATTCCTGCTTATTAAGTACCCATTAGCCTCCTAGGATATATGTGAAGCAAAACTAACAATATTATGAAGGATTTAGAATGGTCAGTACTCAAAAAATGATATTGGTGGGGTCCATATTGTTCTTTTTTCTCTGGAAATTAGCAGATTAGTAATGATGAGAAACTTAAGAGTCCTACAAAGGCTGCTATATTTAAGTCAAGAGATGGACAGCCTACCAATACAGAAAACTTTTAAATAATTACAGTTATACTTTAGTAAAACTTGAAAAAATGGCGGCCCCCACCATCATCCATACCAACAAAAACTCCATCTGGAGAAAAGAATTCTATCATTGTGAGAAGGCAAGGAGCTATGTCTCACTCCCCTGCTGTGTTGGTGACATAGGGACTAGTGTAATCAAAGGTGGAGCTTTAGCAAGGAAAATAGCCAGGGAGTACAGTCATGCAGATTAAAAAGAAAGAACTAGAATTGTCCTTTTTTGACAAACATGATTGTCTACATAAAAAGTACAAAAATCTACAGAATAATTCCTAGAACTAGTAACTGAGTTTGCAGTGTTACAAGATTATTTCTATAGAATAGTAGTGGTCATGTGAACTCTGAGGTTAAACATATCATACTATTCATGGTGGCATAAAACATGAAATCAGTGCAGCTCTTATAAAACTTGTATTTCTATGTTGAAAATTATAGATCACTGATGAAAGAAATTTAAATAAATAAATAAATAAATAAATAAATAAATAAATAACAAAACATTTCATAATCAGTCAATCAATGTAGTGGAAGATTTATATAGTAAAGATGTAAATTCTCCAAAAAGAGTTATATAGCTTTAACACAATTCTTATCAAAATATTGACAGCAATTTCTATAAATAGAGACAAGTGATCATGAAATTCATATGGAAAAACAAAAAAAATAGAATAGCTACAATAATTTGGAATAAAGTGGAACAATCAGTCTATCCATGTAGAAGATATATTTCAAAGCAACAGCCATCAAGATTGTGTGGGATTAGTGGAGGGAAAGATATTTAGATAAATAAAGCAGAATAGAATATCCATCAATAGACCCAAGAAAATATACCAAATGTAGCTTACAAAAGTGAAAATATAATTTAGTAGAAGTAAGATAGTTTTTTCAATAGTTGGTGCTGGAACTTTGGAAAATGAATATAACTAAAAATATTGAATTGTTACATAAAATTATAAAAAATATTACCTAAAATTATATGTAAAAATAAAATTATATAAAGATTATTTTTATACAAAGTTATTAAACAAAAATTCACTCACAATGAATTGCAGACTCATGTAAAATGTAAAACTGAACCTACCAGGTTTAGTAAAAAACTGTAGAAGTCTCCAGACAAGAAAATCTTGGGCATTAGACAAGGGTTCTAGATTTAACACAAAAGCATGATACATAAAAATATTTCTCTATCAAACACCCTGTTATTATGTAAAGACAAATTACAAAATAGGAAAAAATATTTGCAAATTACATTTCAGAGCTCTAGTGCTTAGATCATATAAAATAATTATAAACTCAGCAATAATGCTAAAACAATTTAATTAGATAATAGGCAAAGTAGGTGAGCAGATATTTAAATGACAAGAATTTAAAGATGACAAGCATATGAAATAATGTGCCTTATCATTATCCATTAGGTGAATGCAAACTAGAACCACAGTGATATATTCCTACATACCTGTAGCTTGACTTAAATGAGAATAAAATGATGACAGCAGCAAATATTGATGGCAATTTCCAATAATCCATCCATTAATATGGCTGCTCATTTATTGTCATTGGGAATAAAAATAGTATAGAATCCCTGGAAAATAATATGGCAATTTCTAAAAACACTAAACATACATCTACATATACCTCATTAATAACCCTCAAAGAAATGAAAACTGTTGTTGATCAAAAGCCCTATACTAATGTATCTATAAGTTTTATTCACAATATCCAAAATCTGGAAGCAATCCAAATGTGAATCAAAGCATATTGATATTATATAACATTAAATTATACTGTGTGCATGCTGGATCACTCCAGAGAATTTTGCTCATTAAAAATAATCTTTCCCACATTCCACTTATATAATTCTAAAAATTAAAATAGTCCTATTATAAATATTTAGAAGAGACTAAAGAATTTCCAGAATTAAGGAGGAATGTAAATGAGGAATATAATTGTAAAAGGGCCACATGAGATATGTTACTTTATTTTAAGGAAATTTCTTGACTCATCTGGTGCACCATAGTTTTCCAAGACATTACCATTGGGAATAACTAGTTCAAAGTTATACAAGATCTCACCTATTATTTTTAACATGTACTTCTATAATTATCTGAAGATAAAAAACTTAATTAAGAATTATTTCTTCAACTTACATCTTTCTGAGACTACATGTTTCACCAAAATACCATATTGTAAATGACTGAATCAAAACCTTATGTGAGAATCCAGCTGACTTCCCTTAAGCCAGTCATAAAAGTGTTACAAAAATATAAAGTAATGAGACATTCTCATTGCATATACTTTTTTTGTTTGGAAATACAATTATGTTCTTTAAAATATACCGGTAATATAATAATTCCATTTTTTTATTCTTCAATAAATTAGAAGTAAACAATTTGAAAATATCTGTTTCTGTTTCTAATCTAATATTAATGATAGCTAAAACCCACATAAACAAAGTCTTTTAAGGTATTTTATGATCATTAATAGTGAAAAGATGTCAGGAGATATAAAATTTCAGAACTGCTGAATTAGATGAGTCAGTGTTAAATAAAATTCAATTGTAGTTTTTGTCAGTAGAGCTATATTTAAATATTAAAGATGAAATTTATGTCCCAAACTAATACAAAAGGAAAACAAATTCAGAAATTTAAACATCAATACAGAATTCATTCCAAAAAACACCCAAAGATTTATTTATTTATTTTTTAAAGATTTATTTATTTATACATACAAGCTGGGGTACAGGCCAGAGGTGTGGGTTGGCGAGAAGCTTCACCAGAGACAGAGTGGGGAGCAGAACAGGCAGATCAGAAACACTGCTGAGGGGAGCAGTGGGTGAGGCAGGAGAGGTCTGCTGCACCATGTGGGAATCTCCCCGGCTGGGTGTCGAACTTGCATCGCAGCTGCCGACAGCTCCACAGCGCAGTGCTTAACCGCTGTGCCACCAGGGAGGCCCTAATTTTTCTTTTTAATCAACTTCATATTATATAGGTAATACCATTGTACCAAATCATTGTTTAAAAAGAAAATAATTGTATAAAAATAAGTGCCATCGGTTTACATCCTTGTTAGTGTTTTGGAAATATAGAATTTCCCTCCTTAGGTGAACTTTACCACCAAGTCCTCCAACATAGTCCATTGTGCTCTTTCCTTACTCTGTTCATCCCTCCCCTCCACCTTTGAAAGTCTCAGTTTCAAGGATTGTTTTTAGAGTTTGTCTTTGGCTGACCATTTATTTGGTTTCTCTGTATTTCACATAGAAGTGACACAAGACAGTATTTAGCTTTCTCCTAACAGTGAATTTTGTTTAACATAATTTCCTCTGGTCCCATCCATCAAAAGGCATAGGTTTACTGAATAATATTTCATTGAGAATAAATATCACATCTTCTTGATCCACTCATCTACTTTTCGGAACCTAAGTGGTTTCCAAAGTTTGGGTATTGTAAACAATGCTGCAATAAATATGGGAGTGCAAATTTCCTTTCAAATTAGTGTTTTTTATGTTCCTTAGTTAGATACCTAAAAGAGGAATTGCTGCATCATATGGCAGATCCATTTTTATTTTTTGAGAAACATACATATTATTTACCATCAGGATGGAACCAGTCTGTATCCCCACCAACAATATAAGAGGGTTCCTTTAACTTCACACCTCACCAACACTTGTTTGTGGTCTTTTTAATATAGACTATTCTCAAAGATGTGAGGTGTTATCTCATTGTGGTTTTGATTTGTAATTCCCTGATAATAAGTGATATTGAACATTTTCATATGCCCGTTTGCCATCTTTATGACTTCTTTTGGAGAAGTGCTTATTTAAGTCTTCGCTCAGTTTTTTTGATTGGTTGTTTTCTTTTTATTAAGTCTTATGAGTTCTTGTAGATCTTTGATATCAGTCCATTGTTAGATATGAAAATATTTTCTACTACTCAGTAGGGCATCTGTGCATTTAGTTACAAGCATGTTTTACTATGCAGAACATTGTTAATTTGATGTAGTCTGATTTTTATATTATTTCTTGTTTTCCATGCTGCTAGGGACAAATTCACAAAGATGTCACTGAAGCTTATGTTGTGGAATGTTCTGCCCATGATTTTTTCTATGCATTTTATGGTTTCTGATCTTACATCCAAGAGTTTTATCCATTTAGCTTTGATGTTTGTTTATGATGTGAGAAAGTGGTCTAGTGTTACTTTTTTGCCTGTGGCATCCAGTTTTTCAAAGACAATTTATTGCAGAGGATTTTCATACTCCAGTGTATATTATTTACCATTTTGTCATAGATTAGCTTTTCATACAAGTGTGAGTATTATCTTAAGTCTTCATTCTCTTCCATTTGTATGTCTGTTTGAGTTTCCATGCAATGCTGATTTAGATATTATGTCTTTATAATATAGTTTGAAGTCTGAAGTGTGAAGTATGAAACCACCACTCTTCCAAATTTTTGTCAGGAAACATTTGGCTATTCGGGGGTCATGTGTGGTTCCATGAATTTCAGTAATGGTTATTATGTCTCTTTAAAGAATATCATTGAGACATGGCAGCCATCGGCCGACTGAGCCCCCAGGCTTGCATGGGGAAGTGAACTCTCAGACGTGCCAGGGTAAGGAATCATCCCTGCGCACATGCTCCATCCAATACCTGGTGAGTCCTGGGAAGGCGCCAAGCCACCCATAGAAAGTTACACCACTGGGCGCGTGCTCCAGGGGTTCCCAGAGACTGAGGGGAGCCCGGATTGAGCGACCGCCTCCACACACGGCCCCCATTTCCCAGCTGAGCCCCCAGGCTTGCACAGGGAAGCAAACTCTTTGGTGCGCTAAGGGAAGGAACTGTCCCCGTGTGCATGTTCTGCACCATACTGGGTAGTCCCTGGATGGCAGCCAAACCACCCGGAGAAAGTGACACCCCGTGTGCATGTATCAGGGGTTCCCTGAGACCAAGGGGAGCCCCGCTTTATCAACCACCTCCACACACTACTGCCATCACCAGCTGAAACCCCAGGCTAGCTGGGGAAGCAAACTCTCGGACTCAAGGAACTGTCAGCACTCCATTTGTATAGGGTGAACTCCTGGACAGGAGATTAGCCGCCGAGAAAAATTACACCCTCAGGCAACGATGCAGGGGTCTCAAGGGAGTGAGGGGAACCCAGATTTATCGACCACCCCCACTCCGCTGCCGCCACCCCAGACTTGGCCCCCAGGCCTCCCTCGAGAAGCACACTCCCGAGCATCCTAGGTGAAAGGTACAACATACATCACCCAATGCAATGGAGAGAACGTGAGTGACAATCCAAGAAGTTAGCCTTCACAGAGCAAGTTAAGCCCCTGGTCTCCGGCCTCGGATTTTCAGACCTGATCCTAGCACACACTGGAGTAGGCCTCACGCCTACACCACCACCTCCATCACCACTGCTAATACTGGCTCGAAGCTGTAGCACTCGTGGGTACAATAAGGGAAAAACTATTTTTGCCCACTGAAACTGAAAAAGTGAGCCCTGGTTGGATAGGATAGCCTGCAGGAAGCTACTACAGACCAGCCACAGCCCTCAGTGCTAGGGTTGTCTGAACTGAGTAGAGCTGGCACTGAGAACAGCAACCATCATGATCCCTGGTAAAGTACAGCCTCTACACCACTGTTGGAGCTGGAGACCACACAAACACCTTATGGACCTTTGGAGCTAAAAAAGAGGAAGAGGAGCTCTACAGACAACATACCCACAGCATCACTACCCAGTGGTGGTTTGGCCTAGCAGGACTGGAATTGATCAGACCATCAGTACTCCAAATCCAGGAAGGAGTACCCCAAAAAGATGCCTGCCAGTACCAGTACCACAGTTTCCCAACAATTACAACAAATCAGAAGACAAACAGGGGGAAAGAGAAATACAAATAACCAAGCAAGCCCTCAGGGTAAGGACACACCCCAAAAAGAAAATCAAGCATCAGAACTCAGCAATAATGACATGGAAGAACTCTGCCTCTCAGATAGAGAATTCAAAATCATGATACTGAAGGAAAAAATGAAATGAAAAAAATAATTAACGATATGAAGAATGAAATTGAGACCCTAAAGAAGGAGAACAAGAGTCTAATAGAAGATGTAAAGACCACTGGGAAAAGCAATGAAAGCAGAATCAATCATATAGAAGACCGTGTCAGCAAACTCGAAGACTCAGATAATAAAAGAATCAAAAAGGAAAAGGAAATAGAAGCACAAAGAGAAAAAAAATGAAAAAAACAATTCGAGAACTATCTGACACCATGAAGAAAGGAAATTTAAGAGTCATAGGAATCCCAGAAGGAGAGGAGAGGGTCCAAGGAGCAGAGAAAATATTTAAGGAGGTGAAAGAAGAAAACTTTCCAAGTATGAAAATAGACTTACAAGAAGCAAAAAGAACTCCAAATTTCCATGATGTTAGAAGAACTACACCTAGGCATATGATAGAAAAACTCACATGAGCACAGGATAAGGAAAAAATATTGAAGCTGACAAGGGGGAGGAAACAATTAATGTATAAAGGAAAACCAATCAGGATGACATCAGACTTCTCCAAAGAAACAATACGGGCAAGAAGAGAATGGAGGGACATATTCAACAAACTCCAAGACAATAAATGCCAACCAAGAATACTTTACCCCACAAAGATCTCCTTCCTCTATGAAGAAAGCATAAGGACCTTCCCAGACAAACAGAGACTTCAGAAATTCATCATGACTAAACCCCCACTCCAAAAAATACTACAAGAAGTCCTAAAACCAAAACAAACAGAGAAATGAAAAAGAAGATCAGAATAAAACAATAAATAAAAACACAAAAAGATAAATAGAATGGCAAATATAGATGCCAAGGTATCAATATTAACTCTAAATGTAAAGGGACTAAACTCATCAATCAAAAGGCAGAGAGTAGCAAGATGGATCAAAAAACAGAACCCAACCTTCTGCTGTCTACAAGAAACACATTTAACTGCAAAAGATAAACACAAATTGAAAGTAAAAGGCTGGAAAAAAATCCTACAAGCAAACGGACCAAAAAAGAAGGCAGGGACAGCTTTATATCAGATAAAATAGACTTCAAACTAAAAAATGTTTAAAAAAGACAAAGATGGACACTACATCATGATAAAGGGGAGAATTCAGCAAGATGATATAACCCTAATCAACATATACTCCCCAAATGAAGGAGCACTAAAATGTATAAGATAATTACTACCATTCCTGAAAACAGACATCAAAGAACATACATATAGAGTAGGAGATCTCAACACCCCACTCTCACCAATGGACAGATCAACAAGACAAAAAATTAACAAGGACACTAAAGCTCTAAATAAGGACCTAGAACACATGGGCCTAACAGACATTTATAGGGCACTACATCCCCAAACATCTGAATACACATTTTTCTCACGTGCACATGGATCATACAACAAGATTGACCACATACTAGGTCACAAAACAAACCTCAATAGATACCTAAGATCAAAATCATGCCTACTATCTCAGATCATAAAGCAATCAAATTAGAAATAAACCATGAAAAGAAAAAAAGGAATCCTCTTACTTCATAGAGATTGAAACCCACAATGCTGGAAGATCACTGGACTAATGAGGAGATCAAAGAAGAAATTAAAAAATACCTAGAAATGAATGACAAAGAAGACATAATATTCCAGAATGTCTGGGATGCAGCAAAAGCAGTAATAAGGGGGAAATATATAGCAACACAGGCTCACATCAAGAAACAAGAAACAACTCAAAGAAACAATCTAACCTCCCATCTCAAAGAACTAGAAAATGAACAACAAAAAAACCCAGAAGCCAACATAAGAAAGGAAATCGTAAAAACCAAAGCAGAAATAAATGAAATGGAAATAAAAAAATCAATCCAGAAGATCAATGAAACCAAAAGCTGGTTCTTTGAAAAAATAAACAAAATAGACAAACCTCTAGCTAGGCTTACGAAGAAAAGACGGGAGAGAACACAAATAAATAGAATCATAAATGAAAGAGGAGAAATTACAACAGGCACAGCAGAAATCAAAAGAATAATCGGAAATTACTATGAACAGCTATACGGTAACAAGTTCAACAACTTAGAGGAAATGGACAAATTCCTAAAACAATACAACCACCCAAAACTAGATAAAGAAGATATAGAGCATCTAAACAGACCAATCACAAAAAGTGAAACTGGAACAGTAATCAAAACCCTCCCCAAAAACAAAAGCCCAGGACCAGATGGTTTCATAAACGAATTCTACCAAATGTTCAAAAATGAACTAATACCTATCTTACACAAACTCTTTCAAAAAATTGAGAAGGAAGGAATACTACCAAACACGTTCTATGAGGCCAATATTACACTGATACCAAAACCAAACAAAGACAACACAAGAAAAGAAAGCTACAGACCAATCTCTCTAATGAACACCGATGCAAAAAATATTCAACAAAATATTAGCCAACAGGATCCAACAATGCATCCAAAAGATAATACACCACGACCAAGTCAGATTTATTCCAGAGACACAAGGATGGTTCAACATCTGAAAATCAATCAATGTAATCCAACACATCAACAAAAAGAAAAATAAAAACCATATGATCATATCAATAGATGCTGAGAAAGCATTTGACAAAGTGCAACATCCATTCATGATAAAGGCCCTCGAAATCTTTGGGATAGAAGGAACATACCTCAATATAATAAAAGCCATATACAACAAACCCATAGCCAATATTATCCTCAATGGTGAGAAGCTGAAAGCCTTTCCCCTAAGATCAGGAACAAGGCAAGGATGTCCACTCTCACCATTGCTCTTCAATATAATACTGGAAGTCCTAGCCAGAGCAATAAGACAAGAGAACGACATAAAAGGAATCCAAATAGGGAAAGAAGAAATTAAATTATCACTTTTTGCAGACAATATGATAATATACATAGAGAATCTGAAAAACTCCATAGAAAAACTACTCAAAATTATAGACCAGTTTGGTAAAGTAGCAGGATACAAAATCAACACACAAAAATCCATAGCCTTCCTGTATACAAACACTCAGTCAGAAGAAGACAAAATCAAGAGAATTACGCCCTTCAAAATTCAAACAAAAAACATAAAATACCTGGGAATAAGCCTAACAAAAGAGGTAAAGGACTTATACAAAGAAAACTATAAGACCCTATTAAGAGAAATAGAGGAGGACACACAAAAAATGGAAAGACATCCCATGTTCATGGATTGGAAGAATTAACATTATCAAAATGGCCATACTACCAAAAGCAATTTACAGATTCAATGCTATTCCGATAAAAATCTCAATGACATTCTTCAAAGAAATAGAACAAATATTGATGAAATTCATATGGAACCGCAAAAAACCTCAAATAGCCAAAGCTCTCCTGACTAAAAAAGAAAGAAAATGGAGGGATTACACGCCCAGATTTCAAACTATACTACAAAGCCATAATAATTAAAACAGCATGGTACTAGAACCAAAACAGAAGCACAGACCAATGGAATCGAATAGAAAACCCAGAAATAAATCCACATACCTATGGACAACTAATCTTTGACAAAGGAGCGAAGAATATGCAATGGAACAAGGTTAGCTTGTTCAATAAATGATGCTGGGAAAACTGGACTGCTACGTGCAAAAAAATGAAGCTAGAATACTACCTCACACCATGCACAAAAACCAACTCAAAATGGATAAAAGACTTGAACGTAAGACCTGAAACCATAAAATTTATAGAAGAAAATATAGGCAAAACTCTACATGACATACATCTCAGCAAAATCTTTAAATACACATCCCAAAAAGGGAAGGAAGTCAAGGAAAAGATAAACAGGACTACATCAAACTAAAAAGCTTCTGGGCCTCCCTGGTGGTGCAGCGGTTGTGCGCTGCGCTGTGGAGCTGTTGGCAGCCCGCGATGTGAGTTTGACGCCCAGCAGGGGAGAATCCCACATGGTGTGGCAGACCTCTCCTGCCTCGCCCGCTGCTCTCCTCAGCAGTGTATTTCTGATATTCCTGTTCTGCTCCCCACTCTGTCTCTGGTGAACCCTCTCGCCGTCCCACGCCTCTGGCCTGTACCCCAGCTTGTATGTCTAAATAAATTAATCTTAAAAAAAAAAAACTAAGCTTCTGTACAGCAAAAGACACAATCAAAACAGACACCCTACTAATTGGGAATAAATCTTTGCACACAACACAACTGATAAAGGACTGATAACTAAAATCTACAAGGAGCTAGCACAACTCAATAGAAACAAAGTCAGCAATCTAGTCAAAAAATGGACAGAAGAGATAAAAAGACACTTCTCCAAGGAATCGAAGCAAATGGCCAACAGCCATATGAAAAAATGTTCAACATCACTTATAATCAGGGAAATGCAAATCAAAAACACAATGAGATACCACCTCACATCAGTGAGAATGGCACATATTAAAAAAAAAAAAAACAGGCAACAACAAATGCTGGCGAGGCTGTGGAGAAAAAGGAACTCTTCTACACTGCTGGTGGGAATGCAAACTGGTTCAACCACTGTGGAAAGCCGTATGGCATTTCCTCAAATTAATAAACGTGGAGCTGTCATACAACCCAGCAATACCACTTTTGGGAATCTACCCAAAGGACAAAAAAACACTAATCCAAAAGGATACATGCACCTGTATGTTTATTGCAGCACTATTTACAATAGCAAAGATATGGAAACAACCCAGATGCCCAAAAATAGATGACTGGATCAAGAAGATGTGGTACATATACACAATTGAATACTATTCGGCATTCAAAAAAGATAAACACATGCAATTTGCAGCAACATGGATGGAACTAGAAGGGATCATGCTCAGTGAAATAAGCCAAAAGGAAAAAGAAAAATATCAAATGGTCTCACTTATAACAGGAATATAGGGGAACCAAATACAAGAGCATCAACCAGCGAGAGAGGGGGGAGAATTTGGGCTCAGAACGGGGGAGAGGGGAGCACAGGGGACTGTGGTGACTGTGATGGTTCACGGGTGAATTGGTGGTGGGAAACCTATGGGGAATATACAGTAATGTAAAAGACACAAATAAAAATAAATAAATTTAAAAACAAACAAACAAAAAAATAATGAGATTAAAAAAAACTGAAGAATACCATTGAATTTTTTCCGAGGATTATATTGAATCTTTGCATTGTATATTGCTTTGTGTCAAATTGACATATTCATTCTTACAATCCATAAGCAGGGGATATCTTCCCATTTCTTTGTGTCTTCTATTTCTTAATATGCCTTATAGTTTTCTTGGTATAGATCTTTTACCCCCTGTGTTAGGTTTACTCCTAAGTACATAATTTCACTTTTGTGTGATTGTAAATGGGATCACTATCTTATTTTCTTTCTTCTATCTCATTGTATATAATAAAACAATTTATTTTGTGTATTGATTTTATAGCTTGCTATCTTGCTTAACTAGTTTGTTGTTTTAATCAGTTTTCCCATGGAATCTTTAAGGCATCTATGTATATTATCATGTTGTCTGCAAATAATGATAGCTTTGCTCCTTCTTTTCTGACTTGGAATCTACTTACATTGTTCTCTTTCCAAATTGTTCTAATAAAGAAATCCAATACATTAGAATTTATCCACATCTCCCCACATACCAATTTCAATATTCTTTGTCTTGAATTCTTGAAAGATTCACTAATATATGTCTTGGTGTATATCTCATTTATCTACATATCCTGGGTTATTCTAGCTTCCTGATTTGTACTATTATTCCCTTTTCTTGGTTTGGGAAGTTTTCTTCTATTATTTATTAAAGTGTTTTTTAATTCCACTCTCTCTCTCTTCTCCCTATGCTATCCCCACTACTCTTATTTTGCCTTTCTTTGTGGAGCTGGATAATTCTCAGGCTGTTTCTTCAGTTTCTTTTACTTTGTTTTTCTTTCTTTTTCTACACAGGTTCTTTGTTTATTTGCATCTTCAAGGACACTGATTCATTCTTCCATTAGATTTATTCTACTTCAGTAACTTTTTCCTGAGTTTTTCATCTCTTGTATTTCTCATATATATATTTATATGTATGTATGTATGTATCTCCTGAATCTCCATTGCTAATTTACTGATAGTTTCATTTTCTATTTATGTTCATTGATTTTACTTCTAGGCTTCCAGATATTTGTTCTCTCTGTGTGTTATATTATTCCCCTGAGTATTCATTTGGCTAATTCTTGTGTTCTTCTTCTAGAAGGTGAAGCTTCTGCTGGGCATGACTCCTCCCCTTTCACAGTTCTCACAGTTCTGGGGATTTACTGTTCTAAGTGGTGGTTGGTGGTCTTGCTGGACGGTCTGTGGGAGCCCAGTTCGTTCTGCATCTTCCCCCAATGGAGGTCTGTGGTCCTCACTGTTGTGGGTGTGAGTGGGCAGGCTGGGTCTTGCAGGACTGCAGGCAGGGGCCTAGGTTGGCTATGGTTTTTCTCAGCTGGTGTTCTGGTGGGCAAACAATCTAGGAGTGAATAATTGGACTTTTCCCTATATTTTTTAAATTTAATACTTTTATATTCTTGAATTTGAATACTTTTAGCCAATTCTATACTACCCTGAGTATACTTTCATTAATATTTATATTCTCTTTCAATCAGCACATTATAGTTTCCTCCTGCTCTGTAATGTATTGTTTCTATTTTATTACTATTTCCTTACTTTTAACTTATATTTTATATACATTATAACTTATAAGTATATCTTACTTATACTCTCATGAATTTATTTTTCATTCTGACATCTCTGATTTAAATTTACTTCTCTGATTTTTTGCTCTTTATCATTCAACTAAGAATCCATTCACCCTACATGTTTAGGTATTGTGGAATTTTCTTGTTCCTGAATGATGTCTTTTTGATAATAGTCTGTATTAGTCCATTTTGACATCATTTTCTTTAAAAAATCTCAACTGCACTTAAATAACTTATTGATAATAATAATCTTATCTGACATTGAAGCACAGTCTTCTGGACAACAATCTTTTCTGATATTAACAATTTTCTTTCTATTTCACCTTCACAGCATCATTTATGCTTATCCCATTTTAGAAATTTAGATAGCCTTTCCACTCCATATCATGAAGTGACAGCAACATAAGAAATTTAGATTCTGGGGCCTCCCTGGTGGTGCAAGGAGTTAAATCTCAGCACTATGAAACTATTAGCAGACACTGCAGCACAAATTTGCTCCCTGGCCAGGGAGCTAACCCACATGGAACATCAGAACTCTCCTGTCTCACCCACTGTTCTCCTCAGTAGTGTATTTCAGTCAATCTACCTGTTCTGCTCCCCACTCTATCTCTGGTGAATCCTCTCATTCCCCCACATCTCTGGCCTACACCCCAGCTCTTGTATGCATAAACAAATATTATTTTTTAAAAATAATTTTTGATTCTCTTTCAAAATCATTTTCTGATACAAACCCACTTTAAATAGATATAAAAATATGAATATTTTCTATTTACTCCCATCCTTTATTGTCTTATATTTACAGCACTCTAGGCAATTGAGTAAGAATAAGGATTTATACACATAATGAAGGAGTTCATGGGAAGACTCAGTGCCAATGAGTGATCCTACACATTTGGTGCGGAACTCAGAATTAATAAGGACAGTGCTAATTTCTGGCTAAAACATTGCCATGACACCTATACTTCATCAGATATAACTTCAACCCAATGTTTACTTGAAAGTTTTTAAATTTAATATGAGAATACTAATTCAAAAACTAATTTATAGAAGCACACCCTCATGTTTAGTGCAGCATTATTCACCATACCCAAGACAAGTGTTCATTAATAGTGAGTGGAATATATAAACTGGAATACTACAATAAAAAATGGAATCCTTCAATTTGTGATAACATAATGGAACTTGATGTGATCATGTTAATGAAATAACTCAGAAGGATAAAGATACATATATGATGATTTTGCTCATATATGATATGAAAACTAACAAAACAAATGATTAAACAAAACAAAAATAAACCTTAGACTCTGACAACAAAATGGTGGGTACCAGAGAGGAAAGATGTGGGAAGTTGGAGCAATGAATAAAGGGGATTCAACTGGATGTTCTGGGAGGATTAATACAAAATTGGTGGTGGCATGATGTGGTATTATACTTTTGTAAAATGCAAAGTTGTAATTATAAAACTCATTGTTTCATAAATAAATTTTACATCTGTTACCAAAAAAATATACCTGTTACATGAAAACTATAAAATAAATATAAAAGGGTCTTCTTTAACAATACCAATACAATAAAAAAAGCCAGACAGTAAGCAAACCATTTAGAATGTATACTCAAATTGAATTTAGCCAAAAAAAATTTGAATGTAACTACAACTGAAATCACCAACAATCTTTAATCACAAGTATTACTGTGACATTTTATTTTAATAAAAATAAAATAGGGTCTTATCCTGAACTGTTCTATTTGGATGTCAGATGCCACATACTAATTGCCTCTTTATACTATTATATAGTTAATACATGTGTAATTGCAAATCATCCCAAATAACTAAAACAATATTTTAAAAGGTTAAGGTGGAGGAGTCATGATTTCTTATTTAAAAACTTATTACAGATTTATATTAATCGAAACAGTTTGCAGTGGTGTACTAACAGAGTGGAATTGAAAACTCAGAAATATACTCAAATATATATATGTCTTCAACAGGGTTATGTCTATCAAATGGTTAAAAGAACATAACTCCATATATATTAAAAAAAATACTCAAAAAGAACTAAGGAACTAACCATAGGAGTTACAACTATAAAAGTCTTAGAAGAAAATATGAGTATACTTTTTTAATTTAAGATTTGACAATAGTTTCCTAAATTTGACACTACTCACTTGAACAAATAAGAAAAAAAATAGATAAATTATAAAGTTTAAAGCTGTTGGGAAGCATAGGATATAAATATTGTGCTAAAAGAAATTGATTTCTTTCTATTACAATAAAGGACTTTTGTTATTAACAATAAAATACCTTTAGTCATTTTTAAAGCAATAAATTAATGTTGCTAATGCAATTTCTCTCAAATAAGAAAAATGTATGTACAAATAGTAATTATATGGATTTTTGTGAATATTTTTACATGTAGAATGCTAATAATAATGCAAGTTATCTAATAATTTTATTCTTAAATATTTAGAATGTAAACTAAAATTGGAAATACCAAACTTTAAAGTTTAAGTTAAAAAAAAAAAACTATTTGCAAGTGACCATTAATTAAATCTAAATATATTCCTCCCCACTAATAATCACAACCATAGGTTAAGCAATATAAAATAATTCAATTGCATTATTCATCTCAATCCCCACACAATGTGGGAAAGCATTCAAGACTTGGAGTCATGGAAAATAACAATAAAAAATAAGTTGACATTTTTTTAAGAATTCAAGAAAATTCAATCCATTCAGATATGACTACTTACTTCAAATGTATACTGCCTACCAGAATATTCCTTTTGAATGAGTTAGAGATTCTGAGTTCTTTTCAATTCAGAAAGTCTCCTGGTACTTACTCAAAAAGAATAAATATAATGTAGGAACTGTTATCTAGTGTTAGTCATTGTGAACACAGTAGCCTTCTAGAGTTCTAAAAATAAACTATTGTCTGTGAGCTCCTTTGTAGATTTATTTGTATACAAACTGTGATTGTATTTAGGGTTGAATTTATATTACCTCAGAAGCAAATTAAAAAAAATATATAAAGTACTGAAGAGGAATTTCGGATTCATAATATTCAGGTATCTTTATTTCTTAATAATTATTCTGAGGGTTATGTTTGGAAATGTGTTTACAAGTATGTATGAAGGCATACTAGTAACAAAAAATAAACTATGTTATGATCCCAAGTGATTTAGAGTTTGTTTGTTTGTTCATAATAAATGTGGATATTTTCTGTGAGGGTAGAAAAATAATCTATTTGCTGTGTTGGAATTGCTTTGAACTTGAAAATAAAGTCACCCATTGAACATAATTTAAGCAAAAGATGTGCTGAAGGATTTGGTAATGGAATTCTTTAATTTGTGAAACATTTCTCTTTTGCTATTAAATCTTATGACATTTTCATGAAAAATAATTGTAGTGTCTTGGAAGTAGTTTTGAAGAAGCTTCAATTGAGTAACTGAATGTGAAAATAGGTGATATAATGCTACCTTCATTACAATTGATATGTATTTTTTACTAGCATTATTCGCTTTTTAAGATTTATTTATTTATGCATACAAGCTGGGGTGCAGGGCAGAGGTGTGGGATGGTGAGAGGGTTCACCAAAGACAGAGTGGGAAGCAGAACAGGCATATCGACCTAAATACACTGCTGAGGGGAGCAGCCGGTGACACAGGAGAGATCTGCTGTGCCATATGGGAATTTCCCTGGCCAGGGATCAAACTCCTGCAGCAGTGGCTCTGGACAGCTCCACAGTGCTTTGCTTAACCTGTTGCACCACCAGGGACACCTGCATTACTCTTAATTCTACAAATAAAATACTTAACTTTTTGGAAAGAAGTATGAAAAGTTTAAATGAACTTGACCGTACAAATTTTCTAGGTTAATGACAGATGGTGCAAGAATTTTTACATGATCAGTCCCGAGATAAAATTAGCTAGTTGTGTGTCACCAACAGATGTGTGCATACACAAATATACTTTGGAAACAACTACCTCTCTGTAGGCTGCACTGGGGCTAAATACTTCTAGTCAATTGGCTTTAATTCATAATGCCACTCAAGATTGCAAACATGATGGAATCATTTTAAAGAACTTAAACTATGTTAAATGTCAAACTTGTTTTTTAATGTTTTCAGTAGATACATTGCTATTAGTACAGTATTTAAGTAATTGAATGGAATCAAGTAAGAATAAAGATCCCGACATAAAATAGGTTGTCAGCATCATCCCTTTTGCTTATTGCAAAGTATCAATGTCTGCTCAGTTGTCAACTTTGACCTTAAACTAAGAACAATGGCAAATCTGACAGATATTCGAAACAAGCAATTACTTGACATACTAGAGAAACATTTTAATTTGACAGAAAAGAACAAAAAATAATTTTCTTTAATAATGTGATCTGTCAGTGAACACAGAACAATACTGACCCCTCAGGATTCATTGTTCATTCAATATGGTTTAAGGCAGTGTTGGATTCTGGCAGAAGCTATACTTTCATAAACAACTACTCAGAGGTAAATAGAACTGGTATATTTGCTAGAAAAAAAGTAAAATATGGCACCATAACATATAAAACTACAACATACAAAATTTTAGGCAAATTGTTAATTGATGGATAACTCTTGGTGCTACATAAATAATTGTTTCAGTGCAAAGCCACCTTGTACCTAGTTTTATCTAAAAAAATAAAAATAAACAAGAAATGACTACTCCTGTAAGAAAGGAAGTTAACTATATTCCCGCACCTCTCATCGCTACATTGTACATTTGTGATGCTGAGATAAAAGGTTCCCAGTATAACGACAAGACAAAACTCAAGGACAGAATTTTGCTCTTCCCCATGCTGGTAAACAAGAGGTTAAAAATCTGATAACTCATGGTGGTGGTGCAGGGGTTAAAGTCTCAGAGCTCTCAATCTATCTCCAGCCACTGCTATCACCAGCCACGGAGTCATGAGTTAGATCCCCAAACATGGAGCTAACCCACATGGCATAGCAGACATCTCCTGTCTTGCTCACTGCTCCCCTCAGCAGTGTATTTCAGTAGATTTACCTGTTATGCTCCCCACTCTATGGTGAATCCTCTCATCCCCCAAAACTCTGGCTTGCACCCTAGTTCTTGTATGCATAAATAAATTAAAATAAACCTTTAAAAAATATGATAACTTTAGGCCAAGATACCTGTTACAATAATTTCATTAGTTCTTTTTCATTTGCTTGTTTTTTAGCATTTCCTCGCTATCCTTCCAGTTTACCGAGTTGACTTCAGTCCTAAAGCTCCTAACTTTGGCACCTTTGGTAGTCTCTCTAATGGCCAGGGAGGTCGCCCCAGAGTCCTTTCTCTGGCTTTTTTTTTTTTTTTTTTTCCTTGTTAATCAATGAGCGCAGATGCCTTGCCTCCCCTCAATGGTGTGTGTGGAGACCTCTCACTAGAGGGTCTGAAGAGTCCTTCAGGCTTGGGAGCAGGGCCTCTAGGTAATCCCTCTGACTCCCAAAAGGTGGAGCATAAAACTCCCAGTTTATATGTCTGTGTTTTTGAAGGGTGAGATTGGACTGGGGCACAAGATCTGTTTTCATGGTGACAATCTCACGGAGAGAACACAATTGCCAAAGAGAAAGCGGTCTCTTGTTAATTTAGTTTTGAAGACAGAATAGAACATTATTACTTAAACACATCATTGCTGATGAAGGAAAAAAATCTTCTTCTAAGAATTTTACTAATTTACTAAAAATTTTTACTAAGAATTTTAAATGAAGGTCCTGATAGTAAACACCAACTCTGAGTTTTACCACAGGAACAAAGAAGAAATTCAGATTGATCAAGATTCTAGCTACTGTGATGAAGAAATATTAGATATTGGACATTTCCTAAATGTTAAGTAGAATCAAGACTATGCTTCCCACACCGAGAAAATCACTTAAGAAGTACCTTTTCATTATTACTTAATTATGGTGACTCCTGAGACATATCAAGAAGCCAAGTCTGTTCATTTATCCATTTACTTGCTTTAGTCAAACCATGATGTACTAATGAAAATATCAATGAATATTTTCTTATTGCTGTGAGTACCTTAAATAAACAAAATTTTAAAATGGATATTGTTTATTATATTACATACATAGCGGTTATGAAGAGTGAAAAATAGATTACTCAAAGTGTCTATTTTAAAAGAATTCTTAGAAAAGAAAAAAGAATAAAGTCACATCATGTGAGTTAAAAGTAAATAACTGTGGCCTCCCTGGTGGTGCAACGGGTTAAGCGCAGCATTATGAAATTATCCAGAGCCACTGCAGCATGAGTTCGATACCTGGTCAGTGAGAGTCCCGCATGGCAAGACCTCTCCTGTCTCTCTCACTGCTCCCCTCAGCAGTGTATTTCAATCTGCCTGTTCTGCTCCACACTCTGTCTCTGGTGAATTCTCTCACCACCCCACACCTCTGGCCTATACCCCTATTTGTATGTATAAATAAATAAATCTTTAAAAAATGTAAATAACTGTAAGCTATAAATAACAAAGCAAGATACTGATACTTTCATAGACTTGAAACAAACAAAACTTCCCTAAGAATATCAAAAGTGAAACCAGGCATGCTGTACAAACCTCATATATTACCATTAAAGGATGGTATATAAATATAAAATCAGGTGACAACACCAAGGGATAATGTAGAACATATACAAAAGATACTGCCCTTAATGAAAATGTTCTTACAAATCAATTGGAGAGGGCCCTCCCTGGTGGCCTAGGGGTTAAGTCTCAGCTCTATTACCTCTACCACCTGAGTTTGATGCCCATCCAGGGAGTTAACCTATATATGGCACAACAGACCTCGCCTATCTCACCTACTGCTCCCCTCAGCAGTGTATTTCAGTAAATCTGCCTGTTCTGCTCCCCACTCTGTCTCTGGTGAATCCTCTCACCCCTGCCACTCTGACATACACTCCAGTTCTTCTATGCAAATATAAAAAAATAAAAAAATAAAATAACCAAATTATTTGGAGAAAGCAAAACCTCAATGAAAACAAGGAGAAAAAAAAAACATGAACAAGTAATATACTGCAGTAGTATATTTGGCTGATAGAATATTTAAAATAGATATTCAAAATCCCTTGTAATTAAAGGAAAGTAACTTATAACAACAATGGAATTCTACTTAATGGTGTTAAATTAGCAAATATATGAGAAAAGGTTATCAGAATTGGTAGAGGTTACAATGTTTTTTGTTTTTTTAAAAAAGATTTTATTTAATTTTGCATACAAGCTTGCGTGCAGGCCAGAGGTGTGGGGCAGTAAGAGGGTTCATCAGAGACAGAGTGGGAAGCAGAACCTGCAGAATGACCGAAATACACTGCTGAGGGGAACAGCGGGAGAGCCAGGAGAGGTCTGCTGCGCCGTGTGAGAATCTCCCAGCTGGGCATCAAACTCACACTGCAGAAACAGATAGCTCCACAGCGCTGAGCTTAACCAGTTGCACCACCAGGGAGGCCTCTACAACAGGTTTTTATACAATGCAAAAGACCGTGAAGTTTTGACAATTTTCTCACAGGTTATGTGGCAACATGTACAAATTAAAATTCTCATAAGTCATTTGTGTGAACTAATCATAAAGTATTCCTATAAGTATTTCAGTTTGAGTAAATCTTGGTAATCTCATCAATTATGTAATTGTAATTACTGGAAACAAATATAACATTATAATGATAGTTTTGTTTTCTTTTTCATTATAATTGTGGCTGTTCATTTGGGAAAGAAAAATAACTTATTTTTTTCTTTTTCCTTTTTTTCACTACTGTGGATTTATCTTAAGAAAATAACATGAATTCAGAATAAAAACTTACATGTGAAAAGTGCATTTTAACAGTATTTTGCATATATAAAGAGATCTGAAGCTTCTTATATGTTTCACATTTGAAATTAGTCAAAATACTATAATGCATTAATATTATATTGCTTAAGGCAGGGAATTTTCAACTCTTATAATACATCAATAATATATTGACATGTTTCTGCATACACAGTAGCATTTAGATATTTATTATTAAGAGAACAATATCTAAACTGGGAGCCAGAGGGAGGGAAGGGAAAGGGCACAAAATGGAATAGAAAAGAACACAAGGGACCATGGAGATGGATCACGGGTGAATTGGTGGTGGGCTACCCAAGGGGAATGCAAAATGTAAAAGACATAAATAACAATAAAAATATATATTATACAAAAAAACAAAAAAAATAAAAAATAAATAAAAAAAATAAACTGTACAGCTCAGTATTAGCTGGGGATATTTTTGAATAGCACAAGTTGAACTCTTCTTATTATTTTTCTACTTTTAAGTATTTTCTGAATATCATAAAAATAAACTTCTATAAACAAAATGTTATCCTTAAAAATACATATATGGGGGGCTTCCTGGTGGCACAAGGGGTTAAGTCTCAGCACTGTGAAGCTATCAGCAGCCACTTCAGCATGAGTTCCATTTGGCCAGGGAGCATCCCACATGGCACAGCAGAGCTCTCCTGTCTTGCTCCCTTCAGCAGTGTACTTTAGTGGATCTGCCTGTTCTGCTCCTCACTCTGTCTCTGGTGAATCCTCTCACTTCCCTACATCCCTGACTTGCAACCCAGCTCTTGCACGCATGAATAAATATTTTAAAAAATACATGTATAGATAGTTTTTATGTTATACTTAATGTATATGATATGAGTTTGGGTTTAAAAGCAGGCTGCAATTTTCTTCCTACATAATATTATAAATTGATATATGACTTTATATATAGATGGAAAATATACCATGATTATGAAAAATTAATTTCTTCTTTATATTCTTTAATTTTCCACATTATTGATTTAAAATTAAGATGGTGTTATGAGATAGATTTAATAAGAAAACTTTCTTCAAAATTATTTAAGTAGAATAAAACTCAAAACAAATAGTTTATCTTTTACCTGAAAAATATGAAACATTTCACTGTAACCACAGCTACTGTTGTTATGTTACAGAAACATTGCCAGATATCTATTTCAAGAGCCATAAGAGGAGAAATCTTGCTGACATGATTTTTTATTTTTATGACAAGAAGATTACTCTGCAGATCCTTAACATTTTGAATTAACAACAGTTGTATTGGACTGCCTAATATGTATTTACAGTGATCTATGGATTTGCTGAAAACAGAGCAGTAAACATCAAACAGTATATTATATCCAACAGAGCTTTCTATTATTTAAGTGGAAATAAGCACATAAATTTCAAACAAAAAGAAGTCTCCTTAGCCATGACAACACCAGGACTGGCTTATTTTAGCTTATTTTCATCTGTGATGCCTATTGTACCAATGGACTAAAACTGGCCTTGAATTCATCACATGGTATTTGTGAATAACAGAATACTTGGGTTACTGGACAAATTAAATTGACCTATTTCAAATACTTACAGTATTCATCAGATACCCTGCTATTATTCCTTCTTGATAAATTGTACAAAATTGAATGTAACTTCATTTGGGACAGTGAAAATATGAGTTTTTTTACTGATATTCTGGAACAGAGAAAGAATAATATGAAACTAAAATGTGCACTGAACATCTTTTCTTTCTTTCATTATTTCTTGATTTTTCTTCTACATCTTTTTTTTTAAGTTGATCTATGCCAGTTAGTTTACAGAAATGTAAAGCAGCCTTATGATATAGCACATATGCAACCTTTCCTGATTTCATCTTTTCACATCAGGCTACATGACTCATTTATTTACTTAATTATTTTAGAAGATTTTATAATACTATGTTCTTTAAAAAAACATTTAAAGTGGATAATGTAATTTTCACAAAACTTATGAAATTATCACCAGAAGAAACAAAAATAAGATATTGAATTTTAAACAAATACTTCCTCAAAGAATTCTTTTGCACTCAACACTTACTTGTAGAGGTGCAAGCCCGATATCCTTAAGACATATACAATGTTATAAACCGACGTTACCTCATTTAATAAAAAGTCAGTTGCAACCCCAAAACAAACAAGCAAAACAAAGTAGGCCATTAGTAAATCTGCAATTTATTTTATTTTTAAAAACCTTATCATTAAAAGTTGATATGCATTATGTTCTCTTCCTTTTGGCATAATATGTTAAATATATTTATTGGTTCACAAAGGGGAAAAATCAGTTAAAACTGCTGGGGAAAATAAAAAAGTGATTCACTGTGGACTTGCTTGCACAGTGAGTTGTGTGCATAGCTCAACTACCAAACAAACTGAGTCAGTTAACATGAGGACAGTAAATGGGAGATGGGGATTGAGACTGTCACCTACCAAGTAGAGGCTGCCTCTACCAGTCCATGAAAGATTCATAAGTTGTGTCAGATAAACAGCAAATTTATCTTAGACTACTTCTCTTCTATTCAGCTAAATATTGTTTACTGAAAAACATGGATTGAGATAATGGGTTACCTTAGTGGGGAAATGTTATATTTCAATTAAAAAATAAATTATAGGTTAATTTTATTCACTTTAAAAAGTCCTATTGATGTAAAGGAAATCAATTGACCCTTGTATATTTTCCAGTTTCCCAGTTCAGTAAGCACTGACCTGTTCTCTTATTATTTATTTTATTTTTTTAGTATTTCAATGTTCAATCATATTATGTAGACAATGAAAAGTCTGTGGTCCTGTTTTCAATAAATCTGCCTCTTAGTTTTTATCATATTGCTTTCCTAGAATTCCCACAATATTGTTACTTTAGAAATGAAAATTAATCTAGGCCTTTTTTACCTACAATTCATTTTAGGGAAAATCCTTGGGAATTTTTGAAGTAAAATGTAAGATCAACTGTAGTTTGGAATTAGTTATGCATGGTTAAAATAACCATGTTTCAAGTTATTGGATACTAAGTGTGCTTAGGTCAGAAATTGATTTGGAATTTTATTTTCATCAATAATTTAAATACTGGTAATTTATTTTTAACAAAATATTTTATCTTACCTTGAATTTAAAGATAATTCATATTCATTGTACGGTAATTCAAGTATTATAAGAAACTAATTAACAAATGCCATAGCACCATAAACCTACAAATTTTTTTTCTATGAAATGTTCATGCACATCAGACCTCCAAAAACGAAACTTGAACACTCAAATTGTTTTTACCCTGATGTTTTAATGTAACTATGTACTATGAACAAGTACCAGTACAAATAAAATCACTTAAATTGTAATTTAATTACTAAATAATTGCTATTTATGTGGATGTATCCTGTTTCTTTTTAAACCTCATCTTTAAATGTTTTATTTTGGTTCATTTTAGAAAATATGTTCATATTTCCTTTTTATTTTCTCTATCTCTGTCTTAGACTGACTCTCTTTGTCTATACACACACACACACACACACACACACACACACACACACACACACACCATGTTCAGAAAGAACATAACCATGTTCAGAAGCTAATCCATGTTCAGAAAGAACATAACCAAGAGTAGAGGCCGGGGTGGTGAAGGGTGAAGAAATCAGAAGCTGAGACAGACTATTACTGATATAGGCTGAAGGGAAAAAAACAAACAACAACAAACCATAGCACCCTGCATTCATGCAAAATACAAAAAAGAATAATTGTTGAATGACCTGAAATGAATTAAAGCATTGAAATAACTATAAAAAAATAATTACCCTGGAAGACTTTCTTCAACCTATGTACATTTAAAAGACAGATACACCTTTACTTTCCAAGTATCTGAAATTCAACATGTTTGGTTATTGGAGAAAATATTAAATAATTAAGTGAATTATAGAATAAGCTATAGTTATTATAATTGTTCCCAATGTGAGATTACAAACACATGTCTAAAAAATTAGATTTTAGGGAATGGGAATTAAAAGATACTAGGAAGAACTTTTCACCAGATATTTTTTGAAACCACTATTAGATAATAAGCGACTGTAAAGACTGACAATAGGAAATAAAATAACAGGAACTTTAAGGAGCAAAATTTACAGAACAGGGACATGGCTGTATCACAGAAAATTTAACCCTAGGATGTTATTTTTTAACAGGAAAGAAGAAATATATAAGAATTTGGCACTGATCATATATGATAATATAATGGAAGATCTAACTTAAGTAAATGAAGAGAAATTCAACCACAGTTTTACAAACATTTGTGGATTCTACATTGTTTAGAGATTAAACAGTGAAAAAAAACAAACAACAGACAAAGAACTTTCCTCATAGAACTTAACGATTTACAGTCTGGTGAATGAGACATTGAGTTAGCACATGTCCTATCAACATTATACCAAGGGCTGTGAAGTAAACATAACAAGGCAAATAGTGGTGAGAGCTTGAGGACACAAGGTAAAGCTAGGGAGTTTCTCATTTATGAAGATGTTCAGAGAAGCTTCTGAGGTGGCGCTAGAGTTAAGAAGTGAAGGAAGAGAGGATCATGCCAACAGAGTTCAAAGGAAATTCATTATTACTCTGAGTTTAAAGGACCCAGTGTCTGATATGTTTGGAAAACAATCAGGATACCATTGTGACTAAAAAGGAACAGCTAGTGAGGAGGGAGGATAGGACATGGGTCAGAGGTTGTGACCAATAAAAAACACTGATAGCATCTCAGACATTACTCTGACAAGCAGTGATTCCTAACTGTGGCTATACAGTGGCATACTCTAAGGAGTTTCTAAAATTATAGAAGTGTAAATTTCATTTTGGGGTTAGTTATTGAGCATGAATTGGACATTATATATAAGAAACAATCCCCAAACCATGTAAAGACCACTAATTTAGAAAACAAAATTTGAAAATGAGAGGGAACAAAGAGTAGACAAATGAGGTAAGAGGAAAATCAAAGATTAATGCTGTGACGATCAAGAGAAAAAAGTGAATTAAAAAGAGGACAGATTGGTTTTGTCAAATGCTGCCGGGTATAGCAATATGAAAGCCGATTCAGCTATTAGAATTGAAAATGTAGAAAACATTAGAAATTCTGATGGGTTGTCTGAGCTGTATAGTTAAATTGTGATTGTTGTGGGTCCAAGATGCAAAACATGGATAGGGAAAAATGAACATGCTAAATATTTAAAACTCTTTCTAAAGTCCACCGCCCCTCCCCCCACTCCCAGCCCTCCATAGAGAAAACGTCCTGTTATTGAAGCAGATGCTTCACAGAGGGAGACTTGCTTAAGATGAGAGTCATGTTTTCTGACAAAAATTTCTCAGTAAAGAAAATAGATGAATAAATGAGTTCATAACTATAAAGTGTTTTAGAACATTGCATGACTTGTAATAGGTGTCATATAAATGTTTCTTTCATGAATGACAATTCAAGGGAAAATAGGTAAGGAAGGGAATTACCTCAGTGGGGGGGGAGGGTCTATCCTCAGGTATGTGCTAAGAGGATTTTCCTATTTAACAGAGTATTAGTTACAGACTACATTAGTTAAATGCTAGTTTTAATTATGTACTATATTTTGTTGATATATTTGGAATTTATTAATCTAAGTGAAATAAAAAGCAAAGTGCACAATTGAAAGTAAAGGGATAGATGTGTAGGAATTTTGAGTCATCAAGGGAGACTGGAAGTTGAATGGATTAAGATTTTGTCAGAAAGTTAAAGATACATGTATATAAAAATTTTTTCATTCCATTCTAATTGATTGCATAATACTCTATTGGATGGGTGCTAAAATCTATTCCAATGAATAAATTGGTGGGTATATGAACATTTCCAGTATTTTGATGTGAAAAATAATGCCCAACTTAATAGCTTCACATTATATCATTTCACATTTTTGCTAGAATTTTCCTTGGAATTTCTTGTGACAAAAAATAAATACACATATCATTTTGTCCATTTGTTTTTGCTTGATATTGGCACTATATTAGAGCATTAAACCCTGTCTTAGAAAATCTTTTGGAGATTAAGACAGATAATTACCTAATTTTACCATCATAACCTCAAGTGGATCCTCAACATCAACCAGAAAATTAATTTTCTCTTTTCAAACCCAGTATACCAATTCTGCCTGTCCCTCATTCTTTCAATTAATCACGATCTATGACCAGGTGGAAATTTCCTGCTACTTTATCTACCAACCTACCTCCATACACATCCATCCCTTCTTTTTAAATATTGTAGAGGAGATAGACCCCTTTCAAATGTATTCCAAACTTGATATGTCCTCCCATTTTACTAACAAAAACATTCATTATCAATTATTCATCCTTAACACTGTCTATGAGACTAGTCTAAACATTACTAGTCTAAACATGTGAAATTCAATCCATTGCCATTGTTTGTTACATGCATTTCAGCTGAAATCCTGTAGAGAGGGTTGCCTTTATCTATATAGTTTCATTTCTACCTAATATTCATTTGAACCTCATTTTATATTAAGTTTATCAATATGCTGTTAGTAATCAATTATCACAGTAATAATGTCTGCCAAACAGTAGTAATTATCAATGTGGAGAGGATTTGTAAGACTGCTTTCTCAGTTCCTGCTGGAATGCATTATTATCTCTGAGAGAAGGCACATACTGCAGAATGTAATAGAGAAATTTTTTCCACTCAGTGAGCAGCATTGTACTAAGACTTCTCACAGGAATACAATGCTTCAAGAAACACACCTTCAGGTTCTATTTCTTAAGACACTATATTTTTCCTACAGAGAAATGATTACATCTTTTGAAACTTGGAGCATTACATTTTCTGTATTCTGTATGTTAAGTTCAGTAAAGAATTTCTGTTCTTCTCTTTCTTTGTGTGTAAAGGACTCTATATTTATTGGCTTAAAAATAAAAGTTCCAGTCATTCCTTTACATATTTTTCAGGAAATTTAAATATTAAATGATAGTTCTCTATTGTGCATGTATAAAAACAAACATGTTGATCTGAACATGAAATAATTGCATTATGAGAATTAAAAAAATGTCTATTCCTCTTCCGTAAATATGAGCATATTTAGGATTAATAAGAATTTTGAGAATGATTTTTCATTATCCTATACCCACACTTCCTATAAAGAATCATGGGACTATATTTATTTATCTTTAATGATCAGTGTTTACACTGATATTATACTTATTTTTAGGATTTTATTTGTCCATAAATTTTAAATCAGAACAAACTGAAACATAGTAGTGAATACTGCCATGAAATTCATGAACAGTGAAACAAATCTCATGAATCGCTGCTGTCATAATTTAAGATGATATTGTGACTTTGGAAAGGTGTTTAAGCATTCCCTTGCCCATGATTATTTAGAAAATCTTAGACTGTTGAATTAATTCAGTGTTTTACTAACCATGTTAAGTTTTAGAAATATGTTATAAAAGTAAAAATCTGTAATCATTTTTTTAAAGATTTATTTATTTATGCATACAAACTGAGGTACAAGTCAGAGGCGTAGGGCAGTGAGAGGGTTCACCAGAGACAGAGTGGGGAGCAGAACAGGCAGAGAGACAGAAATACACTGCTGAGGGGAGCAGCAGGAGAGGCAGGAGAGTTCCGCCTTGCCATGTGGGGATTTTCCTGGCCAGGTATCGAACTCGCATTGCCACTGCTGACAGCTCCATAGCGCAGCACTTAACCGCTGCACCACCAGGGAGGTCCAAGAAATCTATAATCATTTCATTAAATTTGTAATGTAATTGATAACATGGAAATTGCAGAATTGAATAAAATAGTCCAGTAGAGGTAGAGAATGAATAAATCAGACCGAACACAAAATTACGAAACAAGTAAGGAAAGATACTCAATAGTTTGATAGAACAAATTCCTCTCATCTTATTTCTTCCTCATATTTAAAAAACAATTTTAGGGCATCCCTGGTGGCTCATGGGGTTAAATCTCAGCATGGAGAAGCTATCTGCAGCCTCTGCAGCATGCATTTGATCCCCAGCCAGGAGCTTCCCACATGGTGCAGCAGACCTCCTTGCCTTGCTCACTGTTCCCTTCAGCAGAGTATTTCAGTCAGCCTGGCCTACTCCCCTCTCTGTCTCTGGTGAATTCTCTCACCACCCCCACACCTCTGGCCTGTAGCCCAGATCTTGTATCCATAAATAAATAAATCTTTTAAATAAATAAATAAATAACAATTTTATGGTTAAGCATTTCCTCCTCACTGAAATTTGCCTAACTCCATGAAATACTAAAGCAACAATAAAAAAAATGCCTTTTAGTTACTACAAGAATATGAATAAATGAGAGGGCAGATAGCTCCTATTTTTGTCTTATTTAAACACTTTACAGTAGATTGTTGTGACTTCAAAGCAGAGTTCAGTGCCTCAGGGGAATCTTGGCTGAGGACATAGGGTCAATAGTGTTTTGGTTAGATTGACTCAAATTATAGAATGGGCATCTTAACATCAGCAATCTTTTGCCAGTGATCTCTTTCTTGTCATTCTGAAGTTAACGATCACCCTTTTAAACCAAAATAGGTAGCTCAACAAACTGTTGGACCATTTTGACTGATAGAAATAGCAATTTCATATGGTTCAACCTGTAACTGAGACTAAATTATTAAATTGGTTTCAGATTCCAAGAGCACAAAAGAGAGAGATAAAAAATAAACTTTTATCTGAGACATGCTTTTGTGGACACAGCAAAGCTTGGAGGCTTATTGACTAACCTTGAGCATCAAGGATACTGAAAACACAGAGGAAAGAGAGCAAGAGAGAGGCACAGGGCTGATCAACAGAAATTCAGTACTTTGGTTTTCTGAGGAAAAAACCCTTTGTACTTCTTCATGTATAAACTGCCTTGTAATTAGTCAATGAATTTCAGTCAAGTTCACATTTCTTTCCCCTTAACCTGCTTTACAGTCAGTAAAATTTAACTCCTTTCTTCTCAACCCCAGTTCCCTAAAACCTATATAATCTCATCTCCTTAATTAGAGATGTAGTTTTGAGTTTATATACTACCTGCTTGTCAATCAATTTGCAGTAAAGATTATTTTCTTTTCCCAAACTCTGATGTCATTGTATCTGGTTTATGCATATTGAGTGGTGCGTTTGATTATATACCAAACTTAATACTTTGTGTGCCAGCCATTTTCTGTGCCACCGCATGAATGGTGTAAGCATTCAATAACACACACACAATTTCTGAACTACTGGATATTAAAAAAAACTGTAATATCTCTCATAAAACACCTTATACTTTCACCAAAACAATGTGTAAAGCTTCTAGACTGAGTACGATCAAAGAAATAGCTCCTAATAGTTCCAAATAATCCACCATGGCGTGAAAAACCGGAGACTAGATGAACACATATTAATATGTGAGCGGACCACAAAGTGTTAATAATGCAATGCAGACAACGGAGATTTCTTTCTTAATTGTATTGTCCTGATAGATGTAAATACAGTAATTGGACTAATTCACATAGGATACTGAAATTTTCCTTGTCTTTTCAAATGAATGATTTCATGTATTTCTGTTGATAAACTTTGAGATAGAAAGCTCCTTGGAACATGTACAAACTAAATTCCCTTATGCTATAATGAAACAATAGTGTAAAGAGTGAATTTTTGTTGGACTTATTGAATTCTCAGTACTTAACAAGAAGATTTACACAAATTATCTCTAAATTGTATAAAAATCCTGTGACCTCAATATTGTCTGAAGCTCATATTCTATGTCTGGAATCAAACCCAGCTTTATTCGGCTACTTTGTTCATATTCTTAACTGTTGAACCATAACTACTATCTGAAAACCCTGTGAGAGTTGTTCCTTATCCTAACCTCATTTCCTAGATGGAAAATTTAAAATCAAATGAGGTTCTAGGCCACATTTCATGCTTTGCTCCAATTCTATCGACAGTTATATCTAAAAATAGATTTTAAAGTTAAGCAGTTTTCCATGAACACATTTAACTATTCTATTGTTTTCTATTTTTTTCTTTCAACACATCAGATCATAGCATCTAAATTATTTGTAATTTTGTGTTTTTTATTTGCCTGTGAGGTACAAGCAATCAAAAGAAAAAAAATACAAGCAAATTTAAACCAAAAATAAAATAATAATAATAATAATAAATTCATAAAACTGAGTTCTATAAGTAAGGGCAAGCTTTGGGTTTGCTTCTATGTAGTTGATACAGCTTGGCCAAGACCCTGTTTCTTTCTTCAAGTGTGACAAGTTTTGTTTTATTTTGCTTCTCTTCATTGGAAGGCTGATTTGTTGCATGTGGTGGGGAAATATTTGTTATGAATTCCAGGCTTCAAATTTGTGACTACTAGTAATTCTTTCAGATGATCAAGGAATCTCCCTTCATGGTTCAGTTTAATTGGGTCAGATTGCAATACCTTATTCAATTGTTTCAGTCATACAAATTTTGTGTGTTCAATAGCATAGTCCTGATTAGATGTGTTCAGATTCTAGCTAAGTGATTTGATTGAAACAATCAGTGTTTAACCTTAAGCCTGGATCAATGTCTTATTCTACCCACCAACTAAGCAAACAAAAGCAAGTGCTGGATTACTGTGAACCTATGAACCAGAAAATTCATGAGGCTGATCCTTCACTCTAGATGCACCCTGGGTGCACTGAGACATTTTTGCATTTTTGATACTGTTTTATTCTTTTAATTATAGAATGTGATTTACATACTGCAAAGTCATTTACATATAAATGTATGTCACTGATCATTGTAAGTAGAAAATTGGTGTAATATTTACTTGGGTCAAATAAAGGCAGAGCCCCTTATAATCACAGTTCCTTATAACCTCCCTAAAGTCATCATTAATGTAAATGTATGGGACCATTGTCATTCCTTTACTTACGCGTCTGTTACCTAAGTATGAATCTCTAAGTTTATTGTTTGTTTTTTTTCCCCATCTGTGGGACTTTATAAGAATTCAGTTGTACAACGTGAAGACTGGCTCTATTAATCTGTAAAAGTTCTTCATGTTGTGTGGGTGTTGTTTCCATTACACGGAGTGAAGATAGCACATTCCATTTACACATTTTACTGTTTATGTTAACTGTCATGAACATTTACCTCTTGGCACACTCTTACCTTCATTTCTGTTGGATGCATGCTAATAGACTTATTAGGTAATTGGAAATATATCTATTTAACATATCAGGTACTGCCAAATGATTCTCCAAAGCAATTGCACCAATTTATAATTTGTTAGTAGGAGAGTGTCTCTTCTTCCACATACTTACTAAATCACGCCATCATCAGTCATATCAACTTCTGCAGTTCTGGTAGATACCCACCAATGATTCTCATTGGAGCTGTAGTATGAGTATATCTGCCTAGAAATGAGATTGAGCAGCCTGTCACATTTTTATGGGTCTTTGTATATTCCTTTTTGTGAAATTACTGCTGAAGTCTCTTTCATATTTTTTTTTTCATGTAGGTTATCTGATTTCCTATGCATTTAGAAAATTTTATACAGTCCAATATGGGATACTTGGCCTTTTTTCTCTTTTTTTGTATGACAAATATTGTCTCCACTCTGTGACTTTATTTTCATTCTGGTAACATTGTCCTTTGACAATTCATTCTTTTTTTTAATTTAATTTATTTTTTTATTAAAGCAACATTGCATTATAACACTATATGAGTTTCAGGTATACATCCTTAAATCTATCTATCTATCTATCTATCTATCTATCTATCTATCTACGTATCTATCTATCTACGAGAGAGAGAGAGAGAGAGAGAGAGAGAGAGAGAGAGAGAGAGAGAACATTCTGCTCACAACTAAACTCCTAATTCCATCTTTCACAATACAAATGATTGTTTTTGCCCCATTTACCCAACCCTCTTCCCTCTTCCCATTTGGTAACTAGTAATTGGCTGTTTAGTCTAAAAGATTAATTTTCTTTCTATTTTACTTGGGTTCATCCATTACTTTGTTTTCTATGTATACTACATATAAGTAAAATCATACGTTATTTCTTTCTTCCAGTATCTTATTTCACTAAACATAATGATGAACACTTTATGTCCATTTATATTTCTGTGACAGGATTTTTTTTGCTCTTTGTTAAGAGCCGAGTAGTATTCTACATGTATATATCCTGCATTTTCTTTATCTACTTGTAGCATTGTGAAAAATGATGCTATGGGGGCCTCCCTGGTGGCCAAGGGGTTAAGTCTTACCCTATGAAGCAATCCGCAGCCCCTTCAGCACTAGTTCAATGCAGCAGACCTCTCTTGTCTCGCCCGCTGCTCCCCTCAGCAATGTATTTTTGCCTGTTCTGCTCCCCACTCTGTCTCTGGTGAATCCTCTCATGCCCCCCCACCACCACTGGCCTGCACCCCAGATCTCGTATATATAAATAAATAAATCTTTATAAAAAAAAATGATGCTATGGATATTGTGGGCATAGTAGGAATTGTGCATATCTCTGTGAGTGCTTTTGAATTGTTCAGATAAATAGACAGAGGTGGGTATGTCATAAATCAGTTGTCTGATAAGTCCACATTTTTCAAGGAATTTGTATACAAAAATATACATCTTAAATCTTTGGGATAAAATTATAAATTTGTTCATATGATAATTTTATTATTTTATAGTGTTTGCATTATGTGAAGTGATATATCCTTATTCATTTTAGATGTTAGTTATTTGTTCTTCTACTTTCTTTAGATTTAATTTTATTATATATCCTCCTAACTTTTATTCATCTTCTCTTTTCTAATATATGCATTTAAAGTTAGAAATCTCCTCTAAATGTTCTTTAACTATACCACACTTTTGATGTATAACATTTCCTTTATTACACAGTTCAATTTTCTTTGCCCTAAGAACTATTTAGATTTATATGTCTCAATTTTGAAATACCTATATTATTTTTCTATTTATTTCTAATTTAATTACAATGTTATCAAAGAAGGTACTGTTTATGGTTTCAGTCTTCTCAATTGTTGAAAGAGATTTTATGACTGAATATATATTCAAAGAATTTCACATGTGCTTGAATAGAGAACGTGTATTTTATATGTGTGGGTTCCTCACTCTATATAAGTTTATTGGGTGTAGTTGAATGTCTTGGTGAGTTTTTTTATTGGAAATATATTTATTTTTTTGTATATCAGGTACAAACAGAGGGAAAATAAAACCCTCATTAAGAGTGTAGATTTGTCATTATCTCTTATATTGGTCAATTTTATGCTTTAAAATTTTTGAAGTTATGTATGTGAATACATACTAATTTAAAATTGCAAAATGTTTAGTCTTATTCATTCTGGTAAATGAAAACCTATTATTTTTCTTAGACTCTGGTATGGCTTTCGTGAACTTTTTTTCTGAATTTATTATAAGTACTTTTCTGTGGTAGTTTAAGTGATATATGTCTTTTTTTTATTACTCTTGCTTTTAAGCTTTCTGCATCCTTTCTGTTTCATTAAAAAGGCTGTCAAGAAAATGAAAAGGCATCCTACTGAATAGAAGAAAATATTTGCATATCATAGATTGACTGTGGATTAATATTCATTAGCTACTAAGAACTCATACAACTCAAAAGAAAGAAAACATAACCTCAGTAAAAAAAAAAAAAAGGCAGAAACACCAAGTAAACAGTTTTCCAAAGAAGACCAACAGATGAACAAAAACCAGATGAAAAAAATGTTCATCATCACTTGTAATTAGGGAAATGTAAATCAAAACCACAATGAAATAACAATTCATTTCTGTGAGAATGGATCATATGCAGAAACAGGTGGTCCCAAGGGCATGGAAGAAAGAGAGGCATGTAGACTGGTTCAACCCCTGTGGAAAAGTTTGGAAGTTTTTCAAAATATTAAGAAAGGATCCTAGGTAATTCAAGAAAACAAAAAACAAGCAACAAAAACCAACCTTATATCTATGTATATATGTGTCTATCTATCAGTATCTATCCATCCATCCATCCATCCATCCATATGTATGTGTTCATCGCAACAATATCCAAGTTGTGGAAACAACTAGTATACAACCACAGGTGAATGGGTTAAGAAGGTCACACACACATACACATACACAGTAAACATATACAATGTGATACTACTTAGCTATTACCAAAAAAAGTGAAATTTTCATATTTTCAACAATTGGAGGGGATGGAGCTGGAGGTAATCAAATTAAATGAAATCAGTCAGGAAAAAACCAAATACTGGATGGTTTCACATATATGGAGAATATAGAGAAACAAAACAAAGAGAGGGACAAAAATACACAGAAACAAACCCTAGAAATCTTGCTGTCTAACTAAAGCTACAAGAGGGCATAGTTGTGAAATGAAGGAGGGAAAAGGGAGCCTAATGGAATATGGTAAGTGGCAATGCAACATGCTTCTGAAGTGTGACTCTATACCGTTAAATTATATTCAGTTTTGTAAACTATTGTTACCCCAATAAAAATTAATATGATGATAAATACATAGTGTAACTTGCTTTATTTTGTCTTTTTATTCAGTCTAACAATTTCCTTTCCACTGGAGCACTGTGTCCACTTTACATTCAATATAATTAGATAGTTTATTTTAATTATGCCATCTTCCATCTCTCTCTCTCTCTTTCTCAACCCCTCTATTGTGTAGTAGGCTCAGTGGAAGAATGAATGTTTTCTTGCACTCACCCCTCCTCTCCCAACAGCAACTACAAACCTTCCTTTGGAAACTGAAAGTGGGCTTAGAGGATTTTCTGACTCTTGGTCTAAAGTGAGGACTTTATCATCCTTCCTGTACAAATATGAGACATTCCTGGGTCTCCCTGATGGCACAATGAGTTAAGTGCAGCACTACGAAGCTATCCAGAGCCACTGAAACACGAGTTCGATCCCCAGCCAGGGAGATTCCCACATGGTGCAGCAGACCTCTCCCGCGTCTACCACTGCTCTCCTCAGCAGTATACTTCAGTTGATCTGCCTGTTCTGCTCCCTACTCTATCTCTGGTGAATCCTCTCACCCTCCACACTTCTGGCCTACACCCCAGCTTGTATGCATAAATAAATAAATCTGTAAAAAAAAACAAATATGAGACATTCCTTTGGTAAATCTATTTAACATGTTGAAACTATTTATGAATAAGTAGTTTTATATTAAAATAGATCTATATGTACATTTTACAGGTATATGTAAAATGCACATATATAAATATTTCTACATACATTCATATATTTCCTAATGTCATTATTTTTAAGTGTTTCATCAGTCACAATTTATGTACTTATGCATTTATGCTTCTTCAATCAAAATCAATGCAATCATGTATTTTAGTTTGATTATCTTTAATTTCTTCCTGAATTTCTGCCTTTGATCTGTATATATATTCCCTTACCTCAAATTATCTCGGGCCTTCCTGGTGGTGCAGCAGTTAAGCGCTGCGCTGTGGAGCTGCTGGCAGCAGCAACGCGAGTTCGACACCTGGCCTGGGAGAATCCCACATGGGGCAGCAAACCTCTCCTGCCTTGCCTGCTGCTCCCCTCAGCAGTGTATTTCTGATCTGCCTGTTCTGTTACCTGCTCCGTCTCTGGTGAACCCTCTCGCTGCCCCTCACCTCTGGTCTGTACCCCAGCTTGTATGTATAAATAAAAAAAAAAATAAATCTTTAAAAACAAAAAAGTTATCTCATTATATTTTTTCTCATGGGTATGCTGGTTAAAATTTTTCTCAATGTTTTCCTTTTCTCTCTTAGAAAAGAAAAGATAGGGCCTCCCTGGTGGTGCAGTGGTTAAGCGCTGCGCTGTGGAGCTGTTGGCAGCGCTGTGGAGCTGTTGGCAGCAGCGACGCGAGTTTGACGCCCGGCCAGGGAGAATCCCACATGGCGCAGCAGACCTCTCCTGCCTTGCCCGCTGCTCCCCTCAGCAGTGTATTTCTGATCTGCCTGTTCTACTACCCGCTCCGTCTCTGGTGAACCCTCTCGCCGCCCCACGCCTCTGGCCTGTACCCCAGCTTGTATGTATAAATAAAAAATAAATCTTTAAAAAAAAAAGAAAAGAAAAGATATATTCTGAAGGATATTGTCTCTGGGTATCCAGCTGGTAGTTACATCCTTATCACTTTAACAGTATTTTCACACTATTTTGTCCTTTTATTTTTGCTGAGAAGTCAGGGATTTTTTTAATGGCTTTCCTGTTAAAATAATCTGTTTCACCTCTTATGTAGATTTTTTTCTCAAAAACATATCTTTTAGTGACACCGTAAATGTTTCTAGATGTGGTTTAATGTATTTTTAATTGTGCTTGGGTTATCAGGACATCATGACTCTATAGAATAGTGCTTTGGTCAGTTTCAAATATTGCTTCTCCTCCCATTCTCTTTTCTTTCTCTGTGAGACTCCTACAAGGAGTTTGATTAAATATATCCAAAGTTTTCTTATTACTTTTGCATTGTTTGCCTTTTTACAATCTTCCGTATTTCCCCCTATTATTTCTCTGAATGGTTTCTTGGACCTTTCATTGGGTTATTAATTTTTATTAACTATTCTAATCTGTTAAACCTTTTTCATATTTACAACATAAATTATTGTAAATTTTTGTTAGAGATATTTTTATAGATTGAACTGACATTCTGTTTTTTTAAGTAAAACATTTAAAACATTTGTACTGTATGTGGGTTAGCGCCTTGGCTGGGGATTGAACTCAGGTTGCAGTGGTGATAATGTGATAGAACTGAGACTCTGACCTTAGCAGTATATTTCAATAGATGTGCTTGTTCTGCTCTCCACTCTCTCTCTGCTGAAACTTCTCAATTCCCAACCCCCACCCGTACCTTTGGCCTACACCCAAGTTCTTCTACAAATAAATAAATAATGTTTAAAAAGTGATAAAAATAAAACATTTATACTTGAATTTATAATGAAAATAAGAATGTGAATATAAAGTATAAGGATAATTATTGAACAACTCAATTTCTTATATTTCCAATCTCTAAGGTGTTTTTTTTTTTCCATATGGAACATTATGTTGAATTCAATTTATTTATTTTTCATTCTGGGTAGTTGATTTTTAATTATGCACCAATTTACATAATTTTCTAATAAAAATTGTTTGTTGAAGTAAGGCCTCGGTTGGTATTGTTGGCACACAAAGAATAATTCCCTCTATCCTTCTGAGCTCTTCTAGACTGCCAAATAATCAAACAAGATCCAGACAGAGTGATAAGAGAAAAAAGCCTTATAGACATTTAATTATAACATGTATATCTCCTATATGGTAGAGTCACAGTATGACAGAGTAGTTCACTTTGGTGGCTTTTGTAGCATCTCAAATAGCTTAGTTAAAACAAGGGATCTTGAGGGGAAAACAGCCCTGAAATCAGTCAGTGCATTCAATGAGGAAACAAGGGTACTTAAGCCTTCTGCATTGAAAAGAGATAAAGGAATTAGGTCTTCCTGGAATAGAGCCTTACAAAAAAAAAATTTGGATATAAACTTCAAAAGCAGCCTCTACCTAGTCTTCAGAGTTCCTTCCTGAAGTCAAGTTTTGTTTTGTTTTTTGACAAAAGAGGCATATTTGGGGGGTGCTTATTTTTGCTTGTCTAGAATATTATCTTATTTCAGAAAGTCTGTATTTATTTTAGATTCATGTTGGGGAGGGTCAAATATCAGGTAAAACCCTCTTTCATTTTCACTTATTGAACTTCTCTGAGTTGTCAAACAACTTGAAGAAGGGATATGGTATGGGTCAATGTTTTATTTTTGGTTATTCATTATAATTCTCAAACTGTTACCAGACAGAGGGTCTAAAAATTGTCAATTGCTCAGAACATCTCTTACTGGTTCTGGGTCCCATCACCACAAATGTCAAAAGGACCTATATTAAAACAACAGTGAAAAACAAAAGCAATGCATTTTAACCAACAGATTATTACAGGAGAGGGAAAAGAGCAGGGGCCAGGGGAAGGGGAAGGTCCAATTACCAATCAATGTTGCAAGGTAGAGTTGCAGTTTCAGAGCTGGCAGGGCATGGCAGTGGTCTACCACCACTGAGGTCAGGGACTGCCTTCTCCAGCAGCTCTGATGAAAAAGAGAATGCCCACCTCCTCGGTTACCTTTTCAAGTTTCACTCCAGAAATAGTCATTCTACTCTTCCTTCTTCACAGAAACTCCCTTGCTTAGGACTTCAGGAGTAGAGCTCAGATCATGGTACTGAGCCTAACGTGTTGCCTCGATGTTAAGGAGGTGGAATTTGATCCAGTGCTAGTTGCTTGGCCCCAAGGCCTGAAGGGTGGGGGAAAGAGTTTGGTTTGCTACTGTTACAGAGGCATCTTTATTAAAAAGCAAAGATAGTTGAATGGACACCATTTCTCTACCCCTGTTTACCTCAGCCACCTTAGATTACAAGCCCAAGTATGCCAAGAACTAGACATCCTGAGCTTACTGGGAGGTAGGGCATACCCTCTACAAAATAGAATGCAGGTGGGTCAAACTCTTTTGCTTCAGGGTCTGATTTTCACTCTGGTTCGGCTAGGGAGGAGACCTGGATGAGACATACATAGAGACACTTGGAAAACACATGGATAAGAAACATGTGTGGAGGGCCTCCCTGGTGGCGCATTGGTTGAGTGCTGCGTTGTGGAGCTGTCTGCAGCAGCGATGCGAGTTCGACGCCCAGCCAGGGAGAATCCCACATGGCGCGGCAGACCTCTCCTGCCTCGCCTTCTGCTCCCCTCAGCAGTGTATTTCTGATCTGCCTGTTCTGCTCCCCACTCTGTCTCTGGTAAAACCTCTCACCACTCCACACCTCTGGCCTGTACCCCAGCTGTATGTATAAATAAATAAATCTTTAAAAAAAAAAAAAAGAAACATGTGTGGAGGCTGTTCCTAGTCCTTGGTAGAGAAAATGGCAACCATTGTCCTGATTTCACGGTGGATTATTTGGTACTTTTTGAATTCTGAAACTCTTCATGGTCCCAGCTCTCTGGGAACTGCCTAACTCCTTTATTATGATTCCCAACAAGAAGCTACCTTAAACTTATGGAAATATTTTAGGCACTTGTGGCCCTGCTTTGGGCCTACCCTGTTTGAATATTTGCCCATGAGGGGGGATGGGTAATTTGGTGGATTCTTTTGGGAAACTATTAAGAATATTCTTTCTTCCTTACTTTATGCACAGTGATTCTATTAAATATCTTTTACGCAAGAATCTGCTTCTTATGCCTTCACGCAACAGATGATTGAAAAACTTTAGAGCATGCACCCCATTGCAGCTCTAAGTTCTTGGGTGTCCCTTGGAAATGTGCTAACACACTCAACCTGGGAGGCCATGCCAGCTACCCTGAGGGACCAGAGGTACAGGACAGTGCCAACAAACTTTTGACATTTGACCTTAAAATATGCAAGTCTATGCTCTTTGGCTTGCATAGCCTAGAGCATAACTTATCCCTTGCATGGCATCCTGACCAGATCCAACACCATCCATGGAGAAATAATGTTTCCAAATACTAGGTTCACTGTTTTTGAACTTTTGCTTTCTTATGCATCTTGAGCAAGTAATTCTTTTTAAATAGTTTTAACAGTCTGATGATTTTTATAATTTTGTGCATATTTTTTAAAACTTTTTTTATTAAACTGTCATTATTTTATATCCTGGTTTTATTTTTTTACAATAAATAATTTTTATACTAATTTATTTAATATATATTTTTATTGTTATTTATAGCTTTTACATTTTGTATTCCCCTTGGGTAACCCACCCACCACCAATTCACCCATGATCCATCTCCGTGGTCCCTTGTGTCCTTTTCTACTCCATTTTGTGCCCTTATCCTCTCCCTCCCCCCCACCTCCCCAAGTGACTCTCTCCTATTTGGTTTCCCTATAGTCCTGTTATAAGTGAAATCATTCGATGTTTTTCTCTTTCTTTCTGGCTTGTTTCGCTGAGTATGATCCCCTTTAATTCCATTCATGTCACTGCAAATTGCATGTGTACAATAAAGAATTTTTTTTAAAGATTTATTTTTATTTATTTATACATACAAGCTGGAGTACAGGCCAGAGGCATGGGTGGCGAGAGGGTTCACCAGAGACAGAGTGGGGAGCAGAATAGGCAGATCAGAAATACACTGCTGAGGGGAGCAGCGGGCAAAGCAGGAGAGGTCTGCTGTACCATGTGGGATTCTCCCCAGTTGGGAGGCGAACCCGCATCATGTGCTGCCGACAGCTCCACAGCGCAGTGCTTAACCGCTGCACCACCAGGGAGTCCCCAATAAAGAATTTTTTATCTCAAATGTGGTTAACACAGTTTTCCCACCATGAAATTACCCATTATTCTCAACCAGAGTCGCTTATGTTCACCCCCTCTTTGTTCTCTCCTTCCCTTATCCTTAAATCTCCCACTTCTCTTCTGGATGCTTCAGATCTATGGTCAACTTTATTTACTTATTTTTATTTTTTAAGACTTATTTATTTATGAATATAAGCTGGGGTGTAGGCCAGAGGTGTGTGTGAGACGGGGAGGTGAGAGGATTCACCAGAGACAGAGTGGGGAGCAGAACAGACAGACTGACTGAAATACACTGTGGCAGAGATCAGTGGGTGAGGCAGGAGAGGACTGCTGTGCCATGTGGGACTATCCTTAGCTGGGGATTGAACTCGTGCCACAGTGGCTCTGGATAGCTTCATAATGCTGCAACTTAACCCATTGTGTCACCAGGGAGGCCCTATGGTCAACTTTCAAGGGTTGGTTTTAAAGTTGATTTTGATTGAGCTGTTGTTTGATTTCTCTATCTTCCACATACAGTGAAATCATCTGGTATTTATCTTTCTCTTTCTTGATAAATTAATTTAGGATAATCCCTTCCAGTTTCATCCATTTCGCCACAGATGGCATGGGTTTATATTGTTTGATTGCTGAGAAGTTTATATTGTTTGATATATACAGCAATTTGCAATATATATACCACATATTCTTAACTATTCATCTTTCTTGGAGCATTTAGTTTCTTTCCATATCTTGGCTATGGTAAATAATGCTGCATGTTTCTTGCATGCTGCATGTTTCCTTTAAAATTAAAATTAATGTTTTTGTCTTCTTTGGGGAGATATCTAGAATTGGAATTGGTGGGTTATATAGCTGATACATTTTTAGTTTTCTAAAGAAACTCCACAATTCTTTCCTTAGGGACTGGACCAGTCTATCTTCGCACCAAAAGGGTAAGCGCGTTCCTTTTTCTCCACATTCTTTCCCACACTTGTTTCTGTTTTACTTTTTTTCTATTAATGTATTATTCTCTCAAATATGAGGTGGTATATCATTGTGGTTTTAATTTGATTTTCCCTGATGATAAGTGAAGATGAAGATTGTTTTCATATGTCTGTAGGTCATTCTTAGGTTTGTGGTTCTATTTAACTGTCTGCTGAGTTATTTGTATTTATTCTTTTCTTTGTTTTAAATACTAAAATGTCTTTCAAATCAACCACAGAAAGAAATAAAGGGACTCTTTTTAATACAGAGAGACTTGAAATGCACTATAGAAAGACCACTGTGCTAATTTGGAAATAAAGATGATATAAGAGTTTACTTTGAGACAAATGATAATGAAGGCATAAACTTCAGGAACATACAACCCAGGCAGTACTAAGTGGGAAGCATGTAGCAACATACATCCAATTCAAAAAATGAGAAATAGCCTAAATAAACAAACTTGTCTCTCATTGCAAAGGACTAGAAAAAGAAAGACAAAATCAAAACAAAAATATCCAAAAGCCCATAAAGAACAAATAATTAGAGCAGAAATAAATGAAATGTAATTCAAAAAGATAGTCAAAATGATCAATGGAACTAAAAGGGAATTCTTAAAAAAAATAACAAAATAGACAAACTTTAGCTTTTCTTTTACTAAGAAAAAGAGGGAGAAAACTAAGAAAAATGGGTAAAAAATGAAAGGGAAGAAGTTGCAAGAGACATATATTCAGTATGCATATTCAAAGGATAATAAGAGAGACATATATTCAGTACGTATATCCAAAGGATAATAAGAGACTACCATAAACATTTATGTGTTAACAAGTTCAAAGATATATATGACAGGGACAGAGTCTTAGAAATACACAATCATACAAGACAGAAAAAGGAAGAAAAAAACTGAATAAAATAATCACAAGCAAAGAAATTGAAAAACTAATCAACTCTACCAAACAAATAAAATTCCATAACCAGATGGCTTCGCTTCTATCAAAATTTCAAAGATAAAACAATACCCATCTTGTTCAAATTCGTTAAAATAATTGTGAAAGAAAAAAATACTTCCAAAAACATTTTATGAGGCAAAAATTACTGTAACACCAGTTCCAAACAAAGTCAACACATATAAAGAATACCATAGACAAAATGTCTCCAATAAACACAGATGCAAATATTCTCAATAAAATCTTAGCATATAGAATTCAACAATGCCTTCAAATGATTGCATCATGACCAAGTGGAATTAATACCAGGGGCATAAATATGGTTCTACATCTGAAAATCAATTGATGTAATTCAACATGGTAACAAAAAGGAAAATAAGACCATACATAATTACATCAATAAATACTGAGGAGAGATTTTATTAGATTCAGAATCCATTTATGTTGAAAACCAGGATAGATAGAACATATCCTGATCTAATAAATTCCATATATGACAAACGCACTGCATGTATCAGGCTTTATGGTTAAAAACTGAAAACCATCCCACTAATATCTAGTGAAAGACAAGGAAATCCAATCTCAAACTATTCAACATAGTATTAGAAGTCTTAGAGAAAAATTAGAAAAGAGAATGCTATAAATGAAATCTAAACTGACTATCAATTATAGATGATATGGGGGAAGAGAACACCGGAGAGAATGTTAATTAATTAATAGTACATATAAAAACAGACACTGGAATAGAATCAAGAGTCCAGAAATAAAGCCATCCATTTATGGATAACCAACCTATGAAAAAAGAGTGAAGAATATACACTGGAATTAGGAAAATTTCTTTAATAAGTGGTGTTGGGAAAAATGGACTGTCAAATGCAAAATAATAAACTAGAACACTTCTTATACCGGACACAGATAACAACGAAAAATGGATAAAAGACTTGGATGTAAGACCTGAAGTCAAAATTTACATGAAAGAAAACATAGGCAGGGCCTCCCTGGTGGCGCAACGGGTTAAGTGTCAGCATATGAACCTATCTATAGCCACCCAGCAAAAGTTTGATCCCCTGCCAGGGTGCTTCCCACATGGTGCAGCAGAACTCTCCTGTCTCACCCACTGCTCTGCTTAGCAGTGTACTTCAGTAGATCCACCTGTTCTGCTACCTGCTCTGTCTCTGGTGAATCCTCTCACCACCCCACACCTCTGGCCTGCACCCCATATCTTGTATGAATAAATAAATAAATCTTAAAAAAAAAGAAAGAAAATATAGGCAAAATGATCCATGATATAAAATGCAGAAACATTTTTATAGTTCATCTCAGCAGCAAGGATAACAAAGAAGAAAATAAACAACTGAAATGTCAAACTAAAATGCTTATGGCCTGAATTCTATCTCAGCCAAGGAGCTAACCCACTATGGTCCTGCAGATCTCTCCTGTCTCGCAGGGTGTTCCCCTTAGCAGTGAATTTCAGTAAATCTGCCTGTTCTGCTCCCTACTCTGTCTCTGGTGATCCTGCTCACCCCCCAAATCTCTGGCTTACACCCCAGCTCTTCTACCAGAAAATAAATAAAAACATAAAAATAAATAAATGGCATCCTTCTGGACGGTGAAAGAGACAGTAACCACAATGAAAAGCCACTCTACTGAAAGGGAGAAAAGATTTTCACACTATGTTTGACAAGGGCTGACACTGATCTACAAATAGCTTATTCAAGTCAATGAAGTGGAAACATTGAATCCAATCAAAAATGGGCAGAAAAGCTAAACAGGCACTTCTCCAAAGAGCACAGTCAGGTAGTCAAAAGACATGTGAAAAAATATTCACCATCTTTTATCATCAGGAATAAGAATGTCAAACTTACAATGAGATATCACTTCACAACACTGAGGAATGCCTGTATCAAAAATAAATAAATAAGTAGAATCATGTGCTGGCAGAGTTTTGGAGAAAAAAGAACACTGTTGTTAGGAATAAAGACTGGTCCAGCATATATGAAAAACAGGATGGAGATTCCTCAAAGGACTAAAAGTGGATCTGCCTATGTACCAGTACCTACACTCTTAGGCAGCTACCCAAAATACAAAAATACTAACTTGAAAGTAAACCTGACCTTCTCTGTTTAATACAGCACATTTTCTTTCTTTTTTTTTTTTAACTTAAATTTTTTTATTTTAATTTCCCCATAAAATACATATACAAATTCACCAAGTTTTTGATGCAGGTCCATGACATTTTCTTTGAGTAGGTATGTATTTTGGGTTGTCTTCACAGTTTCCAATTGGGATTTTTTTCAAAAGTATCATAAGAACCTCAACCACTTGTGAAGCTCAAAATCTGTCTTTCTGCACTTAGACTCAACCTGGCAATTAGGCTCACCTGATTTTAACAGGTTATAATACAGCACATTTTCAATAGCCAAACTACACAAATAAACTAAATGTCCCCAAATATCATCCACAAATAATTTATATTGGGGTTCTGGTCTTCAAATGTGAGGGGAAAAAAAAAAGCCTGCCTTCTTAGACAAAAAGAAGCTCAAGAGTTTGCAGACAATAGACTTTGCAAACAAAGTGCAAAGAAGCTCTCTAAATTGAGCAGAACATCCACAAAGATCTAAACAAAGAAAGTCATAAAATCACATAATTAAAAACCAACTGAAAGCAGTAGATGTTCATATATCAATAACCATCAGAAATTTACAGCAACTGCAGTCACCAATCAATAGGCATAATGTTGACAGTTGGATTAGAAAACAGAGTAACATTTCTTCTGTCTTCAAAGAATGCAGATGAATTACAAAGATAAACATAATCTCAGAGCAAATGATTAATAAACAATCTTACAAGCAAATGAGACAAGTACAACCATACTTATATCAGATAAAGCGGTTTTCCAGTTTAAAAGGTAACAAGAGACAGGGATGGACACTACATGTAAATAAAAGGACAATAAATGAGAAGACATAACACACATAAATACATACTCACCAAATGAATGGGCATCAAAATGTATGAGGATTTACTATCAATGTGAAAATTGACATAGGGAAAATACATTAGTGGCTGGGGACTTTTTAAAAAAAAAAAGATTTATTTATTTATACATACAAGCTGGGGTACAGGCCAGAGGCATGGGGCTATGAGAGTGTTCACCAGAGACAGAGTGGGTAGCAGAACAGGCAGATAGACAGAAATACACTGCTGAAGGGAGTAGTGGGCAAGGCAGGAGAGGTGTGCCACGCCATGTGAGAATCTCCCCAGCCAGGCTTCGTCGCCGCTGCTGACAGCTCCACAGTGCAACGCTTAACTGCTGTGCCACCAGGGAGGCCCGTGGCTGGGGACTCTCACACTCCATTTTCACCAATGGACAGAACAACCATAGAGAACCTAAAGAAGGACACAGTAGTCTTAAACAAAATATTAGACAAAGTGGGATTAATGATTTTTTTTAAGACATTGCATCACCCTAAAATATTGCATAGGCATTCTTCTCAGGTGCATTCATTATATTTTACAAGATTATCCATATATTTGGATGTGGAAAACTATTATATTAAACAAATTCCAGAAGCTTGAAATTATACTAAATATCTGCTCTTATGCTATCAAAGTAGAAATCAACCACTAAAAGGAATCAGGAACATTTATAATATGTGGAGACTGAACAAAGCATTACTGAATGACTATTGAGTTAATGAAGAAGTTAAAATATTACCTCAAGACAAATAAAACAAGGACACAACTTTCAGAACTTATGGCACATAGCAAAAACAATACTGAGGGAAATATAAAATGACACAGGCCAGTATCAAGAAAGAACTCAAATTACTAATTAATCTCTCACATTAAGCAACTAGAAAAAGATGACCAAACAAAACATAAAATCAGTAAAAGGAAAGAAATAACAAAAATTGTAACATAAGCAAATGAAATAGAAATAGAAAAAGCAGTCAAAAAGACAAATGAAACAAAAATTGGCTCTTTGGAAAATGAAAGAAAATAGACACACTTGTAGAAAGGCTCACATAGAAAAAAAAAGGGGAGAATCTCAAATATTTGACCTAGAAATGAAAGAGAAATTACAACAGCCAACTCATAAATTTAGAGGATTATAAGAGATTACTATTTTTTTATTTTGAAAATTTTTAATACTTATTTTTATTGTTATTTATATCTTTTACATTTTGTATTCCCCTTGGGTAACGCACCACCAATTAACTCATGATCCATTTCCATGGTCCCTTGTGTTCTTTTCTACTCCATTTTGTGCCCTTATCATCCCCTTCCCCTGACCCCCCCAAGAGTCTCTCTCCTATTTGGTTTCCCTATAATCCTGTTATAAGTGAAACCATTCGATATTTTTCTCTTTCTTTCTGGCTTGTTTTGCTGAGTATGATCCCCTCTAATTCCATCCATGTCACTGCAAATTGCATGCGTTTATCTTCTTTGAATGCTGAATAGTATTCCACTGTGTATATGTACCACATCTTCTTGATCAGATCTTCTTGATCTAGATTCAGTCATCTATTTTTGGGCCTCTGGGTTGCTTCCATACCTTTGCTATTGTGAATAGTGCCGCAATGAACATACGGGTGCATGTTTCCTTTTGGATTAGTGTTTTTGTGTCCTTTGGGTAGATTCCCAGAAGTGGGATTGCTGGGTTGTATGGAAGTTTGAGCAGTTTCAGGAATTGCCATACAGCTTTCCATAGTGGTTGGACCAGTTCACATTCCCAACAGCAGTGTAGAAGAGTTCCTTTTTCTCCACATCCTTTCCAGCATTTGTTGTTGCCTATATTTTTAATGTGTGCCATCCTCCCAGGTGTGAGGTGGTATCTCATAGTGGTTTCTTATAATTTCCTTGATTATAAGTGATGTTGAGCATTTTTTCATGAATCTGTGGCCATTTGCTTTTCTTCTTTGGAGAAGTGCCTTTTGAGCTCTTCTGCCCATTTTTTGACTGGATTGTTAGCTTTGTTTTTGTTGAGTTGTGTGAGTTCCTTGTAAATATTTGTTATCAGTCCTTTATCAGATATATTGTGTGCAAAGATCTTTTCCCAGTTGGTAGGGTGTCTGTTTGTTTTGGTTAATGTCTCTTTTGCTGTACAGAAGCTTTTTATTTTGATGTAATCCCACCTGTTTATCTTGTCCTTCTTTGCCCTCATCATTTTCAATATATTTTCCTTGCCTTGAATTCTCGATAGTTTTACTATCATATGTCTTGTTGTTGTTTTTTTTTTTCTTTCATTGTAATAATATGGAGATCGTTTGGCTTCCTGTATGTCAATTTTTGTTTCCTTTTTCATGTTTGGGAAGTTCTCTTCAATTATCTCCTTGAGAAGTTTCTGGGTTCCTTTGTCTCTTCCCTCTCCTTCTGGGATTCCTATGATTTTGATGTTTCCTTTTTTCATGGTGTCAGATAGTTCTCAAAGCTTTTCCTCATTCTTTTTCCTTTGTTTTTCTCTTTCCTTTTCTGCCTTGATTCTGTTAGTATCATTATCTTCCAGAGTGCTTATTCTTCCCTGCATATCTTTTAATTCACTTTTCTGGCTTTCCCTGGATTTCTTTAGCTCCTCTACTAATGTTTTTAGATCTTCCATTTCCTTCAATTTTTTCTTTATGGATTCGTTCTCATTCTTCAGTTCTTTTAAATCTTCCAGTTCCTTCAATTTCTTCTTTATGGATTCATTCTCGTTCCTCAGTTCTTTGTTCTTTTCATTTAATTCTATCATTTTTTTTTTTTTGTGATGGCTATTTTGAAGTCTTTATCTGTTAGGTGGATGTAATCTTCTATGTCCATATTAATGGGTTCCGGAGAGGGATTTTCTTTCTCTGGTGTATTGTTTTGAGGGTCATTTGTGACTTTTTCCCTTCCTGTTGTTGGTTTTCTGCTTTGCTCTGTTTGTAGCTTTCCGCTGGTGCTGGCGGGCATGACTCCTGGTTTTACTTGCTCAGGAGTGTTTGTGGTTCCCTAGTGTCTGAGTTGCCTTGGCTGTGGCTGAGTATCTTCTGGATTTTCTTATTTTTTTTTTGTTGAATTTCTGTGTTTTTCGTGGAGTGTCTCCATTGTGTTTCTGGTTCCGAGTTGAATTAGGGAAAATAAAGGGGTGATTTATAGCAAAAAAGAAAGAAAAGAGGGGAAAAAAAAGGGAAAGGAAAGAAAAGGAGAATGAAGATGAAGAAAAGTAGGAATGAAGGACCAAGAGAAAAAGGTAGGTTAAAAGTAAAAAAAAAATAAAAAATAAAATAAAATAATAATAATGATGAAATAAAAAATAAAAAAATAATAAAAAAACGTATTGGGGAGATGTGAATTTGGAGTTCTGTAATCCTTTTGCTCTTAGGTTCTGGGGTTACTGGTTGGGCCCTCCTTTCCAGTGACAGATGTTGTTGTTGTCTCGCTGTTGCTGCTGTCATTAGTCGTTGCTGAGTCTTTCTATACTTTCTCCACCCCCCCTTTTTTTTTCCTTTCCTCCAATGTTTGCCTGGGGCTATTCCTGGCCCTGGGGTTATGTTTGGTGGGGAGGGGTTGGGAGCTCCTAGTCTTAGCTTCTTTTCTGCTGCTTGGGCCCCACTACTCCACGAAGGGGTGCAGGAGTGGAGGCTGTGGGTGACTGTTGATCAGGGTTTCACCTCCCCTGGTTTCTGGGGTGCCAGTGTGCAGCCACCCAGAGGTTCGGGGTGTGGCAAGTGCTGGGCCGTGTTCACCACCAGCTGAGGTCTCTTTTCTGCCGCCCTCCCAGTGCCAAGATGCTGACACTTTGCAGGGGAAGTTGTGGTCAGAGATAGTTTCACCAGAAGCCTGTACCCAAGCAACAGGTATGGGAGGGGTTGTGGGGACTGTCAGTCAATAGTTCTTAGTCACCACTCCTCCCATCAGGTTGGGATCAAGTTACAGTCTAAGGCCCAGAGTGTTTGAGGTGGTCTCAGCAGGAGGTTTTCTGGCCTACCCAGTTTCTCTGGCCAATTTATCACTTAGCAATCAGTGGGGGGATGTTTCTTGCTTGGACTTTCTGCCCATTAAGATGTTACCTAGCCTCAGGTGGGGGATGGGACACAGTGACCCTCTCGCTTTCCTGCTCTTTAGGGCTGCCAAGCAGGGAAGAGAGGGGGGTTGTGAAGTGGGGTAGTGGGGGTCGTGCTCTCAGTTGCCTGGCAGGAGCCCTCTGACCTCACTGCAGTTTCTAACCTTGTATTCAGTGGCTCTCAGGGGAAGCTGGGTTGCCCACCTCTCCTTGCTGCTGTTACTATGTGGGGTCCGATGTCTTTTCTCTTCTCTTCACTCCGACTCTTCGGTTTATTTTTAAGTCTAAAGCACCCCTGGGGTTGATTGTATTGTGTAGGGTATCTGGTTCTCTTCAAGTCAGCTCTCAAAGTTAAGGATATTTTTCTCCATAAACCGATTTTTTGTGGGAGAGCCTGATCCTAGCTTCTGTTTGCTGCCATGTTTTGGGGGCGTGTACAATTTTTATTTCTATGTTAAGTTTAATAACCTAAAAGAGAGGTAAAAATTCTTAGACATATACAACCATCTGACCTTGAATCAACACAAAATTTAAAAATATAATAATACTAATTTTAAAAAAAATGAACACACCAATAACAAGTAAGGGGATAGAAAGCGTCATCAAGAATTTCCCAAAAAGGAAAATTCAAGAAACAGATGGTATCACTAGTGAGTCCTACCAAACTGTCTAGATGAGTTAATACTTATTCTTCCAAACCCTTCCAAAAATCCGAGAAAGAAGGAATACAAACATGTTATGAGTCCAACATTACCTTTATACCAAAACCTTAAAAAGGTGAAAATTTCAGACCAATTTCCCTAATGAACATAAAGGTAAAGCTCTTCAACAGTATCTTAACAAACCAAATTCAACAACAAATTAAAAGGATCACACAACATGACCAAGTAAGATTTATTCCAGAGACACAGGATGATTCAATATCTGAAAATCAATAAACATAATTCACCTTATCAATGAAAAAAAGATAAATAGATGTGAATAACATATTAAAAAATCACTTCATATTTATGATAAAAACCCTCAAAAAACTTGGGATAAATCAAACACACATCAGTATAATAAAAATCACATATGAGAAACTCACAGAGCGTCATTCTTTTTTTTTAAGATTTATTTATTTATGCATCCAAGAACTGGGGTGTAGGCCAGAGGTGTGGGGGTATGAGAGAATTCACCAGAGACCGAGTGGGGAGCAGAACTGAAGTGCTCTGCTGACGAGAGCAGTGGGCCAGGCAGGAGAGGTGTGCTGCACAATGTGGGAATCTCCCTGGTGGGGGATCGAACTCGTGCTGCAGTGGATGTGGATAGCCTCATATTCTGAGACTTAACCCACTGCACCACCATGGACCCAAGCATCATGCTAAATGGTCCACCAAAATATGGTAAAAGACAAGGATATTCACTTTCATCATCACTATTAAACATAGTGGACAAAATCCTGCTAGAGAAATTTTGCAGGGGAATGACATAAAATGACTCTTTACTGGAAAATAAGTAAAGCTATTGTTATATGTAGGTGACATGATAACATACATAGGAAACCCTAAAGACACCAATAAAAATCCAATTGAAATAATAAATCAATTCAGTAAAGTGGCAGTTTACAAATCAATATACAAAAATCAGGTGTCTTCCCATATGCAAACAATGAGCTAGTAGAATAAGAAATTCCATCAAGAAATTGCATCAAAAATACTCAAATGCAGGGCTTCCCTGGTGGTGCAGTGGTTAAGCGCTGCGCTGTGGAGCTGTCGACAGTGGCGATGCAAGTTCGACGCCCGGCCAGGGAGAATCCCACATGGCGTGGCAGACCTCTCCTGCCTTGCCCGCTGCTGATTTTCTGATCTGCCTGTTCTGCTCCCCGCTTTGTCTCTTTGTCCCTCTCGCCGCCCCACACCTCTGGCCTGTACCCCAGCTTGTATGTAAAAATTAAAAAAAATAAATAAAAATAAATAAAAAAAAAACACTCAAATGCATAGGCATAAGCATAACAAACTTCCCAATGGTGAAGGACCTATATTTATAAAAAATATAAGAAACTATTAAAAGAATCAAAGACACAAAGAAATGAAAAGATATTACCTGCTCAAAGACTAGGGGAATTAACACTTTCAAAATGGTCATCTTACACATAGCAATATACAAATTCATGAAATCTTTATTAAGGCTCCATTGACTCTTTGTCTTCAAAGAACTAGAATAAGAGATTACAGAAATTCATATGGAACCACAAAAGACCTCAAATAACCAAAGCAATCTTGACCAAAAAAAACAAAAGAGGAAGAATTAAGAATTGTGATATCATACTCCCAGACTTCAGGCTATACTATAAATACATAATAATGAAAAGAATATGATACTGGGAAAAAAACAGATACACAAAGTAATGGAGTAAAATTGTGAACCCACAAAAAAACAAACAAAAAAAAACTCATGCTTTTATGGGCGCTTAATCTATGGCAATACATACTTTGGAGAAAAGTATGCAATAAAGTGTGCTGGGAAAACCATACATCTTCATGAAAAAGAATGAAAGTAGGCCATTGTCTCACACCAGGCAAATTCATTCAAAATGGATAAAAAGACTTGGCTATAAGACCTGAAACAAAAAAGAACAACAACAACAAAAATTCCTGCACAGAAAATCTGTCATTAAAACAAAACGAAAACCTAATGGATGGCAAAAAATATTTTTCACACCATAAGTCCAACAAGAGGCTCTTATCCAAGAACCACAAAGAATACATACACCTCAACAAGAAGAAAACAAGTAACGTAATTTAAAAAAAGTGGCAAAATAGCTAAATAGGCACTTCTCTAAGAAGACATACAGGTCACCACTAGCACATGAAATAAATGCTCATCATTACTATTGTCAGAAAGATGAAAATCAAAACCACAATGAAATACCACTCTACACTCTAAAAATCGTATCAAAAAGACCAGAAAAAATTGTTGGCAAGGATGTGCAGAAAATGTAACACTTGTACATTGTTGGTGGGACTGTAGATGATCTAACCCCTGTGGAAAACAGTATGGAGGTTTCTCAAAATATTAACAGTGAATCTACCATGTGACCCAGCAATCTCACTACTATGTATCTACATGAAGAATACCAAAACAAAACAAAAAAATCAAGGACTATGTTCAATCTTATGTTTATTGCAACACACAATTTACAGTGACCGATCTATGGGAATAATGTTAGTCTTCAAAGACAGATGAATATATTAGTAAGATATGATATAATACACCCTGAAATACTACTCATCTATTAAGAAAGAGATAAATTCTTGCTATTTCCACAACATGAATGGAACTGGAGGTAATTATCCTAAAGAAAATAAGTCATAAGGAGAAAAACAAATGTGGGATGGTGTTGCATATATGAAAATAGATAAACAAAAGGTCAGATAAAGTCAAACCAATAGCAAACATTAGAAATCTGCAGAACTGAGGCTATCAGAGGTTTGGAGTTGGGGTAGGGGAGGAGAGAGAACAAAGTGGGAAGGAAACATGATGGACTTTGGTGAAGGACAATGGGTTGTGGATGTACAATAACAACACCTGAAGCCTGAAATCCTATAACTATAAATCACAAACAAGTTTGCAAACCAGCATTACTTCAAATAAATGATTTTGGAAGATTTTAATCATTCGACGCCTCAATTTACACTTCTTGTAAAATTGAAAGATAATAAAAAAACTGCACAAAATATTAGAAGGACTTTGTGAATAAATACATATAAAACTTAGAAAGTCCTTAGAAAAGAACTTAGAATTTGTTATATTCACTGTAAATATTACATATTGTTATTAGGACTGAATAGATTATTCATTTTCCTAAATCTTCAGAATATAGAAATATTATTTCTATAATCTATAATAAAATTTTATAAGCCAAATTATGTATATTTATAATTTCTAATGCTTTTGAATATATGTATGTATATCTGCATATATGTATATCACCCTAGAAGAAAAAAAATAATAGATATAGAAAATTATCTTTAAAAATGAGTTTACTTTTAGGACATAAGTAAAAAATACCTTCCATTGAAAATAAATTGATAAAGTTCTTGTATATAAATTAATAAAGTTCCTGTAAGCTGGAATTTTAACAGTCAAAACCGGTAAACAAAATGGGTGAGATATAAAATTGACACAGGGACAAATGGGACATGAAATTTGGAGTCTCCTATTGGCAGGTGAGGGTGGGAGTCTGTGTGAAGCTGTAAATTAATCACCAGATGCCACCCAGAAAAAGCTCTACATAGAGGAGAAATTTATGAGTGGTATTCACATTAGAAGTACAGAGATAGTCAGGCAAATGAGAAAAAAAAAAAGAAAGATACAGACAAAATGTGGAAACATAACTGTTTGAATATTTCAGAAAGTTTGAAGCTGTATGTTGAAAATGGTTATAATGATGAGGAAGTTCCAGAATTCTATAGGAAATCAGAGGTAAAACTAGAAAATTTATCAAATTCTACAAAGTCTTTAAAGAATGGAGGAAAAATTGCCTCATTTAAGCATGACCAAGCAAAAAATATTAGTGAGATCCCCTAAAAGCTTGATATAAACTATATAAAGTATAAATAGAATGAGTCATTAAAGAATAATAGTACCATACCAGAAAGACAGGACATAAACCAGATATAAACTGTAATTTAATACTCCAAAGTGAAAAATAAGTTAGAAAAATAGTATTTATGAAAGTAAAGCCATATAGGAATTTAAAATACTCGGAAATAAGATGATTGCAAGAACTTTGAGAGATGAGTTAACAGAATTAAGGAATAATTGCTAATGAAAGAAATAAAATTCATTTTTGAAAATAATATTGAACTCCAAAGAAAACAAGATTTAAATAAAACTCATGTATGTCATAAGATACATAAAATACAGGTAAAAACAACCTATTAGAAAGTGATCGACAGCAAGTGTATAGCAGACCACACTGAAGAAGAGAAACAGTAGAATGGAATGGAAGACATAACTGTAATAGAAAAAAAAACTTTTGTGGAATAAAGTCAACTCAGTAGTCTGTTGAAAGAGAATGCTCTGGGGCCTCCCCTGTGGCACAGTGGTTAAGTGCTGTGCTGTGGAGCCGTCGGCGCGGTGATGCAAGTTCAACGCCTGGCTGGGGAGATTCCCACATGGCGCGGTAGACCTCTCCTGCCTCACCCGCTGCTCCCCTCAGCAGTGTACTTCCATCAATGTGCCTATTCTGCTCCCCACTCTGTCTCTGGTGAACCCGCTCACCGCCCCACGCCTCTGGCCCCAGCTTGTATGCATAAATAAATAAATCTTAAAAAATAAAAGAGCATGCTCTGAGACATATTGTAGTAAAAGTTTTGAATTCTACAGAAATACAAAGAAAAGCTATCCTGTGAATATCCAAGGGTGAAACTCTAGATTGCTTTTAATTATAGTCATCAGATAATTTATTATCCAAGCCAGAAGTTTGGAGTAAAGTAGGAGAGTAAAACAGGGTGCCATTAACATTTACAATGAGACAAATGTTGTAAACCATATATTTAATAGCAGAAAAGAATGTTTGATAATCCTATTTAGAAAGAAAAGAATATTAATGGACATCACACTTTTTGATAGACAAGGTTTATGCCCGGGGAAAATGAGAGGACAAATTGTTACGAAAACCCAAATCCTTTGAAAGAGCTCTCTGTAAATGTTGTATATGTTTATTAGGAAGCTTAAAGAAATTAGTCACCCACATGGATTATGCAAATTTTGATAATATTTTACACAGTTTTTGAATTATGCAAGTTTTGATAATACTTTACACAGCTTATAGTGAATTTGTGTTGTAGTTAGTATTTCCAATGAAGTTTCTATACCTAAAGATAGGGTTGTAATGATCATGTAGAAAGTAAACTGTTTTGTCCTGAAACGTTTTTGATATACCAAACACTTTTGAATTTTTTTGAAGATTTATTTTTATTTATTTATGCATATAAGACTAGGGTGTGGGCCAGAGGTGTGGGGTAGTGAGAGGATTAACCAAAGACACAGTGGGGAGCAGAACAAGCAGATCCACTGAAATACACTGCTGAGGGGAGAAGCGGGCAAGACAGGAGAGGTCTACTTCATCATGTGGGCTAGTTCCCTGGCCAGGGATTGAACTCATGTTGCAACAGCTGGTGATAGCTTGACAGCACTGAGACTTAACCCCTCATGCCACCAGGGAGGCTCACCAAACCCTTTTGATATCCCAAAAGATCTATAAAACAAGGAGATATATAGACTATAGGTTAGTACTAAGATAATATGATGTAACCAAATCTGAACATTTCAAGACCTAATATTCAATTTTGTTTGTTTAGTGATCAATTAAAATAAAAAGGTTTTCTTTATTTATTAGAAAAAAAAGAAAAAGATTTTCAGATACCCAGAAAAGTAAATTTGGTATTATGCCTTGTACGAGCGATATGTTTTATAAAGTAAAAAGTTTAAAAATAAAGGAATAACTACATATACAACAAATAGATAAGTGAAAAGTAGAAAAGGACTACCTAACTTGGTATTTTACAAGATGAAATTCAAACCGGAAAGCACTGAAAGAGATGAAGAAAGAAAATTTACTAAGCTGAGTGGAAGTGTCAAAATGAAAATATAACGATTATTATTGTTTCAATACCACTGATACTTTCTTCTTAGAGAATATCCAGCTAGAAATGTAAGGAGGAATGGTATCAAACTAATAGTAAATACTTTACCATGTATTTTTTATCTAAGACAGATCAGGGTGTAGAGAGCTTAACAACATAAACTATAATGCAGATTTTGAAACAGTGCCGACAGCAGTGGCTATAACAGTGCTGTAGCCTCAAAGGACAATGCCCAGGTTGCGGACAGGCCTCTGTCTATGAGTTCTCATGAACGAGTACAATTACAAGATCACTCAGACTCAGGGGAAATGAAAAAACACTCTACGGAATGGTAGAAAATGTTCACAAATCACAAATCTGATAAAGGGTTCATATCCAAAATATATTAAAAATGATACAGCACAGGGGCCTCCCTGGTGGCACAGCAGTTGAGCACTGCACTGTGGAGTTGTTGGCAGTGCATGACGCAAGTTCGATGCCCGGCAGGGGAGAATCCCACATGGTGCAGCAGACCTCTCCTGCCTTGCCCGCTGCTCCCCTCAGCAGTGTGTTTCTGATCTGCCTGTTCTGCTCCCCACTCTGTCTCTGGTGAACCCTCTCGCCGCCCCACGCCTCTGGCCTGTACCCCAGCTTGTATGTGTAAATAAATAAATCTTTAAAAGCAAAAAGATACAGCTCAATAACAAAAAGAAAAAAAAAACAAATAATTTGATGCAAAATGCCTAAAATTCTGAACAGAATTTTCCCCCAAAAAAAGACATAAAGATGACCAACAGGTAGAAAAATATGCTCAAAATCACTAATAATCTGGAAATGCAAATCAAAACTATCATCTCATCCCTCATACACATATTACCTTGCATATTTGAAAGTTGTTAAGAGAATAGATCTTTAAAAGTTTTTATAACAAGTAAAAAAAATGTAGCTATATATACTGATGGATGTTAACTAGACTTATTGTGGTAATCATTTTGCAAAATGCACAAATATCAAATCATTATGCTATATACTTGAAAATAATATAATGGTGTATGTCAATTTATCAAAAAAAAAGACACTGCAAACAGTAAGATAATGGCATGATCAATGGAAAATAATTGAAATTCTAGAAGTAATCTCTTAAATTTATTATCAATTGATTTTTGACAATGGAGTCTAACAATTCATTTGGGGAAGAAATTTTTTTTAAAAATGGTATTGCATGACAAATTTCTCATTTCTATGAGAGAAAGAATGAAGTGATTTCAAACAACACACAAATACTTAAAATATATTATAGATTTAAAAGAGATAAAATTATGAGACTTAGAAAAAATATGAGTAAAACTTGATCCTTCAATTAGATGATTTTGTCTTCGATCTGATATTAGAATAACAATGGACAAAATAATAAAGATAAAATAAACTTCATCAAAATTACGAATTATGTGTTTCAAGTGACAATTACAGTCAAGTGCAGACAAGCTATGAAATAAAAGAAAATACTTGCAAATAATGTACATTTGATGAGACTTGTAACCAGAATACACAAATAACTCATCGAACAATAAAATGACAAACAATCCACTTTTAAAAATGGTCCAAATAACTGAATAGAAAGTTCCCTACGGAGATATATAAAAATTCAACAGCAAATATTTCAGTATTCCTAAAACTACATTAATATTATTTTAATTGTTACATACTCAACGATCCTCCGACATACTTTGAAGGCAGATTTTGAATTGTCTGTTATTTCCCCTACAATTTCAAGCATATTATTCCAATTGATTTCAACTTCTGCAATCTCTGGTGAGTGGGATTCTCGCTGTGATGCTTGCTTCTATTTAAGTTGCTTATATGAAGACTTTTAATATTTTGCATTTTGTTTGCGATTGTGAAGTGTCACTAGATAGAACCAGGGAGGAATTTTGACTCATCTTTCCAGTATATAGTATACTTTATTCTCTTAGAATACATATTTTGTTATTTCCAAAATTTTCCCATTTTTTATATTGTCCCTTCAGAGTCTAAGTTTTGTGGAAGACATAAAAAGAAAATGAAATTTGTGATTTAACTCCCTAATAAGCATGGATAGTCTACTTCTAAGAATCTGAGCCCAACACCAGTGAGTTTTCTCTTGATTTTTGATATATTTTTTCTTTATCTGGTACCTGGAAATTTGCTAATTCTCTTTGAGTTTCAGATATTGTTATAGTGAGCCTGTGGTATAAATTATTGTGTTTTATAGTAAATAAGTGACTGGTGTGTGAGTACTGTGGAGCGTAGAAGAATGCCCATGAGATTGTTGTACCACATACTGATTTTTTCCGTGTTATCTTTATTCATCCTCTAAGATTGCTATCTCTGAAGAAGTAGACTGTATTTGACCCTTCCTCTCTGTTCCTATGAGTTACTGCAACTCTGATATATATTATAGCAAGAGAACAATTTATTGCTTAAGTATGCACTGCCAAGTTACATTCTGTGAGGCATTTAAGCAAGTTCTTCTGTAACCTCACAAACATAAAATGATCTATTTACTACACACCTGAACCTGATCTTGCTTACATATGTGTATTTTAAGTTCCTAAGATAACTAATATTAAATAAATAGATAACAAGTAATATTGCAGAGATTCTATCTTAGAGAGAAATTAAGATGTAAAAATTATATCATATCACCTCAATAATCTTTATTTACATGGAGGTAGTCAATTTCTCAGGGATAGAGGTAAAGGTTCATTCATGAAGGATAATCTTAACTTCAAGATCAATTTAACGTCTTCTAAGTTTTTGACTTTGGTTATAGTTCAAGGAGTGTGATTTTTATTTTATTTTTTTATTGTCTCTATCAACAGTTACAGTTGGTCTAAAGGTAATAATTTCCTGGGCAGGAATCCAATTCTGTAACTATCGCTGCCAGCATGCCGATTCTCTATTGTATCTATAAGACACAGTAGGATCCATCATCATAAACTCAGAGTTTTACCATGACTATGTTCTTTTATTTTTTTTAAAGATGTATTTGTTTATGCATATACACTGGGGAACAGGCCAGAGGTGTGGGGCAGTGAGAGGGTTCACCAGAGACACAGTGGGGAGCAGAACAGGCAGATCAACAGAAATACACTGCTGAGGGGAGCAGCAGGCGAGGCAGGAGAGGTTTACAGCGCCATGTGAGGATCTCCCCTGATGGGCGTTGAATTCACATTGCCACTGCCAACAGCTCCACAGAGCAGCGCTTAATCGCTGCCCCACCAGGGAGGCCCCATGACTGTGTTCTAAAACTAAGGCACCGGAAACAAAGTTAACAAGGGGAAATATCCACAATAAATTTTTGAGATAAGCATTTTGAAATTTGCTGACCCAGGTATAATCTGCGCATTTCATGAAGGTTTGCCTATTTTAATGTGTCTCTTTATTTCTTGTATACATTCTGGATTGTTCTATATATTTTTTGACAAAATATTTTACTTTGTAGGGAAGTTCAAGAGACAAATGCCCCCTTTGACTAAGGGGTACAAGATGCACAGATCATACTTCTCTTTTCCATTCTATTAATATTCGTTTGAATTTCCTTTTCCCAGGCAGAGTACTTCCCTTGATTTCATTGTCCTTAGTAAATGTGAATAAAGCACTGTATGTGATTTGAAAAGGTTTTCTGAATTTAAGGAGATGGCATGTTTGAATACCCATTAATAATCTAAGGGAATTTTTTAAAAAGGTGTTAGAAAAGAGTAAGGAAAAAAGTTCAGAAAGATATCATCACTGAAGAAGCCTGACTTGGGGTTCACAAGGACTACCAACTAAGAGTGCACACATCAGTATGTCTCCTCCTGGGACACACAAAATATCAACTCAATAATTGTAACAGATTATTTAATAATATTCATTTCACAAAATGTAAATAGTTCAGTTTCTGTTGACTACATTTCTACTTTATTATGTAGGGGATTTCATGGTGAATCTAAACAGAGATACTTAGATGATGTTTAGAGTGCATATTTTGAGCAAGATGGAACGAGATTCTATGTGTTCACATACTGAAGGTGAACATGCACACACACACACACACACATAAAAATTAAAACTTTCGGAAGAAAGTATTTTCATGCCCCCCCCCCCCCGCTAAGGTCATGTTGTTACAGGACAGGGAGGGGGCACCCCAAAACCCCCAAACCTGCCCTTTCTAAATAAGTTCTGCCATCTACCACATCAAGACAATACATAATCTAGTGCATTAAAACCTTTAATGGAAAGGAACTTTAATACAATTTGTGTGCAATACAGAAAAGGGGAAGAATATAGTTTCCAAACCAAACACCAGAAGTTACCCATCCCCTGTGGGTAAATGCCCAAATAAGGTTGACTCAAAGCAGAGCCTCTGAGGCCCAAAATCCTGCCACAAGCCTAAGGCAACTTCTGGTGGGTACCCATGGAAAAGGGTCAGAAACAGCCAGACAAGTATGGAAGGAAAAGAGCAAAATCAAAATCAAGATAAAAAGTGCTATGTTAATCTCTCCATCGGTCTCTCACCCACATCTGTTTCAACCAGTCCAGGACCAAGAAGCATGTCTCTCTGCTCCACGTGCCTCTTCCAGGTCTCCTTCTGGCTCTCCATCCTCCTTCCTTCCTTTCCAGTCTCCTCTCCAGCTTCCTCCCCCCTGCTCAGCTCCATCCTCCCTTAGATGTGGCAGGGAACATGGAGCTTCCCCTTTCCTGGGGATCACGCTGTTACAATGACTGCTTCCTAATTTCAGAACACATATGCATGCAAAAACACTATCAAAGTAGTAATTTTTTATACTGCCATATTAAAAAAGTCAAATGATGTGAAAACTGAGTGTTGTGGTCCTTAGATTCACAAGCAAAGTCCAAGTTCCTTCTAAATTTTTGAAAATACCATGACAACCTCAGTTGATTGTTTATGCCTTCTTCCTTTTTCTTGCAAAAAGAGTATAAGTGATATATATTGTGGGTGTAACTGAATATTTTTTGGACATAATAATGCAGGATTTTATTTTGTAGTGAGGTTCAAGAGAAATATGCTCCTTTTGATGGTGATGTACAAGATACATACTGAAAATTTAGGTTTGGACAAATTTTATTAATCACATACAGATGTTAGGAGTGATCACAAAATTAAAAATATAAATAAAATCATTATTTTTAATGAAGACAATCAGTTCTATATTGTGATTTACTAAACCTAACCTTCAGTGTAAGCAATTAAAATTTTTATTTTAAAATATAGGTTATTGATCTGAGGACAATATACATTTGATCTATAATATAATGTAAACAAAAAAAACAAATTGACAATTATTTTTCATGATCTGGATCATCTTTTCAATATCTAGTTGATGTTCTAATTCATGAATTCCTTTCAAAAGCAGAAGGTGTCAAGTTTAAAGACTCTTGGTCTGGAAGTAAATGTTGTTAATAATATAGGTATTTCCCACTCCTAGTTATAAATGTGATATATATTTTGAGGAATTGCATACAGCTTTCCATAGTGGTTGGACCAGTTCACATTCCCACCAGCAGTGAAGAAGAGTTCCTTTTTCTCCACATCCTTTCCAGCATTTGTTGTTGCCTATTTTTAATGTGTGCCATCCTCACGGGTGTGAGGTAGTATCTCATAGTGGTTTTGATTTGCATTTCCTTGATTATAAGTGATGTTGAGCATTTTTTCATGTATCTGTTGGCCATTTGCTTTTCTTTTTTGGAAAAGTGCCTTTTGAGCTCTTCTGCCCATTTTTTGACTGGGTTACTGGCTTTGTTTTTGTTGAGTTGTGTGAGTTCCTTGTAAATTTTTGTTATCAGTCCTTTATCAGATGTATTGCTTCCATACGACCCAGCAATCCCACTGTTGGGAATTTACCCAAAGGACACAAAAACACTAATCCGAAAGGATACATGCACCCATATGTTCATTGCAGCATTGTTCATAATAGCAAAGGTATGGAAGCAACCCAGATGTCCAAAAATAGATTGGATCAAGAAGATGTGGTACATATACACAATGGAATACTATTCAGCATTCAAAGAAGATAAACACATGCAATTTGCAGTGACATGGATGGAATTAGAGGGGATCATACTCAGTGAAATAAGCCAGAAAGAAAAAGAAAAATATTGAATGGTTTCACTTATAACAGGACTATAGGGAAATCAAATAGGAGAGAGACACTCAGAGGGTGGGGGGTGGCGGGGGGAGGGGAGGATAAGGGCACAAAATGGAATAGAAAAGAACACAAGGGACCATGGAGATGGATCATGGGTGAATTGGTGGTGGGCTACCCAAGGGAAATACAAAATGTAAAAGACATAAATAATAATAAAAATATATATTATAAAAAAAATAAATAAATGTGATATATATTTCCCATATCTTAACATTTCTTGAAATCAAATCAGGTAAATTGACTAATGGAAATGCACACAGACTGAATGAAAAGGTACAGTAACTTTTTTTTCCATCTAAAATCCCTTTTAATAGGAAACCTGGAGGAACTAGGCCGACTTTCTCAGTTGAAGAGATGCAGCTCAAAAAGTCTAATAGGAACAATTCTTAGCATTCAAAGAGTTGCAGGAAAGAATCTCAGAGAACTACAGAAGTCTCTCTTGAGTATTATTCAGGTAACTACTGATTGATGTGTAAGGAAGCCACACCTCAGATGGAGAGAGAACCACTGAAAAGATGGCTAATACCATTATCTAAAATCACACAATGGCTACAACAGTGTGGGCAGTGTTGGCAAAGAGGAGAATAGTTGATGTAAGTAGCAGCATGCATACTAACATTGCTAATATTTCTCAATAAAGTCATCTGTGAGTGTGAATAGATATCCAAGAATCACAGTTATTTAACAAGACCAAGTAGTGTGAAAACTAGGAAAAAGATTAAAAATGAAATGAACTAAATCAGGAAACTGAAAATAATTAAAATTAGAATTCATATCTAGAAAGAATAGCAAAAAAAAAAAAACAGTAAAGGAGATATGAGTCAAGAACAACTTTTTATACACAAGAAATAATCATCAGTCTTAGAAACAATACATGTGTACCAAGATGCATGTGTGAAGACTGATGGTATGAAAGCATTCTTATATGAGGAGAGGGAATAATTGAAGACTTTTATTTGTTTATATGCATCAAATTCCCGTAGAAAATAACAATGGAAATATAAATTCTGCCATTTTTTTCTGAAAGTATTTAAGAGCAATAAAAGATAACATGAAACAGAAATACAAATTAAATTATTGTTGAAGCCAGGCAATATTTAAATTTCCAAATGCAAAATTTCAAAATGGCCAACAGCAGAAGGAAAATAAAAATCAATTACACTCATTTTAGCGAACTGAGGAAGAAGATCTGAAAAAGCAGCTAGAAGACATTGTGAATACAACTTTGGAAAAATGAGTTGAGAGAGCTTCCTGGAGACAAGGTACCCTGAGATGTCACATTTGCAATAACAGAGTTGCTTTGAGAAACTGGCAGTAAAATACTTCCTTGGATCAATTTGGCTCCACAGAACAAAAGGGTGGAGCCAAATGACTCAGAGATAAGTCATATTTGTAAAATGCCAATTGCTTTGGCCACATGGGGAAAGGAATAAATAATTCAACCCTGAAAAGCCTATGCAACTGCTCTCTTCACTGGGAAGGTTTCAGGTGTGAGCTGATATCAATGCACTGCACCTATCCCTCTTCAAATGGCACAAGATCACATAGATATTAATCCCTTAAATTGGGCTACATGCAACCTCTTTCTTTGACATGAGAGAGTGAGAAATATCTTTATTCCCACATGTTTGGTGGGGTGCATAGGGGAGTGGAATTTGCAATGCATCAATCTCCCATATAGTGTCTTTCTGCAATCTTTACCCCCACTATTTTAGCTTTGATATGGAAAGCAGTTTAGGATTTATGAGAAGTGTAACTGAATTTTATTTACCTTCTTTCAGTTAATCCCCAAAGGTGTTTTATTTCATAGCTAACTTTGGCTTATTATACCTTTGGCTTGTAGTATCTTGGTGCCTTTATAAATTCAATTTCTGATGGGACAGATAGAAGCATAATGAATATAAACTATTGGGAGTATTCTATTTCTTAGGTGGATGGTGGCAGTTTAGATGTCTTATTTTATAAAAAACTAAATGATTTAAAGAGAAACATCAGTTTTTCAAAACAGGAAGTTTCACTTTTATATTTAATAATAAAGACTTTTGTGAGATATCCCAAAAACAGGTTGAGGAAAAGTAGGCATTTGACTATGTAAGCATGTGGGAGGATTTATCATAAATTGCATCTGTGAGGTAACTCTGGGGCATTAGACTGAGAATCTAGATACACAACGGGACTTTAGAATAACACAAAAGTCTTAGGAACAACCCAGATATAGTGGGGAATATGATTCCCTCCCCTGCATTCAGCCACTACCATTTGAATAACAGAAGTTTGATTTAAGTGGGATTGTCCTCAGCTGTATTGCTCTTTCAACATCACGAAGCTACAGTGATTCTTTTAAGGCTGAGTGTCAGGCCCACACTTAATATCATCAGCAGGTAATCTAGATATCCTGAATGTTCACGGGTGACCTGTTTGATTTTGTAATGAGCTGACACTTTTTTATGAAGTAAAGGTAGAGATTTTTGTGCAGGTGTTGAGCCTATGATCTTATAAAATACTAAGACTTATTATGTAGCTATATTAAATGAAATTTTATAATTTAATTATGAAATTGGAACAGAAAGAACCAGAAGATATAATAGAAGAAATTACTTACTGATGTCACTGACCTGAAATGTCAAATCACAACTCTTTATCACAGGAGTCAGAATTTAATCCTTCTAGTATCAATTGGTTTTTTGTACTTTAAGATTTAAAAAAAAAAAAAAAAAGCCTGCCATAAGTTTCCCAAATATTGTAGTTCGCCTAGAATTTGATGAATTCTGGGTCTGTCAGTAGCCATTCCAACTGATAACTTGAAATGATAGCGTTTAGTCACTGAAATCTATGATAATGAGTTTCATTACTTCCACTTCTTGCAGTCATGTTGGAAGTGAATGTAGAAAGGACGTACAAACAATTGATACAATGGTGATTATGTACTCAAATTTGGCTCAGAAATAAGGTAGTGGAGTGTGGGGAAAAGAGAAAAATAAATAAAAACAGCATATGGTTTTTGAAAATTAAGAAATATGGTCTTCGGCTTGAGATTATATTGCTATATCAAGGTGAGGAAATTGAGCATTAGATATTTTATTTAATTCTCTCAAGGTCATTTACTAGAAAAGTAGATCAAAGCTCAAAAGTCATGTTTATCCAACCCCAACATATCACTTTCTTTTCTATAAAATGAGTGTCCTGGAATTAGGAATATTTCAGCACTCCTGAACAAATACATTTTAGGTCTACATAGAAATGATCCCTCATCTATTACCTACTGAGTCCTTCCATCTTTGGAAGTTGATTTTTCTCTTTTACTTCTTAATATGTTATAAGATGGAGATCATCAGCAGTTCCAACACTGTTCTCTGAATGGTCTGATGTTATTTATTTAATGAGTTCTTTCATAAGGAAGAATTTTACCAGAATAGAATGTCAAGATCAGAGGTAGGATGATGTAATCTGGTAGGGACAGCTGGTCAGTTTGTGAACATTCTGGTTCACCTTGCTGTTATCAACTCTCAAATAAACTGCTTTTAGTGTTTTTTTTTTTCTTTTGCCTTTCCTTGGATCTTCTATACTTCCTTTATACATATGCTGTTAACACCAGATGTTGTTAAATCTGATTTTCTTATTTGATATATGAATTTTTTTTATTTTTTTGAACTGCTGCCAGCACAGCAAAATTCAGAGTAATCTTTCACATCTGAACAGCCCAGATGCAATTTGAACAGCATGTAGACTGTGACATGAATTCAGTTTCTTTGAAGTTAATTGTCAGTTCTTAGAGCAGTAGTAAGTACAGAATAGTCAGCAAAATGCTGCAATCACCATCATTAAAGAATTTTGAATAACTGCCTTTAGATGCAGCATAGAGTTTACTGATGTGAGGGAGAAAAAAGATCATTTCAGTATACAGGACAGTTATCGTGGTACCATAGCCATATTCCTAATTTTACCTTAAGGTGTGACTTTGTGAAAGAAACTGCACAGAACTGGTTCTATTGTCATATTCTACTGATGTTTGTAGCAAGAAAATGACAGAGTGACACTATCATGCAAGCCATGCATTGTTTTTACTAGTAATTCAAGAGACTCCATTATTAAGTATGTAAGTTAAATGACTCCAGGAGGAGACAATTTTTTTTTATTTGCAACAACCACATAAGGAGGAAACTCAGTCCTAAGATAAGAATTCTGTCCATTAGGTAATGACAATGCTTTCTGCAGCTATAACAGTACGTAGACAGAGGCAAAACTGAAAACAGAATAGATGCTCCTGTCAAATCTGGAGCTCCCACTCAGAAAATACAAGACTAGGGCCTCCCTGGTGGCACAATGGGTTAAACTCAGCTTGGTAAGCCAGAGCTGTGGAGCTGTCAGTGTCTGCAGAGACAGTTCGATGCCAAGGAGATTCCCACATGGTGCAGTAGACCTCTCCTGCCTCCCCCGCTGCTATCCTTAGCAGTGTATTTCAGTAGATCTGCCTGTTCTGCTCCCCACTCTGTCTCTATTAAAACCCTCTCACAGTCCCACAACTCTGGCCTGCACCCCAGCTTGTATGAAAAATAAATAAATATTTGGAAAAATAAAAATGCATATTTAAAGAAAAAAAGGAAAATACAAGAATAATTGTGAGGTCAAATATAACAAGGGAATTAGATGACAATACTACTAGCTGTAAGAATGTAAACACTTTCATAAAAATATTTATTTTTACTAAATTTAAATTTTATTTATTTTTATCTATTTATTTTATTAAATTTACTTATATTTATATATTTATGCATATAAGAGCTGGGGTGTAGGCCAGACTGTGGGGTGTGAGAGGATTCACCAGAGACAGAATGGGGGGCAGAACAGGCAGATTGACTGAAATATGCTGCTGAGGGGAGCAACTGTGAGACAAGAGAGGTCTGCTGAGCCATGTGGGCTAGCTCCCTGGCTGGGGATTGAACTCATGTCGCAGTGGCTAGTGATAGCTTGATAGTGCTCAGACTTTAAATCTGAGTCCCTCATAAAAAAATTTAATTCATAGAGAATGAATTGAACTTTCATGTCAGTGTCATCAATATAATGTCTCTGAGAAATCTTGTTTGCATGATTGTATGCATGTTTGCATGATTGTAGTCAAATACATGATTTATTTATCCTGTAATTTGACTGATATCTTGTATTACCATATAGGTAATATATCCTAAAGCCAATGGTAAGTATTCACTCAAAATTTTCAATTCATCTGTTCATATTTTGCTCATTTGGTTACATGCCTGTTTGATACTGTAATGAGCTGACACTTTTATGTGCCTGTAGACAACCCATTTTATAATGGCAGGGCTCTAGTTTCAATGTTTATTCAGTGCTTATTCAGGTTATCTCATTTTAACCTTTCAACCTACTTGTGAATTAAATGTTACTATCCATCTGGTTTCCAGATTAGAAGAGACAGTTAGGTTAATAACTTATGCAAATACAAACTACTAATGTGGAAAGTGGGAGCTTCTGTTTATGAAATGCAAATTTGATAACCAGGGCTCACCTCCTTATGCTCCTCTCAGTAAGATGACCTTCATCTCCTTCCAAGTAGGCCTTCTAGATTTTTAAATAATTTATTAGTGCACAAAAGTTTCAAAGAAGGGATATATGCGATCAAGTAATTTATATTTTATCATTTCACTTTACTTTGTAAGCCAGATGATGTTAGATGATGAGTTATAAAAATAAGAAAAACTTATCATAGATTTTCACAAACATAGTAGGAAAATTCTATAACCCTGTAATACACATTTTTTTCCTTGTTACACACACCCTGAATTTATCACATCTATTGCATCAATTATTAACATATGCCAATGGCTGATTTGTATCATTATTCAAAATGTACTTATTGAAAACTTATGATGGACAAGACCAAACATCATTTCTGAGTTTAGAACTTTATGTTCTTACATATGCAAAGATGAATTTCTTTCACTTCCATATTTCACAAATCAGATCTTATTCTCTTCTCCATTGAATACAGTGAATTTTAAAGTTTAAATAATAGAAAACTAAGTTTACTCTTTCTGTTATCTAATGAGAAATGGAATTTTTATTTGAAAAGTTGATTATGAGATGATACTAGGACCATGACGTGATATGAAATAATGTGATATCTGTTGATACAGCCACAATATAATCTGTTTCTTGGAAAGAAGTTGAAATATAAAAGTTGTACAACTGAATATATGAAATGCTACATACAATGACATTCCTCTATCCTCTCCGTGGTCCTCTATCTTCTCTGTATTCAACTCTAATGGTCACAGAAGATGATTTTTCTCTGCTGCAGTTTTCTCTCCAATACTTGTGTCCTTGCAATAGAAAATGCTTCTTGGGAATTACTGAATCTTTTTTTTTTTATTTATTTATACATACAAGCTGGGGTACAAGCCAGAGCTGTGGGGCGGCGAGAGGGTTCACCAGAGACAGAGCGGGTAGCAGAACAGGCAGATCAGAACTACACTGCTGAGGGGAGCAGCGGGCGAGGCAGGAGAGGTCCACCCCACCATGTGGGACTCTCCCCGGCCGGGCGTCGAACTCGTGTCGCCGCTGCCGACAGCTCCACAGCGCAGCGCCCAACCGCTGCGCCACCGGGGAGGCCCGGGAATTACTGAACCTTGATTAAAAGATGCACTTATATATGTCAAATTTAACATGTCCAAATTTATTTCTACCACAAATTCACAAAGAGCTGATTTCCAATACTTTCATTGAAATGCTTTTTTTCTGTATTGGAAAATCTATTTGTTATTTCATAGCCTGTACATATTTTGAAATTATAATATTTTTCAAAGTTTCCATAATATGTGAATATGTATTTGTATGTGTGTGTGTGTGTGTGTGTGTGTGTGTGTGTAAGTTTTTTTGGGGTGTGGGAGGGTATATATATATGTATGCTACCTACATTCCTAGATACTCAGCCACTGCATCAGGAGCAGGTTTTAGTGGTGTTAGACTATGATATCTGAAATAGTGTTTGCACTGTGGGCAGAGTGCTGGTGTCCACTAGGACTTCAGAATTGTTGTGGTTGGTGCACCTTTTTTTCGTTCCACTTGAACCATTAATGTGACTTCAGTTTACACTTTCTGATTGGTATCCAAAGGTAAAGCATTTCATAAAGTGAAGAAGGTGGGGAGGCTAAGGCAAGATAGTGACAGAGTGAAGTCACTGGGCTAACTTCATCAACATATATGTAGATTAAAGCAGAGCAAAGTAAAAAACTCTAGGAGAAATACATATATATACACAAACATACATATATACATGCATACACATACATACATATGTATATATACATATATGTATGTATATACGTGTGTGTGTGTGTGTATTACAGGACATTCTAAGAGTAAAATTCAGAGGAAGAAGGGGACCCCACTGAGCAGTAGAACTGGCCAAGAAGGTAGCCAGCTATGGAGGGATAGTGAGCCCTGCTAGGCAAGCAGCAAAGTGGAACTGGCAAAACATTTAAACTGTAGCACTTGGCATACTTTAAAGGGCTAAAAGCCCCATAATGGCACCTAAAAACAACCCTCTACAATGCATACTGCCGACCTCAGCACAGAACCCCATAAACTCCTGAGTAGGTCCTGGAAGCAGACCCACACAGTAGGCCTCCTCAGACACTGGGGCAGATGTCAGCAAGTTCCAGGGCAGATGCTTGAAGCAGGCCATAGGCAGTAGGCCTCAGCACATATAAGTGAGACTGAGGATGGGATTTGGAAGCACTGCTGAAGTAAACACCTCCACCCCCACAAACTCCAGCACCTACAGGGATGGTCCTGGAAGCAGATCTTATACAGAAGGAGCTCTAAGCCTCAATGAGCCCCAACCTACATCTTGGAAGCAACCTTACTAGCAGGATACCCCCGCAGAACTCAGTGAACTGCAGGAGAGTCTGGAAAAAGCCTTCACCTTGGTAGACCCTGGCAGATCTCAGCAACTCCCAGGACACGACCAGAATGCAGATCACCAAAGTAGACACCTATGAATCTGGTAGGATCCTGAAGCAAACCAGACTCGGTAGGTCCTGGAAAGCAGTGTAGACAGCCCTACCAAAATGAGTAGATACGGTATAACCTGGAAGAGGCAACTGCAGGACCAGGTCTCCATGGACTACATCTTTGGAGCAATAAATAAGAAGAATGCTGTTCAAACAGATAGCGTCTTGGATAGGATAGGAGTGAGGCTAATTCTCCCTTGGTTTTATACATACACACACACACACACACACACACACACACACACGGAAGCCATAAGAGCCAAAATAAATAAATAAATAGTTAAAAATTCAACAATATGAAATAGGGATACCTCAAGTAGCAAACAGAAAAAATATAAACAGAAAAAATATAGCAAATGGAAATATGGGACCTCACATAAGTATAACATCACAAAATGAGATAATTCTCCAGAATCTAGTTAGAACTGCTTAAATAGAGAAATCCAAATACATCGAAGAAAACTTAGAAAGACATGTCAAAGTAACACAAGAGAACTCAGAAAAGCTAATCCAGGAGATAAGACAAAATTCAGAAAATCAAATTATGAGGTCAGAAACAAAACTAATGAATAGAAGATAAAAATTGAAGCTTTAAATATTGGGGGGAAAAAAGTTCAGGAGGCAAAGAGCTCAAAAGTTGGATTAACCAGTCTCGAGAAGGCCATGGGAGTAGAATAGATCAAATGAAGTCTAAAATCACAGAAATTGAAGATAATAATGCACTACAGACCTAGGTGTAAGAAGAAATAGAAACTAGAAGTAAAAAGAAATAAGTAAAAAAGAGGCAAATCCAGAAATATCTGAGACCTTTATGAAAGTCCAATAAGAATAACAGGTATCCCAGAAAGAGAAGAGAAAAAGAGGGGAACTGAAAGTCCATTCAAGAAGAAAACTTCCCTTACAAGGGGATGGAATTAAATAACAATGCACGAAGCTAAAAATAACAAAACAAACAAAACACCTGGCTGTCTACATGCAAGGAGAAATACACCAAGACACGTAACAGTTAAAATAGCAAGGGTTAAATACAAAGAAAGAATGAGGTAGCAAGAGGGGAAAAACAGGTAACATAAAGTATATCCATCAAACTTACTTCACAGTAGAAACTCCACAACAACGAAAAACATGAAATGATGTATCAAGTATTCAAACATAAAAACTGAAGTGAGGGGCCTCCCTGGTGGCACAGCGGTTGAGCACTGCGCTGTGGAGCTGTTGGCAGCGCGCGATTGGAGTTCAACGCCCAGCCTGGGAGAATTCCACATGGTGCGGCAGACCTCTCCTACCTCACCCGCTGCTCCCCTCAGCAGTGTATTTCTGATCTGCCTGTTCTCCTCCCCACTCTGTCTCTGGTGAACCCTTTTGCCAACCCACGCCTCTGGCCTGTACCCCAGCTTGTATGCATAAATAAATAAATCTTTAAAAAAAAAAAAAACTGAAGTCAAGAATTCTATATCCTGCAGCACACTCCTTCAGATACAAGGAAGAAATAAAGGACTTCCCAGACAACAAAACCTTAAGAAGCTTGCAAGACCGCACCTACCAAAAAAAAAAAAAAAAAAAATTAAAAGAAGAACTCCTAGCTATAGCAAAGCAAAAATTACCCAGGAAAAGAATTAAATAAGGAAATAAATATTCAATAGAACCAAGAAACTAAACACAAAATGGCAATGGCAAATACTCATATATCAATAATCACTCTAAACGTAAATGGATTGCACCTGCCAATCAAGACAAAAAATGGATGACTGTATTTAAAAAAATAATATTTTGTCTCCAGGTGACCAATTGCAATTCCAAAGATAAACATAGTTTCAATATAATGGCTGCAACATATCCTACAAATAGGACTCCCCCAAAGGCAGAGAGAAGCATGCATAGATCAGATAAAATTAATCTCAAGTTACAAATAGTAACAAAAGACAAGGATCAACATTATATAATGATTATTGGATCAATAAATCAGGGATATATACTACTCATCAATACACATGCACCAAATGCAGGAGCACCGACATAAAAAAAAATTAAAAAAAAAATTAAAAAAGAGACATTGCTCACAATGTCTCTCAATACCCCCCACGCAACAATAGACAGATCAACCAGATCAAATTTTAACAAGGAAATAATAGTTTTAAATAACATTATAGAGATGATCCTACCTACTGGTTATTTAAAAGGCACTATATCCCCCAAAAGCTGAGTACACATCATTCTCAAGTATAAATGGGGCAATCTCCAGAAAAGACCACATGTTGGGTCACAAAACAAGGATCAGTAAATTTAAGATAGAAATCACATGAAGTATCTTTTGTGAACACAATGGTATTAAACTTGAAATCAATCACAAAAAGAAATCAGGAGAAAACTCAAATTTATTGAGATTGAACACAATACTAATGAATGACTATTGGGTTAATGAGAAAATCAAAGAAGAAATGAAAAATTATCTGAAGATAAATAAAAATTAAGACATGACCTACCAGGACATACAAGACACAGTAAAAGCAATACTAAGAAGGAAGGAAATAGAGTAAATGCCCATATCACAAGACTTTTTAAAAAAAAATAGCCCAAATAAATAAATAAATAATCTATCATCACGTATCAAGGTACTTGAAGAAGAGGCACAAATGAAACCAAAGACCAGAAGAAGGAAGGAAATTATAATTATCCGAGTGGAATAAATGAAATAGAAGTCAAAATAGTTTAAAATTCAATGAAAACAAAAATTTGTTCTTTGCAAAAATAAAAATGATAAAACTCTAGCTAAAGTCATTAACAAAATGAGGAAGGAAACTCTACTAAATAGAATCAAAAATGAAAGAGAAATTACCACAGACACTTCAGAAGTTCAAATAATCATGCAACTATTAGGAACATCTTAATACTAGCAAATCAGAAACTCTGGAAGAAATGAACAATTTTAAGATGCATAAAATTTCCAACTTTAACAATTCAATTTAAAAAATATCGAAAATATAATCAAAATTATTGGAAAAATAAACCAAAAGCCCAGGACCATATAGTTTTAATAGTGAGTTTACCACACCTAGAAAAGGAACTGGTACCAATCCTTTTCAAATTCTTCAAAAAAAGAGGTAGAGGGAATGCTCCCAAACACATTTTCGGAGGCCCATATTACTCTGATATTAAGAGCAGACAAAGACATCACAAATACACAGACACACTCACACACACACAAACACACACACACAGAGCAATAACAATACCACTACAGACAAATATCACTCATGAGCACAAAAGATCAACAAAATATTAGTCAACCAAATTCAACAATACTTTAAAACAATTATGAATCATGGCTAAATGAGGTTTATTCCAGGGATAGATGCATGGTTCAACATATGCAAAGTGATCAATGTAATTTACTATGTCGACAAAAAGAAAAAAATTATGCGATGATATCAATAGATGCAGAGAAAGCATTTGACAAGTCTAGCATCCATTTACAATAAAAATTCTTAGTCAAATGGAGATAGAAAGACCATATTTCAATACAATAAAGGTCATATATGCTAAACACACAGCTAGCATCTCTATGCTACTCTATGGTGTATGCTACTCTTTTCCTCTAAGATCATGTAAGTGAAAAGGATGCCCTGTAACACTAGTATTGTTCAATGTAATATTGGAAGTTTGAGTGAAAGTAATCAGGCAAAAGAATTATATAAAATTAATCCAAATTGGAAAAGACAAAGCAAAGCTATCACTATTTGCAGATGACATGATTATATACATAATTCCACTGAAAACTATTAGAAACAACCAATATAGTAAAGTGGCAGACAATGAAATCAACAAACAAATGTCTGTTGCATTCCTATATACAAATAATAAAGTAGAAGAAAAAGAAATTGAGACTAGAATTCCATTTATAGTAGCATCAAAAGTCTTAAATATCTAGAAATAAACCTAACAAAGGAAGTGAAAGACCTATTCACTTAAATCTATTGCACATTGTTAATGGAAATAGAAGACATAAGGAAATGGAAATATATGTCATGTACATGAGTTGAAAGAATAAGCATTTTAAAACTGCTCATCTTATCCAAAGCAATGTACAGATTATCCCTATCGAAATTTCAGTAGAATTATTCAAAGAAATAGAACAATCATTATTGAAAATTATATGGGACCACAAAAAACCCTGAATAATAGCCAAAGCAATCTTGACCAAAAAAAAGAAAAGAAGACGAGGAGGAAGGGAAATACCATGCTCCCAGATTTTAAATTGTTCTACAAGGCTATAGTACAAAAACAAGACAGCACTGAAATAAAATTAGACACAAAAACCAATGGACTAGAGCTGAGAACCCAGAAACAAACCCACACTTAAATCACAGTTAATCTATACCAAAGTGCATAGATTATACAATGAAGAAAGAAAAGTCTTTTCAAGAACTGATTTTGGGAAAACAGAACAGCCTATTCAAGAGAATTAATCTATATCTCTCATATACAACATACACAAATATTAACTCAAAATGGATTTAATACTTAGATGTAAGTCCTGGTTCCCTAAAACACATAGAAGGAAACATAAGCAAACCATTTTGGGCTAGACTTCTGAGCTATCTTTAAGGAGTCTACTCTAATGGCAATGAAAATAAAAACAAAGATAAACAAATGGGACTACATCAAACTAAAAATCTTTTGCACAGTGAAAGAAACTATCATTAAAACAAAAAGACCCTACTGAATGGGAGAAAATATTTGCACACTACACATCCAGCAAGGTGATAATATCCAATATTTTCAAAGAACTCATACAACTGAATGAAAACAAAACAAGTAACCCAACCAATAAATGAACAGAAGAGCTAAATAGACACTTCTCCAAATGAGACATGTAAGTGTACATAAAAATCTGAAAAAAGTTCAGCATTACTATCATCAGCAAAATAGCCAAAAAAAAAAAATACATTGTATAAAAAAGTACATGATGTATCATTGTAGTTTACAATGATATATATACTACATCACTTTGGTGAGAATGGCCCATATCAAAAACAAAAACCAAAAAGGGCAGAAATAAGAAATGTTGGTGAGATTGTGGAGGAAATGAAACCCTTGTACATATGTGGCACATACACTTAATGTAATACTACTCAGCTATAAAAAAAATGAAGTATTGTCATTCACAAAAATATGGATGGAAAGGGCTTATTCTAAGTTAAAAAAGTCAGAAAGTGAAAGACAAATACCCAATTATTTCATTCATATGTGGCTGATAGAAAAACAAAACACAGGAAACAATAAAACTAAACCAATAAAGGGCTTTGGCTTCCTCGCCCCTCCGTGGCCTGGATCCACTGGCCTGGGAGTCCCACTTTATTTCTGTTCCTTTTCTCTAATAAACTTTTTCTTTTGCTAAACAAATAAACAACAACAAAAACAAAACAAAACAAAACAAACAAAAAAAGCCTTGAAATTTGTCTGCAGAATTGAGGCTGCTAGCGAGTTGGGGAATGTGGGAACAAAGACCTAATGGGGCTTATGATCTCTTATAAAGTGATAAAGGGAGCTTTGAAGGTTACTGTGGCTTGGTATTCATCTAAGGAGGTGCTGATTTATTCCAAAAATTATACATATCACAAATCAGCATTATTTCAATAATAAAAACAAGATGAAACACTAACACTCATTTCTTACCCTTGTGAAGATTAATATCTGTATCTAAATTCAGATTTAGTAATATAATCTAATTATAATTAGTAACCTAATGCATATTTACTGTAATTAAGCTCTCCAAATTTCAAGAATTCAATCCATTTCATTGTTGTACATTCAAGGTATTTCTTCTGGACAGAAGTCATTGTCAATTTATACACTATAAACTTTTTCTGATACAGCATGGATGGAGCTAGAAGGGATTGTGCTCAGCACAATAAGCCAGAAGGAAAAAGAAAAATATTGGATGGTTTCAATTAAGGAAGAATATAGGGGAACCAAATATGGGATCTAGGGGGAAAATAATAACAATAAAACAAAATAAAACAAAACAAAATTAACAGGCAACTATAAATCAGAGACATTCTGTGGCGGAGGGGCAGGGAGAGGGATCAAAACGGGAGGGAAGAGCACAAGGGACTATGGTGATGATTCACAGGTGAATTAGTGGTGGGAATTCTGTGGGGCTACAACTAAGAAAGCAAATATTGTACAAAATGAAGAATGTTGTAAAATATATATTAATTACATTAAAAAAATGCTCATCACTTTTCATTAGGGAAATCACCATCATATGCACTGTAATAAAATTATTTTATTAATGCATTGCTACCCTAAGAACTTAAGTTAGTGATGTGATGAAAAATTTTATTTTATCGAGGGAATTGCAATTAGTTATATCAATGAAGTCAAAGGTATTGATGGAGGTAAAAGTAGTCTCAGAATCAATATTCTGAACTAAATAATTTATAGCATAGATAATTTCTATTCTTTTTATTAATTCAGTTTATTATATGACATTATCTTCCATAAAAGGAGAACAAAAATACTCTATGTAAATGGGTAGCTGTGAAACTTAGTGAGTTCTGTTTATAAGCCAGTAAATAAAATGAATTGTTGCCAAAAACAAACTACGTACTTGGTAAAACTCTTACCTTAGGGGACACAGTTTCCCAGTTGAACCTGGAAAAATTTATATCATACAGAATTAATTTCTCTGACTCAGTAAGACATTTTCTGGTTGGAAAATGATGTTAGTTAGAGCACAGAGCATGAAAACACAGAAGAATTTATACTTACTATTTTTAAAGAAAATTTAATGTATAGACTTAGAAATATGGAAATAAAAGCCTTGTTATAGATTTTCTAGTCTGTTGGTGATTCTCTTATTTATCACTGGAGATATTTTAATGTAATTTTCTTTGTATAAACCCATGTTCTGAAAGGTTTTAAAGTATATTTCTTTTAAATACCTGTATAAGAGTAAATATTTATAGTTTATTAATAAAGAACATTTTGAATTTGAACTGATCTTTCTAAGACAACCTTGGGCCTCCCCGGTGGTGCAGCAGTTAAGTGCTGCGCTGTGGAGCTGTCCGCAGCTGCGATGTGGGTTCGATGCCTGGCCAGGGAGTTTCCCACATGGCTCGGCAGACCTCTCCTGCTTCACTTGCTGCTCCCCTCAGCAATGTATTTCCATCGATCTGCCTGTGCTGCTCCCCACTCTGTCTCTGGTGAACCCTCTAGCCACCCCATGCCTCTGGCCTGTACCCCAGCTTGTATGAATAAATAAATAATTCATTAAAAAAAATATATATATATATGTATTTCAACTTGAAAAAAAATATTTCTATCAGAAAACAGCACATACAATTGCCATGAATACATATGTAGATCTCTGGTGGCCCAGAGTTTGGGCTGATATGCTTTGGGGGAATGAAGTAATGGAGAGCACAGAGAGTTAATAATGTGAATCCTCACTTGTTAAGTGTCAGAAAGGGAATTGTTTCTATTTCTTGAAAGAATTACAGTGGTTATTAAACTTCCTCTTTCTTGAAATTTATGTGTAATTTATAGTCTCTTATATGTATGTTATATTCCTAAATTGTGAATAATGATAATCTGTATTATATTATATTAAAACATTATTGATATTTATATCACAATATTACTATTTTAATGATCCCTCCTATTAGGGAATTTGATTAATTTTATATTGTATTAACCACTATTAGTAGCATCCTAGAGTTTAAAAAAAAGTACAAAAAAAGTAATTAAAATCCAAATTATATAATTCCTAAATTAAATTTGTGTTACTGGTCACAAGAACTACAGGATAACACTAGAACATGCAAATGCAGGTTAGCACTTTTGTTTACACCATAATGCTCCACAAAGATCTATAGCAGTGGGATATTTTTAGTACAAATAAATCTTATAAACCTTTCAATCTCCTATTATTTTTTTTTCCAGTATCATACTATGGTGTAGATAATGCTAAAAACAGTTGGACAATCGGTTAATTGGACAGACATGTGCATGGTTAAGTAACTCATTAAGTGGATAAATAAAGGGATATTAGATATCTAGAGAGCTAGCTGGGATGGATGGATAGATGAACAGGAAAAGAGATAATAAGTTCTTATATAACAAATATAATAATTTAGGAAAATTGTGAATTTTACAAAAGTAAGAACTGATTGTGTAACAGGGTGGTCCCCAGGAAAAAGGGTGTGTCCCAGGTTCCCTGTCCCACCCAAGATAGGGTAGATCTGAGCAGCATATAAAAAGCTGAAGAAGAGAGACAGGACACACACAGAGGAGAAAGAACACACAGACAGAAGACAGGAAGAGACGGAAGAAGGATGAAAAGCTAGAAGAGGCCCAAGGAGCAGAGAGACTTGTAAAGAAACTGCACTGGCCTGGACTGATTGAAACAGATGTGGGTGAGAGACCCACGGGGAAGTTAATGATGGCTATGTTGATTTTGGTTTTGATTTTGTTCTGTTCCTCTCAGAGTTGCCACACTGTTTCTGATCCTTTTGTATGGGTCCCTGCCGAAAGGTATTTTGGTGCCTCCCAGAATTGTCTGGCTGTTTCTGACCCTTATTTGTGGGTCCGTGCCAAAAGCTGTTCTAGATTTGTGACAGGCTTTCGAGACTTGCTTTGTGCCATTCCCATTTTGGTGGACTTTTACCCACGAGGAGTTGAATAACATTGGGTGCTTGACTTAGAAAATATATTCTTTGTCTTCTCTATCTTTTCTAATTGTATTAAAGTTTCTTTCCACAAAAGGTCCTATATGTTTTGTATTGATGTGGCAGATGGCAGAACCTATTTAGAACAAGGCAGGTCTGGGGTTTTGGGGGTGCCCCTCTCCCTGCCCTGTAACAATTAGTTACATAAAATAGTTGGAATCAACTTATCATTTTATTATTATTACTATTATTATTATTATTATTGTTATTATTGTATTTTGTCTAAGAAAGTTTATGTCTCCTTTGCTTATAAAGGATAATTTCACTGGATATAAAAATAGATGTTGATGCATGCTTCTGCTTTTAGCACTAAATAATTCACTCATTTATCATTTGGTTTCTAATTAAAGTTTCAATGTCACTTCTTACCTTTGTGTCTCTGCATATAGGTGTCCTTTCTGCTGAGTCAAAAAAAGCTCCTGAAGCATCCCAACTGACACACAGAGAAATTTTATGTTATAAATGATAATACTGGAATAAACTACATATGTAAAAATTTATATTTATTTAATTTATTTTTGCTGGTTATGTTTATTTAAATTTTATGTTTCTTTTAAATTCTATTGAGTTTTTCTAAATTAAATTAATTAATTGCTTACATAATTGTTAATTTTCGAACCATATTTGATTTCTCCCCTCAGGTGTATTTCCTGTAGTTCTCCGACCATTATAGCTCCATAATCATAGTTCTTTGTGTTCTTTCCTTCCCTGATTTCACTCCTTTCCCTACCCCACCCTGCTGTATATCTCAAATTTATGGTCAGCTTGCAAGTTTTGTCTTTTTCCTGTTTGATTTCTCCATATTCCACATATAAGTGAAACCAATCAATTTTTATCTTTTTCCTGACTTATCTTGCTTAGCATAATTCCTTCCAGCTTCATCCATGTCCCTGCAGCTACAACAGGTATTATCACATCCTGCATCCACCACCAATATACCAACATTCCACTCCCACAGATTATTATGCCTCCCTCCCTCCCTGTTCTTTCCCCTCCCCAACACTCTTATCCCTTTGTGGTTAAGTTCTGTAGTCAGATATCAAGTGTTAGTTTTTCACCTTGCCTTTATTCTGTCTATTAATTTAGTTACTTTACAGTACATATATTAGTGATTCCATGCAGTATTTATCTTTCTCCTTCTGACTTATTTCATTTAGCCTTATCACTTCAAGCACCATCCATGTTGCTGCAAATTAACATGAGTCTATCTTGTTTGATAACTGAGTAGTATTTCATCATGTATATATACCATATCTTTATCCACTCCCCTGTTCTGGGGAAATTAGGTTGTTTCCATGGTTTAGATATAGTCAACAGTGTTGCAAAGAACATGGAAGCGTAAGTTTCCTTTCAAATTTGTGTTTTCTTACACTTTTGGATAGATGAATAAGAGTGGAATCAAATGGCAGATCCATGTTTTGTGTTTTGAGACTCCTCCATACTGCTTTCCATATGGGCTTCACCAGTTTGCATTCCCACCAGTAGTATAGGAAACTTTGCTTTTCTCCACATTATCATCAGCACTTGTTGTTTCTCTCTCTCTGTCTTTTTTTTTTTTTTTAAATATGGACCATTCTTACAGGCATGAGATGATATTTCATTGTGGCTTTGATTTACATTTCTCTAATCAGAAGTGATTGGGACATTTTTTTTTTTCTGTGCACATGTTTGCCATGTTGAAAGTAGTTTCACGAGCAAAGTCTCTTACATCTCTAATGTTAGAAACTGAAGAAGCTAGTTCACATTGTCACAACCTTGTTTCCAGCCTCAGAAATCATGGAAACTAGTGACAACAAAGTCAGTGGCTGAAGACTCACCTGCAAAGGTGACATGAGACATAATAAAGCATATTTGTGTTCAGATTCTTAAGTCTATGACCATTTATTTTCATGACATAACTTAGCTGGACTAATATGCATGCTTTCTGGGTAAAAAAAAAAAAAAAAAAAAAGCATTGAATGCAACATCACTTCCTTTAGAAAAGCCCATAATCCCATCACCCAAAAGTAAACTTCATAAATATTTTGGTATATTTATTTGCTTATTTTGATTTGCAAACACATGCATATTTAGCTGTGAATTTAATTTGAAAACTGGCTTCTTTTTTTGTGTTAGTACAATTTCTCCAGCCACATGATTTCATATTCATCTGGTAAGCCATCACATAGAGGAAAATTACTGTGGTTAAACTATTTTTATTTGCTTATAATGTTACAGTGTTTTGCCAGGAAATCAGATCTCTTGCCTGTAATCTACTGTGAGGGCAAGCAGTAAATTTGGTTGCAGAGATAAAGTGTCTCTCCCTCTTCCTGCGTTCTCGAGGTTCACAGATACTAGAATTCTGGTCATGACATCGTGTCAATGGTTAGGTCAGCTGTCTTGTGAGGTCATTTTGCCCTACCACTAATTTATTCTTCAAGCCAGGATATACCCCCTTTTTGTGCAATAAGTAGGATAGGAATTTTTGTTTCATATATACAGTATAAATTTATTCTACAGCATTTTGTGAATCCTACTCATTCTCTATCTCTGCTCTTCCAAATTATTGTAGGGAAATATAAAGTGTCTCCCTATCTCTTCCTGGAGTTGTAAAGTGCATGTCATCTAAACACCCCTTTGATTTTGTATTTCTCTTTAATGCTATCTAACCCTGAGTTTATGCATGATTTGGATGTCCCCTTGCCTGTTCATTCTTTCTCTGTTTACCTTCATCACCATCTCCTCAGTGCTATCCAGAACTGCCACTTCTGCTGCTATCATAGCAGATGAAATAAGGGGAAAGAAGAAGAGAAAAAAAAAACAAACATTTCAAGAGAATAATTATTCTATTCATTGATCATAAAAAATATGTCAAGTAATATTTTTGTAAATAGTTTTAAAGCTTCTTGTGCTTTATTTGAATTTTCTCTGGAGGAGTTGTAGAAGCCCAGCCTATTTTATCCATGTGTATCTCTGCTTTAATCCCCATCCTGTAATAACTAATACAAATTACCATACCTCATCTTGATCACTAAAATAAAGGCTTATATGTATAACGAGGCAATATTATTTAAATTAACAACATAAGTTATCTTTAAAAACAGGTTTGGACAGGGCCTCCCTGGCAGCGCAGCGGTTGAGCGCTGCACTGTGGAGCTGTCAGCAGCATGCAATGTGAGTTCGACGCCTGGCCAGAGAGAATCCCACATGGAGTGGTGGACCTCTCCTGCCTCACCCGCTGCTCCCCTCAGCTGTGTATTTCTGATCTGTCTGTTCTGCTCCCCACTCTGTCTCTGGTGAACCCTCTCACCTCCCCATGCCTCTGCCCTGTACCCCAGCTTGTATGTATAAATAAATAAATCTTAAAAAAAAACAGGTTTGGACAAATAGTGCGGCATATACCTTTGCATTAGTTTATGTGACTCATTTGTTCTACAGGGATGAACAAAACCATCCTTACTCAAGGCTAATGAACCTTTGTTATCTTCTCTATGTTCTTGAATAAATTAAGTACTTCAAGTTGGATTTATCATAAAATGCTTAAAATTGTCTCAATTTTCAACTTATTAGTTTCTGAATATTGCCTAAGATATTTGTGCATAAGCACTTATTTTGATGTCTCTTTTAAAATATGATAATAAAATCCAAGGTCTTAGGGAGGCTGTGGTACAAATAACAATAATTATGTTATGTTTTAAAAACTTTAAACTACAGTAAAGACTTAGGAAATAGTTTTATTCATCAGCATTTTATTTTTGCTGAAGTTGATGGGTTAGTGGGAGACACAACAATATTTTTGGGAAACCTTAAACCTTTTTTTAAGTTAAAAATAACTTAAGGATGTAGTCATAGATAAATTATATTGTATATATAAATATATATGTAACTATATGTATAGTTATATATATACACACATATATATAGTTTTATATATACATATACATTATACATTATACATGTATACATATATAGTAAACTAAACTTTCAACAAGGAGATTAATTTTTGTTTGATATTAGCTTTACAGAAGCTATGTAAAAATCTCCTTTGATTTCTCCCTCTATGATCTAACTGTGCCTCAGTGTTTACCACACATGTGTTCAACACACCACCATGGCAAAACCTAGAATTTGTCAACTAAGTCTTTCATGCAGTGGGGCCAAGAATCTTTCAGAAAAGAGACTAATGACTGTGATTCCATGTCACCTTTGCAAGAGCTTCACAGAATGACTGAACATACTCTGGAAACATAGTCCATAAAAAGAGAAGAGATAAGGGGGAATGTTCTTCTTTTCCTTGGAAGTCTACAATCCTGATGAGAGTATAATGTGTTTTGAGGTAAGTGTAGAGCACCTTGCCCCATTCAGTATGTGGTGGGGTATAACAAATACAAATATGCCCCATTCCAGCAATGCAATACAGTGGTAATATCATGGGTCTGTTAGACTTAAAGGGCCTGCTCGGCTACCATTTTGGTTTTGTGTAGTTCTGCCCTCCAATACAAGGTCAGGACAAACCAATCAACCAGTAATATGCCTTAAAAGAATGCAAGATACCAGACCCTGCAGCCTCCTTTCAAGTTAAAACAAAAGCAGGACACTTGACCATTCTGGGACAATAGTCATACATCACAAGGTATGACTGGACCTCCCGGGGGGCACTGACTGATGTGTAACTCTGCACCCCCACAGAACGATAAGTGGAACACCTTCTTGATAAGCTTAGAACCATGGGTAAGTGTCTGCAGTATGGTTTTTATCACAGCACCGGGTCATCTAGCAGATAAAATATACCTGGGGAGCAGACTTATGTACCCTTAAGCCTTAGATGACATAAGCACATTTTCAGATTCACTCACACTCTTTTTTCTCCCACTCCATATAATTGATGCTGAATGATTGCTCTATCAATAAAAGACCAGGATCTTGATTCTACAGCAGCATCCAGCATTGTAGAGTTTGCTCCACAACTCCTGTTTCTTTGTCAGTGTGGTATTGTAATGGGTACAATGCAGTAGTAATATGCTTGCTTTTATAAATTGCTAAAAAATGGTTGGAGGCAGAAACTTGAGGTACTTTTAGTTTAACCAACCTGCCCTTGCACCTTGTCCCTACCTACATTGTAGGATAAACTAATATTAAGTACTTAGAGAATGTGTGGTTGCTAGAATGGGGACTTGAAAAATTGTTCCATTGTTTCCAGATACACTCATTAGCCATAGAGTGGTTAAGATATGCAATACACTTCTTACTGGTGAGTAAGAACTTTATTTACATATGATTTTTTAAAATAAAATGAAAGTTGAAAAAGACTAAAGAGGGAAAATTTGACCCAGAGTTATAGATCAGAAAACCTCACGTTGTCTATATACATGGAATCCTCTGCAATTGAGAAACATAGTAAAAAAAAAAAAAAAAAAAGATGGAATTATGAAATCAAACTTTACCTATTTCAATGTGTTTACTTATATAAAACAGCTAAAAAATTCATGAAATAGGTCCTTCCTATATTACCTTTATCTACTGGAGAGGGAAGCAGAGGTAATCACCTAATAAAGCCATGATTGATTCAATGCATGATTTGGCAAAAGCAATAGCAGCTTATTTCTCTGAAACTATCATCTCCATTGTTGAAATGTTAAAGAACATCCAGTTATTCCTGCTTTTTTTTTTTTGTTTGTTTGTTTGTTTCCTGGAATCCTAAAGTTCATAACTCAGGTTAACATGACATTTTGGGGTAGGGCCAGGAATACCACCTGGATCCAACTTTGCTATTTAAGGATTCTGCCACTTTCTGGGCCTGGAGAACTCTGACTAGACATGCCTCCTAACAAGCAAGATCTTGAACTTTAATTGGTGATTTTGGAGGAAAATAATCTTTATTTAGATTATGAGAATCGATCTAATAAGTTTTGTGGAATTACATGGGAAGTGGTTACACTCCACACTAAATATCTTCTTAGTGGCTTCCAAAAACTGAGATGGGGCAAACATAGGGAGTAAAAGTTTGGACCCAGTTGTTGGGTCCTCAGCCTTGCTTTAAAAAATGTAGGAAAATGGAGAGAAACAGCAATAACAGGAGTTATTTCCATAGGGAATAAAAAGAGAGGAGAGACAAAATTTATACGCTAGCTCATGACTAGATGTGATCTGTCCTATCCCAGAAAGTGTATGAGGTGCAGAGACCAGAATCCAAGCAAGTCCACAAGTACCAAGAGTATGGCTGTCAGTTGTGTAGAGCAAGCAGTAGTTGGCCACTGATGTGTAGCAGAGATCGGAGGTCAGAGACAGAGGACTAGCTACCAACCAAGAGACTGATCTTCATGTGTTCTATACCTTAAACATCCCGTAGTGGCTTCCCTCTGTACCTTACTCCCAACAGCCCCATCCTTTTCATGAAAACAGGGGGTGGAGTCTGATAAAGTCAACACTTTCATTAGCAGTACTCATAGATTCAGAAATTCCTCCTCACATTCCTCTACATGAGCATTTCTTGAAAAAGCTGACATTGAACTAGGCTGTGCTGAACCAGGGGCACACCTCCGCCCAGAGAGACACTATGTAAGAGTGGCATCACAGAAGTGGGTGTGACAAAGAAAGAAGAAGTGGCATGATGAATCTCTGGAGTTTCTGTTTGTCTGGGAAGGTGCTTATTCTTTTTTCATAGAGGAAGGAGAGCTAATGCAATTCTCAGCAACATGGATGGAGCTAGAAGGGATCATGCTCAGTGATATAAGCCAGAGGGAAAAAGGAAAATATCCAATGGTATCACTTAAAGGAGGAATACAAGAGACCCAAAAGAGAAATCAGAAGGAGAAAATAGCACACAAAAAAATAAACAAAAGCAAAAACTAGCAGGCAACCACAAATGAGAGACATTCTGCAGGGGAGGGGGAGGAAGAGGGACCAAAATAGAGGAGAAAAGAGCACAAGGGACTATGGTAATGGCTCACAGGTGAATTGGTGGTGAAAAACCTATGGGGGATACACAATAATGTAAAGGACATAAATTAAATTTTTAAAAAGCAAAAACAAAAAAAAATAAAGTTTATAATCTGACATGTTTTGAAAAAAGAAAAAAGAAAGAAAGAAGAATCGGCAGAGTTGCGTAGCAGCAGCGGCAAGAGTGTGACAGAAGTGGCGGGAAAAGAAGAGAGAGGCAGCGGCAACAGAGAGCCCAGAGAAAATGAAGATTTGCCAGGGGCCTGCTAGCCTCCTGCCTCCCCGGTCCCGCTTGCCTGCTTTTTACCTGGTTGCCTCACTGCAGAAAGATAATTAAAAGCCTGCAAAAGCCACTGAAGGCTCCAGAACTCATCCTTTACTCATCTGCCTGAATCACAGGGAAACTGCATTGTTGTCCTGCTGGCACTACACTGCCACTTGGCATGTTCTCCTTTATCAAAGGCAAGGGCATGAACACAGTGCCCATTTCAAGTGCATTGCAGAGCTGGATAATGTGGATTAAAGCCACATCTAGGGCCTGGCCATCCACTTGAGGCTCTACAGGCACAGTGGAGCCAGGTGCAACTGAGTGAAGGTAAGTTAGAACTTGAGTTGGTTGAACATCTCTACCTTACCCAAAGCAAGCACCCAGTGTTGGTCCTGCACTAGGAACTACAGTGTGCATGACATGGTCACGCAGGTGAGGTGCTAGAGCTGGCTCAGACCTTAGAGGCCCAGGGATGGCAGTGCTGGTGGGGTTTCTCTTGAAAAGCATGAAGCCTGAGTGTCAGACCTCTGGATCATCATATGCTTTCTTGCAAAACTATCATGGATAATATATAAATAATTCATTTAAACGTGGTTAATCCCTATTCTTCAAAATTATTAAAATTTCTACATTTTGAAAATAATTACTGACATTAAGAGTACAATTAAGAATTTTTCTTTTAAAATGTTAACAAGAATGAGGAAGCAGAAGCCTATGAGGAAAGAGACAGTGGAATCAGTGGGCTGTTTTGTTCTGTTCAGTAACTGGAAAACCCAAGACTGTCCTTTTCTGCTGTGAGAGAAATTCTTGAGTAAGAGGGAGTACAATTCTAAATTCTAATTGGAACAGTCACACCCCTCACATCACAATATTTGAGTCCTATTTATCTGGTATCACTAGTTTAAACCCACTTCTGTGCACATCCAGATGACCTTTCTCGCTCCTTCTTGAGAGCAGTGACCCTCTCTCATAGGTAGGAGGAGGAGAATTAATAATGACAGTCCTTTTGAGATGGTTTTTGTGCAGGGTGTGAGGCAGTAGTCTAGCTTCATTTTTTTTGCATGTGGCTGTCCAGTTTTCCCAGCACCATTTATTGAATAGACTGTCCTCGTTTCACTGCATCTTCTTTGCTCCTTTGTCAAAGATTAGTTGTTCATATATATGCAGTTTTAATTCTGGGTATTCTATTTGGTTCCATTGGCCTTTGTGTCTGTTTTTGTTTCAGTACCATGCTGTTTTAGTTATTACAGCTTTGTAGTATAGTTTGAAGTCAGGGGGTGAAATTCCTCCGTTTTCTTTCTTTTTAGTCAGGAGGATTTTAGCTATGTGGGACTTTTTGTGGTTCCATATGGATAAAAGACCTAGACGTAAGACCTGAAACCATAAAATTTATAGAAGAAAATATAGGCAAAACTCTACACGACATACATTTCAGCAAAATCTTTAACAACACATCCCCCAAAGTGAAGGAAGTGAAGGACAAGATAAACAGGTGGGATTAGATCAAAATAAAAAGCTTCTGTACAGCAAAAGAGACATTAATCAAAACAGACACCCTACCAACTGGGTAAAGATCTTTGCACACAATACATCCGATAAAGGACTGATAACAAATATTTACAAGGAACTCACACAACTCAACAAAAACAAAGCTAACAATCCAGTCAAAAAATGGGCAAAAGAGCTCAAAAGGCACTTCTCCAAAGAAGAAAAGCAAATGGCCAACAGATACATGAAAAAATGCTCAACATCACTTATAATCAAGGAAATGCAAATCAAAACCACTATAAGATACCACCTCACACCAGTGAGGATGGCACACATTAAAAATATAGGCAACAACAAATGCTGGAAAGGATGTGGAGAAAAAGGAACTCTTCTACACTGCTGGTGGGAATGTGAACTGGCCCAACCACTATGGAAAGCTGTATGGCGATTCCTCAAACTGCTTAAACTTCCATATGACCCAGCAATACCACGTTTGGGAATCTACCCAAAGGACACAAAAACACTAATCCAAAAGGATATATGCACCCGCATGTTCATTGCGGCACTGTTCACAATAGCAAAGGTATGGAAGCAACCCAGATGTCCAAAAATAGGTGACTGGATCAAGAAGATGTGGAACATATACACAATGGAATACTATTCAGCATTCAAAGAAGATAAACACATGCAATTTGCAGTGACATGGATGGAAATACAGGGGATCATACTCAGCGAAACAAGCCAGAAAGAAAGAGAAAAATATTGAATGGTTTCACTTATAACAGGACTATAGGGAAACCAAATAGGAGAGACACTTGGAGGGGCAGGGGGAGGGGGAGGATAAGGGCACAAAATGGAGTAGAAAAGAACACAAGGGACCACGGAGATGGATCACAGGTGAATTGGTGGTGGGTTACCAAAGGGGAATACAAAATGTAAAAGATATAAATAACAATAAAAATATATATTAGAAAAAAAAAAAAAGAGAGAGTCCTGCAGCTTGTTTGCCCTGGTTTGCAGACTTGCTGGATCCTTGGAGATACCTGTATATTAAAATTCAGAGTGGAGGTACCACTAGAGAATCATGGTGCTAGTTGGCTTTAACATACATAATCACATCTCCATACTGTCAGCCAAATGCTTTAATGTGATTCAGGGTTGTATTGCGATGTGTCTTTATAATGTGAGAAAATTAAAGAAATTGGGTACTCTCAGTGAAATGTCTATCTAATTTTCCTGTTTAGAACATATAAGAAACAAACGTTTCACTGGCAGTGGCTGCCTGAAAATAAAAGCTCAACAAATGGACACTGAACATGCTAAATATACCTAATGTCTTTAAAGCAACTATTTCCAAAACATCTCAGCTCTAATATGGAAATCTGATGTAGTTTTCCATATTAGTGTTAAAAAAGGGAGAATAAATTTAAAGCTTTATAAGATAGTTTGAGACAAGTTATCTTCAAAGCAAAGTAATTGAGACTAACATAAAGACAAGCTGATTTTACAAACTTTTGTCTTTTAAATATGTACATATGCAAAACTGTGTGGAAGAGCAGATGGGGTAATATTGAACATATATGACTCTGGGATCCCCAGCCCCCACCCTTTGTTCTTAGGATGTAGCTTGGCATCAAATCCTGGGTAAAGCTTGAATGAAGAATCAGACAGAGACCCTCTTCCTGGGCAAGAGTCTCCCTTTGAGGATATCTGCTGAAAACAGCAGGAGACATTATAGCCAGATTAGCATAACCAGCCTGACCACTTCTATAGGAAGTTAGGTGTAAATAGAATTAGAGGTAGGATGCTTTGAGGATTAACAACTGTGGCACCTCCCAGGGCAACTGCCCAGATTCCCTGCTCCCTAGTTTGTGTGAGACTATGAAAACCCCAATACATATCCCTACCATGCAACTTCCTCCCTATTGCCCACCTTCCTGAAATCTAAGCCCTTCTAATAAAAGTGTGTGACTGAGCCAAAAGGGTGGCTATTTCTCCAGAGATGTGAGCCATGAGGCACCATCTCCACAGGAGTGGTCCTGCTAGGTGACCTCTCATTCTCTCACTACTTGAACTCTTGAGTTGTTTATTTCTCTGTCCCATGCCGCTTCCAACATTGCCGCCCCACAAGGCAACATATGACAAGAGAGTTTACTATCATATGTATATTACATGTGGATGTAGCTCGATGAGGAAAAGATGAACACTGATGAAAATAGTCAATGCACACAAATGTAGATTTAACACAAAGATCACCCATTTTACAAAAATAAACAAAATTATTAGCAATTGTAAAATCACTAAAACAATGATTTTTAAACCAAATTATTTATCAAAGGTAAAATTCATATTTCAGCAGATTTAAATAGTTTACCTATAATTCATGTGAAAACCAAACACAATAGGATTTTTTTAGTGAAAATTTCTGAAGTGATTGTGGAGAATATTTGGCAATCAACTTAAAATCCTCCCACTTATTTATACACTTAATGGGGCAATTCTACTTAAGAATAATTACAAATGTCACAAAGATTATATTTAAGTAGATTCATTGAAATATTTCTTATTTATAATAAAAATAAAGTTGGCAAAAGAACCAGTAATTAAGGCTTGCTATTTTCTTAAATCTTGCTATCACAAAATGTGCTTTTATGAAATATTAAATAGTCCTTATCATGTGATAATTTAAGAAATATTGCTTGATTTAAAAATGATGCTACAAAATGGATTTTATGCACATATTATGTATCTATATATAATATAATATTCACAACATTTTCGACTCATGCTTCAGAACTATGTTTTAGGTATCTGTAGTTTTATTATTAAACATCTTCAGCTGCTGGTTTCATAAATTGTCAAAAACGTAGCTAGACAGTTTACTTAAGGAAAGAACAAAAGAGTGCACTACTTGTGGAAGAAATTTTAGGTTTTCTAAACTAGATTGTCTGAGAAGTACAAAAATCTAATGGGAATCATTAAAATGTATAACACAAAATTTGATTGTCTTATGAATCGAGAATAGAAACCAGAAGACATAGCACTAGATGTTCAGACTAAGAGGGTGTAGATTAGGACCCCAGTCATTTTATAAGTCCCTCAATGATTCTCTAGCCTTAAAGAAGTTAAAAGAAAAGAAAAGAAAAGAAAAGAAAAGGAAAAATAAAAACAAAAAAACTAAGTTCAAACCTACTGTGCACAGTTATAGGGAAATAGTATCTAATGCTGCCTATTTTTCAGACATTTATATACACATTTGAGGAATCTTCCTTAATATTCCCAGAGACCACTTAGGTCTTAAATGTCACTCACTAACATGTCATAAATATTAGAGAAGTCTGTGCAATTCATATTGTATCACTTAAGAGTTCTGTGGTTTGGAAGAAGAGAGATCCATTTCTTCTGTAGTCAGCTGTCAAGGGCTATTTTCTTAACTTGATTTTACCTATTAATTTAGTTACTTTATATTCCACATATTAGTGACACCATCCAGTATTTATCTATCTCATTCTGACTTATTTCACGTAGGTAATACCTAATGGGGATACTTAAATATTACTTTAATTAAAAATAAATAAGCAAAATAAAAAGAAGTACTTGTGTCACAACATTTTGCTAGTGAGCTCACAACCTCATTTCAACTTATGCACTTTGAAATGGCTCTTTAAGTTAGATGTTTTAGTGGCCCAGGTTTTTTTAAAACAGATATAAGACTGTGATTAATATAATGAATGGCATTCTGAAGCAACAAAATGTCAACTCTGCATATTTCTGTCTATTCTTATAAAATAGCACTGTTTATGATGAAAACTTTATCAAATATTAAATTTCAGTGTTAGAATATTTTATGTTTTCATGATAAATCTTCTCAATTATCCTAAAATCAATAAGGTCATTTTACATAGGAATTTTATTTAAATCTTAGCTTATTTTGATGGCATCATTATGTTGGAAAACATTTTCCTCATGAGTCTACCTTCTTTATCAACTTTTCATAAAAACTAAAATTACTATGAATAAATACACACACTTTAATTGTGAAGCATATTTATATTTAATTATGCTTGGTTTCATGGATTTTTCCTTATTTTCTTATCACAATCATGTCATGAAAAGAAGAAAAATATATACCTTTGAAGGCAGAGACCAAATTTACTGTGTGTCTGTGTATCCTTGAACTAGTAACACAAAGACTCACTTATATAATGGTCAATGGATGTTTATTAAAGTTGGGTGACATAGGCTTACATTTTTAAAGTTTGCCCAATTAAAAATTAATGTGACTAAGACTTATTCAAAGTCTATAACCTAGATTCCAGAAGCACAAGTCCTTTAAATCCATAAAATAAATCCATAGAAAGGAATATAAATGCAATCAGAAAGTGATGCAATATCATATTCAGAGGCTAGAGAATAGTTTGTTTTTTTTTTTTCTTTGTGATTTTTGGATTACACATTGCTGTTACTAGTATTATAGGAAAGAATCCAACGACTACCAAAATGTTAGTCAAGAGACTTATTGGTAATATTATTATTTTTTCTCTAACAAGAGGGTTTCAAGATGTCTTAAGTAAAATGGCTCAGGTTCATGTAAAATAGAAAGTCTTTACTATTTTATGCCTGAGATAGTATTTGTACACAGGATAATATCAATATTATTAAACTATTTTTTTTAATTTAGCATTTATTCTAATAGGAAAAAAATGAAATTTTTAGAAACAAAGCTAAAAGTTCCCAATACTTATACAAATTATGGCACAATTATAAAATACTACTCATATATTATAATTTAGAACATGATTAATGAAATAGTTAATGCAGTGATTAACGAGATAAAAATATGTTCTTAAATAGAGATGTAAAAATACAGACTAAAGGGGGCCTTCCTGGTGGCGCAACGGGTTGAGTCTCAGCACTATGAGACTATCTGTAGCCACTGCAGCATGAATTTGAGTTCAGGCCAGGGAACTTCCCACATGGCACAGCAGACTTCTCCTGCCTTACCCGCTGCTCTCGTAAGCAGTGTACTTCATTAGATCCACCTGTTCTGCTCCCCACTCTTTCTCCGGTAAATCCTCTCACCACCCCATACCTTTGTCCTATACCCCAGTTCTTGTATACATAAAAAAAAAAAATAAATCTCTTTAAAAAAAATACAGACTACAAAGCCCTCTAATTTTGTGAGTCTGTGTTTTATATGTGCAGTGAGTGATATGCATGTGTGAATGCACTTACAGAAACAGAAAGCACCAAAATGTTTATAATTATAGAGTGTTGGAGTAATTAGTATTGCATTTCTTCTATATATTTTCTGTTTCAAAAAAAAAAATGGTTAGAATATAATTTTAAAACACTTTAGCTGGGTCTCCCTGGTGGTGCAGCGGTTAAGTGCTGCGCTGTGGCGCTGTTGGCAGCAGCGATGCGAGTTCGACGCCCAGCCGGGGAGAATCCCACATGGTGCGGCAGACCTCTCCTGCCTCGCCCGCTGCTCCCCTCAGCAATGTATTTCTGATCTGCCTGTTCTGCTCCCTACTCTGATCCTGGTGAACCCTCTCGCTGCCCCACGCCTCTGGCCTGTACCCCAGCTTGTATGCATAAAATAAATAAATCTTTAAAAAAAATAAAATAAATAAAAAAAAATAAAACACTTTAGCTGTACATATAAATATTTACTATAAAACTGGGGGCAAGAAAGACTGTTGAAAAGTTTTACTATGACAAATAACTTATGGATTTATGGAAATTAGCTATATGGTCTAAATGATCCACACATGGTCTAATAGGAGGTGAGTGTAATAAAGCAGTGGCATCATCAGCTAATAATTCAGGAGCCATATTGATGCAGGGCAGCAAAGGACACTAAAACCAGCCAAGGACACTGCCAGTGTCCACTGCCTGGTTTACTGGTCATAGTCCGAGTTCTTCACTTGTGCACACAATCGCAAAACAACTCAGTCTCCTAGAACAACAACAATGAGATTTATTTAACAAATAAGGGAAAAACAAAAAAGTCACTGAGGCCAAAAATGGCCATTTACCTCATCTGAAGCAGTGTGCAGTGTTTTCAAGTCCTAAACAAAAAGCATCTAAGATGGCATCTCCCCACCCACTGAGGACACAGAGCTCCTCTCCTGAACAATAGTCCAGGTGCCCAGATGGCACCTTGTTGCCTGGAGCACCCTGCAGCCAGACTATAGGCCAGGTTCCAACTCACGAAGACAACAGAAGACAAAATAGGAGATGATCCTGGAGCTGTCGAGATGCCCCAGAACAACACCAGACAAGCAACATTCAGAACAGCAGCTGCATTAGGTTGTTTCCTTGAGATCTTTCTTGTTTTTTGATGTGAGCCTGTATTGCTACGTATTTTCCTCTTATAACTGATTTTTCTGTTTCCCATACATTCTGGAGAATTGTGTCCTCATCGTTTATCTCAAGATACTTTTTAATTTCTTCTTTGATCTCCTTGTTGATCCAATGGTCTTCCAATAATATACAGTAATGTAAAAGATATAAATAATGATTAAAAAAAAAAAAACAGCAGCTAAACAGTGGCTGAACAACTTGACAAACAAGCCACTCTCATGCAGCTCAGAGAGGCACCTGACTTTTGGTCTTCACCTTCTCTGTTCCAGTCTTCGCCTTTTCTGCTAGGTTGTAACAGTAGTAAAACCTGAACAATTTCAGTTGTAAAGCTTTCAAGCATATGCTTTCTGAGGTTGGTTGCTGGAGGCCTTGTCACATCCTTCTGAGGCCCACATCAGCCTTCTGGAAGATCAGTGTGGTGGGGGCCAAAATTGCTGATCCTGGAATCACTGAAAATACAAAAATGCTGAATACCAAATGCAGAATTCTCAGAAACTGAATCCCAAACACCAAACTCTGGGGGTTGCTTCTGCAGTCCCTTACATTTCTTATCAGTAACTCTACCATCCAATTTGATACTTTTCAGCATTTTCCCTGGGGCTATCTACCCTCACCAGCAACCCCCTCCAGGGGACACCACCTGTAATAATCTTTGGCTTCAGCCACCAGTTACAAAATGTTACTGCCTAATAGCTTCAAATGCCAAAGAAAATAACAAAAATCCAACAAACAATAATATTTCTGTTTAGGCCTATAAATAACTAAATATATTTGTTTAGGTATATACATACACATTTTAGGAAGTTAAGCATTAATATACTAATAGGTGCAGATTGGACAGGCATTTAGTGGGAAATCTCTTTAATTAACATAATTTCCAGATAGTGAGGGCACAGTGTAATCCTGTTTCACCATTGTCCAACCTGGATATGTAAACGTTTTCTTTGTTTCCATATATCCTATGTATATATGGATATCTAAATATACCCATATAGAAAGCATGCTTTCTATAATTACATAAATTATGTTTTCAATGATTGTTTTCCAACAGTAAATGGCTTAGAGCAAACATTATCAGAATAATTTTGTCACTAACTCACCACATAATAATTTGTTTTAATTATCAATCTATAACTATAAAATATACAAATAGGTACTCACCTAACTACTATTTTTAAATTTGGAAACCAAGTAACTTCCAAACAAATATCTTTTGTATAGAGTGTATTTCTTCAAATCATCCTGTATCCCAGCATATATATAATCATAGAAATGCTTCATGTTTGATTTTAAGGAGTGATTCAAATGGTTATATCTTAGTCTATTAGCTTAAATTTTCATTATTACTGCCTCTGAAGAAAAATTAATTTACTTTTGTGTACGTAATAAAATTGGGTGAGACAAATTCAAGAAAGACCCCTGATCATATTTCCAATTACAAGTCTCAATTCTGCCACTTACTTAAAAACAATGTTTCCTGCTTTTCAAAATAAGGTTAATAAATAATAGATTTTTAATATTATTTTCTCAGCGATTTAATGCATATATACTTGTAAATCATATTACCAGAGTGATTAACGTAACAAAATTTGATAAATGATACCTTCTAAAAAGATTCACTGACAAATCAACTTTGAATGCGTTCTAAGCAACAGATGTAGTCTGTGAATCCAAAGGTTTTGTGTGATTGCTGAAATTTCTTATATAAAATATTTTTTCAAAATATTATTTCTAAGATGTTGTTATGATGTCATTTATCATATAAAGGAATTTTTTCATAATTGTTATGTATAAAAAAATCCAGACTGTTCTCTTGAGGGCAGGGTGAGTTTTCATGCCTTTTATTGCGCTGCTAATGTAACATACATCTATTGAGCACATGATGTGTATTAGATATTCTACCAGTTTATAAATATTAAAATATCTAAATTATGTCTAGTGTGTATAAGAAGCTTTAAACAAATTGCGAGATTAGCATAAAAATCTTTAACTGCAAAAAAATATATGAGGCTAATGATATTAGATAGTCTTAAACTGCAGACTACAGGTTAAGAATACTTTAGTAGGCAAACATTTGTATGTAGATGTTTAGATGAATTTGGGGGTCTCTATAACATTTGTTAAGTAATTAAAGGTATCAATGACATCACAATAATGTAATAATGTCTATGCAAGGTATTTACATAGAAAATGAGATTATGACATCTGTGAGAAAAACAAATTCTACTTCAATTGTGTATAGAACACCTTTCAATAGAGGTAATCACATAGGTAGATAGAAGAAGGTGATGAAGATTTCAGTTGACAGATAGTAGAAGACAATTTCTGACAAAGGAAACAGCCTGTCCCAAGTGGAGTAGCTTTGAATCAGCATGGAATCTTGGCATAAATTCAAGAAAATGAGAATTAATAAAATACCAGGTGGGTGCAAAACAATAGGGAGATACGGAGTGGGTGAATGAGCTAAATGTGTACCATGGAAGGCTTTTATGCCACAAACAAACTGGGGTGATGTGATGATAAACAACAACATTGAATAATTTTTATAGAGCTGTCCTGGTTTTTTGACATAAAATTATGAAAAATAGTGTTAAAATGACTTACAGTAAGATTAGCATCACATCCCAAATAGAATTTATTTATAAAAATCTGTTTCATATATAACTGAGATATGAACTAAGCCATTCACAGGAAAGGGTTATGGAGGTGACACAAATATTTGCCTATAGAAGAATAGAAAAAGAAACTATGTACCTTGGTTGTCACATAAGATTCAGGCTTGGTGATGATGAGGATGCAGAAGCCATTCATAAGAAAGGGAACATTGGTTCATCCTTAGGTTTTGGATGCATTAAACTCAGGTTCGAGCAGGTAGCTAGAGTTTAAAAAAATGTTCTCTCACACAAAATTTGAGTCACATTCCATCTTGGCTTCTTATTCCCTTTCTCTTTCTGAGTAACTTCTTAGTAGTACATGAGATAAATATATTCACAAATCCAGAGGAAAATATAATGAAAAATAATGTGCAATGAGATTTTTTTTCCTGAATTTAGAAATTCTAAATACAGTGTTGAAAAGTATGTATTGTGTGCCTTACATTGATGTCATTCCAAAATCACTTTATTGGGAAACATTTTCTTGAGTCTCTTCAGTCTTAAAAATCACACACTTTCATTATTTTACAGTATCTTTTTTAAAGATGTTTGTACAGTTGGTAGAGATAATGCTTGCTCTAGAAGAAATTTCAGAGAGGTTTTTAAATATAATGACTTCCCTGAATTTGGGAATATTCTACTCTTATGCAGCAAACTTCATGTCCTGCCACCCTGCAGAAATAGGTAACTTTCATGTGGCAATATCAACATTGGTTTATGATAATTGTTAATAAAGTACTTTGCCGAGAACCCAAAAGTCCTATGTCTTCAATCAGAATACATGAAACAGAGGCAGCCTAGTATTTTAGCTTGCAGGTTGAATAAAATCTCAGACCTCTCACAGTTACTGACAATTGGGTTTTTATAATCAAAAAAATATTGCTAAAGGTCTGAAAACCACTTGGATATCTTCCATAGAAATGTATTTATTTATATATTTTTTTCTGCATGTTTTTATATTTTTGATATAATTTATTTGTTTTTTATATGTTTTACATCATTTTTCATTTTTGTGTAATGATTGCTTTCTACTCTCAGGTGTAGTCCCCATGAAATTCACCCATGCACCATTGGCATATTTCCTTGTGTTCTTCCCTCCCTTGTTTTGATTCCTCTCCCTCTCCCACACTATTCCCTGCAGAATGTCTTGATTTATAGTTGCTTGTTAATTTTTTAAGATTATATTCCCTTGATCCATATTTAGTTTCCCTATATTCTTCCTGTAAGTGAAACCATCCAATATTTTCCTTCTGACTTATTTCATTGAGCTTGATCCCTTCTAGTTCCATCTGTATTGCTGCAAATGCCATGACTTTATCTTTTTGATTGCTTAATAGTATGCCATTGTGTATATAAACCACATCTTCTTGATCCAGTCATCTCTTTTTGGGTATTTGGGTTGTTTACATATCTTACCTGTTATAAATAGTGCTGCAATAAACATAGGGGTGCAGGGATCCTTTTGAATTAATGTTTGTGTGTCCTTTGGGTAGATCCCTAGAAGTGGAATTGCTGTCATATGGTAACTCCATTTTAAGTAGTCTGAGGAACCTCCACATGGCTTTCCATAGTGGTTGGATCAGTTTGAATACCCACCAGCAGTGTAGGAAAGTTCCTTTTTCTCAACATCCTCGCCAAAATTTGTTGTTGATAGTTTTTGTTTTTGTTTTTTAATGTGTGCCATCCTCACTGATGTAAGGGGTACCTGTGGTTTTGATTTACATTTCTCTGATTATAAAGGTTGTTGAATATTTTATTCATATACCTGTTAGTCATTTGCATTTATTCTTTGGAGAAGTATCTTTCTGCTCTTCTGCCCATATTTAGATTGGATTGTTTATTTTGTTTTGGTTGAGTCGTGTGAATTCTTTGTAGATCTTTGTGATCGGTCCCTTATCAGTTGTATGGAGTGCCAAAATTTCCTCTCAATTAGTAGGGTGTCTCTTCGTTTTGGCTAATGTTTCATTTGCTGTACAGAAGCATTTTGGTTTGATGTAATCCCAGCTATTTATCTTTTCCTTCACATTATTTGCTTTGAAGGGGATGAGTCTTTAAAGACGTTACTGAGATAGATGTCATATTGTGTTTTGCTAAACATGGAGCTTCCATACGACCCAGCAATCCCACTTTTGGGAATTTACCCAAAGGATACAAAAAGACTAATCCGAAAGGATACATGCACCCGTATGTTCATTGTGGCACTGTTCACAATAGCAAAGGTATGGAAGCAACCCAGATGTCCAAAAATAGATGACTGGATCAAGAAGATGTGGTACATATACACAATGGAATACTATTCAGCATTCAAAGAAGATAAACACATGCAATTTGCAGTGACATGGATGGAATTAGAGGGGATCATACTCAGTGAAATAAGCCAGAAAGAAAGAGAAAAA